>VXBL01001982.1:158139-387170 GCA_013400195.1 Aramus guarauna | reverse complement strand
GCCCCCCCCCCCCCCCCCCGCCCCGCCCTCCGGGGCGCGTGTTCACGACCCACAGCTACTGCGCGGGAGGGGTCAAGCTGCTTCCGACCCCCCCATCCCGCACTGCGCAAGTTGTTTTGGTTTTATAAACATAGCGTAATAAATCTGCTATCTGGTGAGTGACTTGGTGTTTGTGTCACAGGTTAAGCTGGGTTTCCTCATGGTGTGATTCCTGAGGTCTCTCAGGTAAAAGATAATGACAGATAAAGGGGTATTTGCGGGAAATATGAAACAAGATGGGAAATTAGAAATGTTTTTTTTCAGTACAGCAGTACCACTGCAAATCATCAGGAGGCAGAGGCAGGTTTACATGTCTCTAAATCACAAATACTTCTAAATACTTCTTTAACCTAAAAGAGGGTAGATTTAGATTAGATGTTAGGAAGACATTCTTCACTGTGAGGGTGATGAGGCACTGGAACCAGTTGCCCAGAGAAGCTGTGGATGCCCCATCCCTGGAAGTGCTCAAGGCCAGGTTGGATGGGGCTTTGGGCAACCTGGTCTAGTGAAGGGTGTCCCTGCCCATGGCAGGGGGGTGGAACTAGATGATCTTTGAGGTCCCTTCCAGCCCAAACCATTCCATAATTCTATGATTCTAAATCTTTTCATTTTGTGTCTGGTTTCCATCCTTGTTCCCCCCAGCATGATCCCTTATCGCTCCTCAAATGCAAGCGAGGGGACAGCCCTGGCGCGACCTCCACCTACTCAAACTGCACACGGTCGTACACTGATAATCCATCTTTTTTTTGCACAGGTACAGTTTTAAATCCTTATTGCTTAGTTTTATCCATCAGAAAGGTTTTAGAGACAACATTAAAGCTTTTTGTTCCTACTGTGCTTGTAAGCTTGAATATTCTTTCAGTGGCACTACAGACTACGTTACAAAGAACAACGCTGGAGGAGGGACAGGAGGTGGAGGGGATAAAAGTGACAATTAGAAAAGAGTTTTGTCTTTAGTCAAAACCCCACTAAGGCAAAGATTTTCTTAAAAACAAACAACAGAACCCCAAACCAAAACCCTTTCCCGAGTCTCAGCTCTAAACAGTTCCATAGTCTGTGACATGCTTGAAATGAAACACAGACTCGAAATACATGGACTCATCTCTATTCACTCACTTTGCTTTCTTCAGGAAGTTTTCACTGAATAACAGTCCCAAAATAGGCCATTCCGTCCTGGAATGCAACTTTTAACCACTCTGGCCTCAGGAAGGGAGGTCTCAAGTACAGAGGCCATCTTGTTAAAGGAAGAAATCCCCAGCAGTGGGACTAGCTGTGAGAATAAAGTGTTATTTATATAATAAATACTGCCATGTTGGGGAATTACGAAGTAGTAGTCCTATTTATGCAGAGCAGAATTTGTTTTCAACTGCACCTTTTCTTTCCAACCCAATTTCTCACAATGCAACTCATTATGACACAAGGATCTGAAAAAGCTTTTTATATCCTACCTAATATACACAAGGATAATTAGTTCTCTTTTGTTATTCTTCTGTAAGGGTTTATTATTGTGGAGAAGCTTTTGCAAATTGAAAGAGGTTGCACTGCATTCTGAAGGCAGAGCTGTTCTTGCTTTTTATTGTGTAGAGATAATAGAACAGAAAAGTTCGGGGAAAAAAGTGAAAATATAATTAATTATGAACTCTATAGGAAGATCAGATTACCACATCTTAATTCTTTTTTAGACCAGTGTTTTATAATTGCATTCCACAATATGTTAGGTCATGCAATGTAGGTGAAGCTTCATACTAGATAGAAGCAAATGTCAATGCAAGTTTTCTTTCCTAACATTATAAGCATTTCTACTAAATTTATAAATATCACCTTGTTCAGTAAATATTCTCTTTATAATCTTTACGTAGTTTGACAACCCGTGAAGAAATTCAGTGTTAAAATCTCCAAAGAACTTAATTAACTGTAAGTGATAGTTACATTATTTCCCTCAAGCACTTCCCAAAAGTAGCCTCTAATATCAACCAATTCTATTTTAAGAATTTTAGGGATCTAACTTCTTATATAATGAGCCTGCTGGGTTTCATTTTGTCATTGCTGTTACATTCCACACTTTTAGCTAATTTCCAGTTAGACTGGCAATTAAAAGAGCCACTGGCTTGTGTCCATCATTGTTCCATTGTCTGGCTCTGCCTTTAAAATTTCCATCTCTTGGAAGCTGGTGTAGTCAGTCAGGTGCAATTATTTTGCCCCCAGTCTACCATCTCTGGCTTTTTGGGGGGTTTGGGGTTGGAGTATTTTGCCTCTGTTCCTTCTGCCTTACAGACATGAAGCTGGCTCTGTAGATGTTGGAAGAGTGCTATTCTTCCTTCTAGTAATCTCTCCTTACATAAATTGAATTATAATGTATGTTTTGAGGTAAGCCTCTTTGAAGACTGCTAAACCCATCTTCTCACTCTTCCAAGGCAGGACCTCAAAACGTATATATGGACAAGATAAAGGGCCAGACTGTGCCTGAAAGATGGAACAGTAGATGGTGAAAGCTTCACTGTGTTTAGAAAACCAAAGGTGTTCTCTTCCAATTTGGGAGCACAGAGTTCAATGTCACGGTCTGTTTTACAGTTCATGCACTGTTTTACAGTTTCCATGGCAGTTTCTGTGTGACAGATTCCTTAACGTCTTTGTATCTCAATGGCCCCTTTATAAAGTGCAGTAACAGAACTTCACCTCAGAGAAGCTTAAGCACACACCTAAATCCTTCCAAGACCATAAACATTGTTCTTTAAGGAGTATCTTTTAAAGGTACTAAGATGTCCAGAGGAAGAAATTCTGTAACAAAACCAATACATATTCAAAAACAAAAGGCTGTATGTTTTTCCCCAGGTCTTAGGTGTCATGTTTATCCCAACTACCCTTAAAACAGTTCTATTTCAAATGGGACATTTTTGTGTCATCAACAGTCTTCAACAAATTAAATCAGGAAGTTAAAATGGAGGTGGTTTTTTTTTTAAGATTAGAGATTGCTGCTTTTTGAAACGTGATAATAAAGAAAGAAAATTTCTAGAATGAATCATTCTGTCCATGTGTTCAGTTTTACAGTTGAATTACAAACCCTTGGCAATATGATGTCTGTAACAGAAATGTTTATACGTCTTTAACTACAGCTGTGCAAGCAACAGTACTCTAATACAGCACACAGATAAAGATTTACACTAGAAAAAGAGAAAATCCTTTACATTTCAAATGTAAATGATACATAAGTTTGAGGCACTGAGTATTACCTATTACAGTAGAACCGCACATATGAAGCGCTGAACTCTATATATTGTCATTGCTTTCGGTCTTTTAATCCCTTCATTTATGCTAAAAAATTACAAATCCTTTATGCACGGAGCATTGAAAATGTATAAATATTTTTGAAGAGGTTTCTTAGAAATTAAAAAGCTCTGGTCTTATCTGAGGCAGCCTGTGATGTGATCATAACTTGTGTGAACTATGAAGTCTTAGAGATTGAGGGTTTGTTTTAAGCAAACTGGGTCTTGTTCTTTTTTTTGTGTTTTAGGAAAACAGAAATTTCATGCAATGTTCTTGTAGGAAATATGAGATAGCAACTTTTTAAATTCAAATCTATTATTGTACTTATTCATACATAGGAGATACTACTGGGTTTAACTGCTGTTGAAATAAAGAACACTCAGTCCATGCCTGCAGAATGGATGGAATAGCGTGCCAGTATCTATTCACATTACTTACGAATATATATGACCCCAAGCAAACACATTCACATCAGTATTAGTTTCCTTGTCCCTCTTTCCCAATCCAGATCTAATTGCCTATGTTGCAATATAATTGCTTCTTCCAAGCTTTTAGATTTCATTAACTACTTTCAAAGAAAAAATGAACTAGCAAGTTTAATTCATTGTTAAATGACAGAATATAGACAATTCTAGTGACTTACTTTTTAAAATGAAAGCTGTGACTTTCAGGGAATTACATTACTCCAAGCAGTAAGACTGAGGTAGAGTCAAACATTGCAAGATGCTGCAAGGATCACCAGAACTAGCAAAACTGTTTGAGATATTCACAAAACCCAGCTATAAGTGAAGCTAATCTTCCTGTTCCTCCCTCTAGAATTAACAGGAGATGGACTCTTCCATGAAAGCCACCAAATTAGGCTGCCAGTCTGAACTGGACAAGCCAGGAACTTTTCAATAGACTGTTGAAAGTCAAGTAACTCAGGCAGGTGACACTTGACCCTTGTGAAGGCCTGCACTGGCTTCAGTGCCAGCTTTATGCGTCCCATTGCAGGAATCAGAAAGTTACTCCTAACCATGGAGGATCCAGCAGTAATGCAGAGTGATCTACAGGGTCATGAAAGACACCTGGCATATCAGAACCTGTATTTCTGTATCAAAGGATGAACATTGATGTATCACATCCAACCACTAACACCTAATTTTAACTATGATCCTGTTACATTAAGAGATTTCTCCTCCCTCAGTTAACCCCAATTTCAAAAGCTGGTTGGTTGTTTTTAAATTAAAAATGCCTTTGTGCTTCAGTCCAAAACACTGAATGAAATTGATTTGGAAAGGAGCAGATGGAGAAGAAATAATAGAATGGCAAAGTGAGCATAAACCTCATCACATCTTGGGCAAGTGACCATGCTATGAATTTTAGAGCTGTAGACACACTCCATTGCTAATAAGGATATTGGAAAAGGATTTGGACTTCTACTCTATTGGTAACTTTTTTCCTTATAACAAGGAAGCTACTTCACCAAAACATTTCGTATCTTCAACTTCAGCGTGAACTTAAGAGGAGGAGATGCTTCAGTCCCCTGCTGTTTTATCTCTTGAACTCCTTGGCAATCTACCAACAAGACAGACAGTTGGTACCAACAATAAAATTTGGAATGGGTATCAGAAAGAAAACAGCAATGCTGGTGTAGCAAAGGCTTAACCTTGTTGCAAAAAAATTTTGGTCAAAAGAGTAGAGAAAAATTCTAACAATTTTTCTGGTAAGACAACTTGTTGACATAGCTGTTATCCTGCTCATCCAACTCAAACTGTGTATGCTTTCTTCAAAATATAAAAGATGTTAATCACTCAACACAGTGCTGCCCAAATATCCTGTTTACAAAGATTCTTCATGTGCTGGGAAATCTTCCAGTAAACTTTACACAGATGATTGATTAGGCATGCCTGGCTGATTAGGCAACCCTTCTGGATTTTGAGCACAATACCTTTAGATCAGTGCTCACATGATGTAAATGTGACAAAATTCAGGAAATATTAAAAGGAAAAAAAAAAAGGTGGCAAATTCACATAATTCACATTGACTTTTTTCAGTCATGATAATTAAAAGATACAATAGTATGGTCATCAGCTCACAGCTATGGCCAGATGGACCTGGCAACAGGAGATGATTATGTGGAAACACCACTCAAAAGTTGATTAGAAACATATTATTTAAAAGTCTCTTATTTGTTATAGTGGAACAGAGAAAACAAGATTCAAAACTGATGGCCCAAAGCGGTAACACAGCATCTCTCAAAGACCTCAATACACTTGGCAACTGACATCCCCAAGAAGAAAATGCGATGCTATACAGTTTCTCCCTATTTACAGGCAATTGTCAATTCAAAACCATTCAAAACTGACAGAAGCAGGAAAGAATAATACTTCAGTAATTCCACATTTGTACTGTAATTAAAAAGGATAGAGCCATTTTAAGTTAACTATGATAACTTCAGCTTGGCATTAATCATATCCTTGAAGAGTCAAAAGAGAAATTACATTAAAAAAAAAAAGACTTACTTATTCCATGCTTGTCTAAGGTTTTTAGGGCTGTACTGTGTAAACCGTTCTGTAAGAAAAAGAAGAAGCACATTCAATTATTTACGCCCAAACCAGGATTTTTTTTTCAAAATATATTAATCTACTGTCAATTTTCATCATTTCATCACTTCTCTGTAACTACTGCAGCTCAAGTCTCAAGACTGGGAAATAAAACCAGCATAGGAGCAAACTGCTATACAAACAGGGAGAAAACCCCCTCCAAAACACCAAAACCCGAGAAAAGACCCCAACTTGTCAGAACAAACAAAACAAAGCAAACCATCATGACCTAAATCTCATTTACTGCAGCATCCCGGAAATGGAAATTTTTACAATTATTTCTAAAGTAGTTTTTGACTGCTAGGGAAAAAAAAGAAGCCTGAAATGCAGTATTTTTTTTTTTCATCATCACAAATACAATTATCTGTGACCTCACCGTCATGTTTTTATGGTTCTAAGGAGGCATAAGAGTAAGTGTGGGTGTTTGTGACACACAGGGACACACAAAACATGATGGCCACATAAGAGTCCATTTTCTAAAGAACACATATAAATAATGAAGTAACAAGTACAATGACAGTTTATTTACTCAAACATTAAATTCTTAAGTTCAGATATAAGTACTTTCCCTCTCATATCCAAGAAGATGCTTGCTCTGCAGTAGGACTCTAGTTGGCAGAGGGACATGCTATGAAAGCTGCTGCAGAAGTGATGAGCTCTTTGAACAGGAGCTAAGTGCCTCTCAGGAACAAACAAATGCAATCCAGTTGGAGAACAGAGTAACATTTTCCATTAAGCCTCATTGCACTTAAAGCCTACTGTGTAGACCAGTACTGGCCCTGGCCAACTGTGTAATGTGAAGAAGTCCTAAACTTACAAAATACTCCATAAAACCTCAAAAATTAATTTTGCTTCCTCTCCACCCATAAGCATGACATTTCGTAGGCACACTGTACAGTTACAACAGTATTTTATATATATATATGCACACACATGCATGCATCTTACTGTGCAAAACAACTGTAAATGTAACTTGGGAGGGGTTGTTCCTGTACTTGTATACTTCGCTTATTTCAGTTCTAAAGTTGTCATATATACTTCATTGATAGTCAGGTCTAAAGATGCCAACACTATAGCATATATGAAATCCTAGCATCACTGCGGATGATTTTGTTTCTTGTAACTATTTTCTTTTTTTTTTTCTTTAACTAAAAAGACATATGCAGAAAGTTCAACTCTCATTGACATCACTATCGGAAGTTTTCGGTAAGTGGTAGACCTGCGAAGGGTGTCTGAGGGCCACTTCACAGGTACAAATTTTGTTGCTTTAACTATACTGATGCAGTTAAAGCAATGAAATCACTCCCTCTTAGATATGTATGACAAGTGTATTGGAAACTGGAAGCTACATGACTATAACTAGTTTTAGCACCAATACAAATTATAAATATCATTTATGTAATATTGTATCTAAATTTACTCAACTTTCTTAGTAAAAACCACCAAATGCTAACTGCATAGTCATACTGTGAAAGACTTTGAGATGTAGATGAACATATGAAACAAAAGTTTGAAAGGGTTTTTTTGTGGGTTTTTTTGTTCAGGGTTTTTTTGTGTGTTACCAACAAAACGTTTCTGCACTTGGAAAATATTTGACTACTGTAGATGACCATTAGAGTAGCACCTAGCTGACTTCTCTGTCAGAATGAAGATGTTTAGCTAAGAAGAGCCAACTCTCAGATGTGCTATCACTACACAGTTCTCAATAAACTAAAATTATTAGGTTGAACTTTTATTAACTATGTTAGACTGCGTTATAAACTTTACTTTGTTGTTAGGATCAGGATATTGTAAGAAATAAATTATAGGTCATGTGGTACGTTTTACTAACAAAATAATTTGCTCCGTAAATATATCCCAAATAATTCTTATTGTCACTTTTGTGCACATTTCTTAACATATTTGAACTCATTTCTCATATGCCTCATTGTTGAAAATGCTACCATATTGCTTAGTGTGAACTTGAGAAGCATTTAGATTGAATATCACACTACTGACATTATCCTAAATTTTGTAAATTAGAAGCTCTACAGCACTTTCTGAGTACTGATAAAGTCAGTTATCCCAGGCACTTAGTAGCTTGGATACTATAAAAAGGAAAAGCAATTTAAGCCATCGTAGTAGGTTTTTTTCTCTATTTTTTTTTTCTTCGATGTTAAGTCTTGATACTGCAATGAGTGCAGAATGCAAGAGTTAAAGAGGGGGAAAAGAAGTTACTAGGTACATTCATACCTAGAGCAGCAAGTGAAGAGATTTCCTTACAATTCCTGTGTGCGCATATTACAACAAAATAACTTATCACACCTGAGGCATCCAGATTAAAACTATAGGAAGTACCAGTTTCTTTTTATCTCTATTATGCATTGCATGCAATGCATTCACTACAGAAGTGCCAGTGCCTCGAGGCAGGTCTTTAAATCAAATGGGCAAAGTAGAGAGGATCATTATTAGATGCAGCCATGGTTCAGTACCAGTAACGTGGCACTGGGTCAGTGCCTGTGATTATGTCTTAATATCCAATAGCACAAATAAAAATTCAGTACTGAAGTACATGTTCTGTAGTTAAGTAGTTCAAACACCAAATTGGCATTGAGAGTATGACTCAAACTTACAGGGGAGAGGAACATTACAATTAAAATTCTGCTTGTTGTTTACTAATTCAGCTTCTGCTCTCCAGAGGAAAAGCATGAGCTCCAGTAAGGTTAATAGCCAAGTTGCATTGGCCTCAGCAGGACCTGAGCTCACCCTTAAATTTCAATTTACCACTGTGAATTAAAAACATATATGCAAGCAGATACTTAGCCATAAAAACTGGAAGAAAGTAAAGACCTTCTATACTTTATAAGTAAATAGTCCAACCATAACACTGTCCATTCATTTATGACAAATGACTGAAAAATAAGATGCAGTTAGACAGTGCTGCGTAACAAAAAGTCTGAGAGACACATGGAAGTCCATCTAATAAAGTGCAGATTTGCACATTAATCTATTTTGGTGCAGAAAAGTGCTGGGTGGAAAGAGAACTGAACTGACTTGAAGCATTGCTGAAAAGCTAACCTAGACCCGAGGAAAGACAGATTTTGATTTTATCTGTCATTCTGCAATATGTTTTGGTTAGATACTGAGCTGGTTCAAACTGGCACAGCAACACTGACTTCAGCAGGGCCACATCCACTTAAAACAGTCAAGAAGTATCATATACAACATATTTTCTTGACTGGACTGTCAGAGGTTTACTTTAAGCAATTTAAGCTATTTTCACTGTGGGAGTCAACCACTTGGCCAAATTGCCTGAAGGCCTTAATGTCCAAATATCAGTTTCACTTCTGCAAGAAACTGAAAAACTATTGCTATGCCAGATGAGGATTTACTGAAAAAGTGATACACTGGAACCTGTTATGTAAATGCTGTTATAAGGGATGTGCATAAGCAAAATGAACAGACTACTCAAAGGGATCTTCCTTCTTTACTCAGTCTATGGCTCTAAACTTCTTCTTAAATAAGTACCTTATACACCATATTTATCAGGCAGGGAGAGGGAAAACTAAGGGGAAAACATGTATAGGGTGAAACCCTGTCTATAGAGAGGCAAATGTTAATCCTGACTCCTTATTTCAAACTCTATATGCTGTGTGACTGCAGACCATGCTTCTCCTAACAATTGGTATCAACTCTTTCCTCTCTACTCCAAGCAGATTAGAGGCTCCTTGCTTTAAATTCTTTTTAAGGAAAGAAACCACGTATCAGTAAAATAGAGCTCACATTTTTCTACACAATTCTGTGGTCATGCCTCCAGTCAGAGTCTTGTTAACTTTCATGGACAGTATAACTAGATGGGACTACCATGGTAATTAAGCCCAGCCTTGTGTACATGCCAGGTCCTAGTACTTTCCTGAATTAATCCTTCTTTAGAGAATAAAAACCAGAATAACAAAACCAGCTGATTCTGATTTCAGAGTTGCCAGAACAGAGGAGCTACAATAATCTTGTCCTTGAGCTTCTCCATCATGATCCAGTTTTTTAAATCCTGAACTGTGAAACCACAGTATCTCATACCTACAAACACCAATCTCGCAGTCACAACACAGGCAAAAAAAAAGAGGTAACTTAACCTCTCAACTTTTATCTGATGATCTCCTGCTTGTGTCTGATTAATGACAGAACTGGAATTCAGTCTCACAATTACATCCTCAAGTTTGCTTTGGTGCTAATTTTTGGAGTGAATGACTCTCACACACCTGTATGAATGCCTCTGTCCTTTATTGCTAGATGGATTTAATACAACCAAATCTAAAGCTGTACATACCTGACTGAGACCAATTACATTTTATGAAACTTTCAAGCATATAGGTTTGGTATTTGTTTTTCAGATGCTCCCATTGCTTTGATCATAAAAAATAGTAATATCAGTCAGTAGATCTTGACAGTGTGAGAGATCCTGGGAATACTGCAGAATTACCATGAAGGCTCCCCCAAAAAAAAGAAACCTTTGCCTGACATACATTACAAAAGGCAGCAGCACAGGTGATCCAAATCTCAGTCCAACCTTGTGGAAGAAACCCTGTGTAGCGAACACTTACTACCCCTCCCTCAGAACTGAAAGGCCAACAGGCACAAGCAAGAATTTCCTGCAGACACTGACATCATCAGTCACGCAACCATCCTCCAGTGCACGCAAGCCACTCTCAGCAACATGAGGCACACCGTCTTGCTGAGGCAGCTGCTCGCTCTCATCAGTGCTGAGATTAGAAGAAACCTGAAAAACTGTGTATTTACAGATAAAGATTTGATCTCAGATATATTTTGAATTTTTGTACTTCAAATTGTGAGTATATAAACTAGAGTTCAAATCTCTTCAGATTATTATTATTAAATGTGCTTATTTTGAATAAAAACACTGCTAGACTGACACAGTAAGCTCATCTGAAATTTAAAGTAAAAAGTGTGATTTTAACTTCCTTTATGCAAACACTTAAATATTTGCAAATCTTTTGGGAACAAATTGGGGAATCAAAATTTGATCTTCTGCATTTTTATCTCAAATATACAGTCATCATCCTCACTAGCAACCGTGTCTCACTGTTAAGTGCTGGCTTTTCACATGGGTGCTGTGTTTCACCTTTTAGTCAAAGGTGGTTTGTGCTTATGTGAAACAAAAGAAATAAGAGATTTTTGGTTTTGTTTAAATCCCACAGCACCTCAAAGTGTTTACCATTTGCTTCTTAGAAGGCCAAGTTAGCCAAATCGTGATTAATTAAGTGCTGTGTAAAGAGATCCCGACATA
Organism: Aramus guarauna; assembly: GCA_013400195.1. Taxonomy (NCBI): domain Eukaryota; kingdom Metazoa; phylum Chordata; class Aves; order Gruiformes; family Aramidae; genus Aramus; species Aramus guarauna. The sequence goes on along the minus strand of VXBL01001982.1, from coordinate 375,998 downwards.
GAACCACATAAATGAGAGCAAACATACAGTACTCATTCCTTACTGGAAAGAAATACCAATTGCATGATCTTCCTGTAGCATACCATTTACTCTTAAGATTTCAAAAGAGTATAGAACAGGAGTAGGCTAATATATTACATCCACACCTTCAGGAGCCCAGCCTCAGAGCTAAGATTCGCTGTTCCGCGGGCGCTAAACACAACCCACTCATATGCCGAGTGACGCAGTTACACAAATATTCTTGCAGCAGTAAATGGATTTGAGTTACTCTTTGCTTGAGACCTTGCAGCACAACTTAATGTCTTGTGTGCCGAGGAAGTTTTTATGACTGTGTTCCACAAACAGTAGCATCCACGAATATTGGAATAACAACTGCAAAATAGAAGCAGACATGAGCAACCAGAGGGAAGAGAGGGAGGAAATTTCTTGAGCTGGTTGATTTGACAAACCTGATGCATCAAAAAAATTATGTTCTTAAAACAACTGCTCCCAAGCTGTACTCAGCTTGAAGACTTAGTGGGGAAAAAAAAGCCTGTACCAGAAAGCTCATCCATTACACCCAGCTGTATTAAGTAGTCTTAGAAATGACAGTATTTCGTATAGAAATAGACAGTATTTCTATTTCTTATTTCCTTTAGACAGCCATTCTCCACTTACATACTCATACTCACTTGTGTGCCCACATATATACCTACATGCTCTCCACTGCAAACATCATTATCTGCCTGATAAACACGCTGCATCTGACAGCCCCGCATCAAGGGCAGGTTCAAACAGGAGCGAGTTTCGGCAGAACTCACTAGTGAGCTTATTAGCAGACACTGAAGGAACTACTGGTCTGCTGTGAGAACTGAAAAAATAAGCACTTGCATTTTAAGTAACATAAAACAAGATGAGGGTTTTTTCTCTTTTATCAGTCGGAAAAACACATGAACTATTATACCTTTGCCACGTTTGCCTTGAAAGGACCTAGAATAGGCAAGAAAAGCTACATAAGGAATTAGAAGCAGACTACATTTTGATTTTTTAGCTCCTTTTTAGCACTGTTGATAATCGGCTTCTAGTCTAAACCAAAGAACTTAAAATGCATTTTGACTTCAAGGCATTTTTTATGTTGTTAATCAAAACATACCAGCTAATATGCATTCCTTGATTAATGTTCTTCTCTATTTAAAACCAAATGTGATTAGCTTAAATGCAAATATTTAAACATCATCATAATTAATATTTTGAAAAGTCTAATGCATGATTTTTTTAAATGGGTTTTCTTTACATTTAAATTAAAAGTCTAAAGTGACTAATGCTGTATTGTGATATGTAAGACTCATATGCTATTCTTATTAAAGATTCAATCCTAAAAATATTTAAATTATGTTAGCTAAAGATACAAAGACAAGCATCCACGCTGACAAGCAAAATTTTCAAGCACTATTTGCAGCACTAATATGCAACGAGAGTTTTTACTGAAGTCCAATCACAACTGGAGTTTTACCATAATCATGAGTTAGACTTTGCTTTTTTTGTATGCCAAATGTCTTGAGAAAAATTACTTCAACTCCCCACTCTCCATCCCCATCCCCTCCCCTCCTGTCCAAAAGCACCTGCTTTAGAGACCACAGGCTGTGCAAAGAGGAAGGGCAGATGCTGTTTACTAGACTCTCTGCTGAGCATGAATTGATAATGTAGTTTTAATAGTCAGCATCATTTAAAGAACTGGACTTTTATATTAAATGATTCCACCTTTTAGCAGTGCTCACACTGGCTCCTGGCATATACAATAGTTACTTTAACTTTTGAGTTTCAGTCAATTTTGTTCACAGGATGGTGAAAACATTGACAACTATGTTCCCTTGGGTTGTGGATAGCAGAGACTTAAGGAACCACTGAATATTGCAATGTTCCCCAAACTAAAAAAGAGGGAGAAAAGTTTGAAATTAATTCATCTTTACAAATCCCCATCTCTCCTTTCTTCAAGTACTCAAATTCCTGAAGACTACAATTCTACAGTCAGTTGAGCATACTCGGGATTGTTGTCTGGCTGAGACACCATCACTGTCCTGTGTCTGCAGCACTCTTAGAATCATAGAATGGTTTGGGTTGGAAGAGACCTCAAAGATCATCTAGTTCCAACCCCCCTGCCATGGGCAGGGACACCCTCCACTAGACCAGGTTGCTCAAAGCCCCATCCAACCTGGCCTTGAACACTTCCAGGGATGGGGCATCCACAGCCTCTCTGGGCAACCTGTTCTAGTGCCTCATCACCCTCACAATGAAGAATTTCTTTCTAACATCTGATCTAAATCTATCCTCCTTCAGCTTAAGGCCATTAACCCTTGTCCTATCACTACACTCCCTGATAAACAGTCCCTCACCATCTATCCTGTAGGCCCCTTCAGGTACTGGAAGGCTGCAATTAGATCTCCCCGGAGCCTTCTCTTCTCCTCCAGGCTTCTTCCACCTCCAAACTCCAATATAGGAGGTGGGAAATTCCTTCTTCTTACTGGGAGTGGTCCCCAGCCCAAAAGAACTCCCAAACCATTCCCAGGAATTAATTGTTTGGAAGTGCTTGTTGCCACGAGCTAAAGGCCTGCCAGAGGCTGCTCTAACAGTTTTAACAGCAGAGACTCCCACATCGTCTGGGAACATTCGCTGGCATCGGTGTAGCTATAAACAAACAAGATATTGATTCAATGTGTAACAAACTGTTGACAGGCTTTGGTGAAACTCTATAGGAAAAACTGTCGTGAAAGTCTGAAGAGCCGTATGTCCTCATATACAGTATTTCCATACGTTTCTGCCAAAGGAGTTTATTCTCTCAGCCCAGCCCTACTCTAAATGAAGACTTAATCTTTTGAAAAAACTTGGCTATCAATCAGCTGTTAAGATGCATTTCTAAACCAAATCTGTATTTATTGATCACCTGGGAAGCAAAACAGAATTCCCGAGTCAGAACACCAGCTCTGCAATGGTTTTGTCAGTCATAATCTCGGGATTTTTAAATAAATCCATGAAGTATCTGTCAATCTCTGGCAGACTCTGTGTTATGCAGTATTTCCTACAAATGCTGTTTTCTTGCTCTAGTTTCTGTTTTGTCTTCTGCTTTCTCCTTAAGGAGAGTCTCTTTCTCGTAACTCTCTTCATCCCGACTTTAGGGATTCTCTTTTAAAAATCTGTGCTCAGTAGATGTTTCCATTGTCTCATAAAGGCACCTTTCCTTTTCAGGTGTATTACTTTATATTATATCTGATAGTCTGTTGAACATAGCAAGGTTCAGGCTCCCACACCATCAGCCCAAGATTAAATACTTAACTATCACCTAGAAACAGTGTTGTAAAGAAACTGAGGCACAGTGAACGTTACAAAGCATTCTCACGTTTTCTCCACCTGCCTTACAAGTTATTTCTTCTTGACTATTACCATCTCTTCATGGACACCATTGCCTTATTTATCTTCTGTTGTGACCATATCTTACCTTCTCCCATGTTGCTGACTGACAGTACCTTCTGATAAACCTCTAATTAACTTCTTAGGATGGAGTTTATGCAGCGTCAGTCCCAAAAAATAATTGAGAATGGAGGAAAAGTGAAAACTTAAGTGTAGGTGTTGATATGAAAGGCTTATCTTGCTCAATTACTTGGACAGGGCTCTGATCACAGGAGAAATGGCTGGAAGAGAAAGGAAGATAAGACTCCAGACTAAGAAAAATGGTAGATTTAATGACGATGGAGAGAATAATACACAAAAATCAGGAAGAGTTGAGATTAGTAAGGAAGCAGCTTGTTTTGGAATACTGCTCCATCTTCACTCATGGAGATGAGACATAGCAGATGCCTGCTTTCATTTCGTTCTTGGAGATACTGGTCCAGCGATAGAATCGGTGGTTGGACCTGTTTTAGTGCAGAAAATCCACGTTTCTTAAAGTATTGTAAGAAAAGAATAAATAGTGAAAACGTTCGCCAAGCCACATGTCAGAAGGTCATGGTCATAATGTACAGTGTCTCTGTCCAATAACTTGTGACGTGGGGCTTCTAAGCTGTGTGAAATCTCAAGATTTTATTGAAACAACAACTAACTCTATTCAATTTCCTCAAACTGCTTTCTTATTTGAAGGCAGATCATTTAATTTCACAGTGATCCTGAATGGCTGGCTTGCTTTGGTGATATGTGGGTACAGGAAGACCCACCCAAGACTATAGCAATCATAACAGCTTCAAAGTGAATCACAGAGGTAACCTGAAGTTACCAAAACACTTCTGAAATATTTCAGGATTTTCAAATGCAGGTTTTAGATCATCCTTAAGTAATTTACTTCACAAGACATGTGCCCATGTGAGTCTGTACATGTGTATACATCTGCAAACACAAACTGAGAGGACTGAGGCTGAGGCACTGAGAAAGCTCAACGAACTGGCCAACTTTTAGCTTCAAATATCTCACATATTACTTAGAGTATTTCTAAGATGGAGAGTAATAAAAGATCTCAAAGCAGGCAGATAAAATACAAGTTGCTTTCTCACTTTTTTAATGGCAAACCAAATTATGATTGTTTTATTTTCACAATCACAGGCTGTTAAAATGAATGAGGTTAGGGGTTTAGAAGATGTAGAACCACCCACAGCTAGCCTTAGGAACACATTTCTCATTCAGCTGCAGAAATGTTCCTGAATATTAAGAAGTCGGAGATCATCGTTGTTTATGCACTGGCTACTTTCCATAATAATCAGACCCTTGGTCACTCCAGTGGAGAGGAGACTAATGCCATGTTTTTCAGCTGTGTTTGTCCCAGTAAACTGTGATTAGCTTTCTGCAGCACAGGACAGTGCCCTATGACATCACCACATGAAAATTAGTCATTTAAGTCTGTATGCAAAGAAGAAATACAATGAAATTTTGTTTCTAGTCCCAATAGCCTTCCCAAGTCCACAGTCATTTAATGTGCCCAGCATTTTTTTAACTATAGTAACTATTTATTACTGAGACTTTCTGTTCAAATCCTGTTGTGTCATGCTTACACAACTCAAGTCTATAGCATCAAAACCTTGCCTGAATGGATGTTGATATCCTCATCATCAGTGCTCTCTGCACTTCTCAATTTATCACACTTACTGTTTGCAGCTATTGGTCTTAAAATTCAAAGACAGGCAAAGCACAGGAGTTACTTAACCACATATCATCTGTATTTAAATGCAGTAATTTCACATATCTTAAAGAATAATTGAATTGGTTCAGATTTGACAAGACATTTCGGGTTCCGTCCCACATTCTCCTGCTAAGGAAAGGAAAAGTTTAAGTCATCTTAAATGTATTAATCTAAGAAAAAACCTAAGCATTAACCTCCACTTTTGCTCCAAAGAAATTAGGAAAAAAAAGTCTCACAGTCTCATACACTGAGGAAATTTTCTTTAGGGTGTAACAACAATGACAGGGGAGGGGAGCATGGCTGGCTGAGCATCTGCAGAAGGGGACAATGCAGCCCTGCCACAGCTAGAAAACTTCTGCGCACAGACTGGCACGAAGGAAAGCATTTCTTTAGGAAGGGACGGAGATCCATGACTGAACAGCTCCAATGACCCTAATGGCATGAGCTAATTGTGTAAGTCCAGCCTAGCCCGCAGGTCATAGCACTTTGTGCAGAGCCCAGTTTAGATGCTGGTACCCCAGTATGATCCCTGAGGTTGTATGTTTTGCTGTTTTAACCATTCCACACCTTACCAGCATAAAGTCCAATTAATCAATTAATTTCTAAAATCAGCAAATAAAATACAGTAAGACAAAAAAATTCCTTTTACCAAGGCCATGAAGGATATGGGGTGGTACAAAGGGAGTGCAGAGCATAGTATGTGTACGGAAGAGGGCTTTTTCCTTTGGAGTGCTCTCAGACCTCCACAGTATATGGGAATTAAGGAGCTCAGAGCTTTGCATTAACAGGCCCTAGAAAGATTAAATAATTGCCAGCTAGGATAATAATTACTCTGACTTGCAAATCTACATACTTCACAGAGGTGGGAGGGATACAAGAGAGCAAAGAGCACACCACGCAGAAATGGTGAAAATACTGAGTGACCAAGATGTCTTGGAGGCATCTATTCTCCTCTCCCCATTCTGCATTTGTATAACTATCATGTATTCACAGCTAACAAAATCCATACTCTGGGATGGAGAAAATAAAAGCAAGTCTAACACAATGCCTGTATAAAAATTAGATTTAATGAAGTGCCTACTGTGGATTTATTTTCTGATGTTCTTCTGTGGTAATAAAACCATGTCCCTTAACACACTCGGAAGCCAAACAGAAAAAACAAACCAGGAAATTTCTTGGCTGCCATCTACTGTTCGAAACTTTTCTCTGTCACACAGAAGAATAAAACCAAGAACAAGCCCAAAGAGCACTCACTAACATCTCCAGGTTTTCTCCTGCCCTTTACTATTCTTGCATAAAAACAATGTCTTTGGAATGCTGTTAAAAACTACTATTTTTTTGTAAGGGTTCTGTGTATATGCTCACCTTTTAATCAGTACCAAGAATGAGAAACACAGAAGCTTGCAAACTTAACAACACACCAATTTGGGGAAGAATACCATTGTATTCTTAATATTTCAGTGAAAACCTATACTGGTTAAAAAAGCTCTCTCTACTAATTCACTAGAGAGTCATTTCACTATACAGCAATAAGTAAGACAGCACTAGGACTGAGACTGAAAAGCAATGTGCAAGAAAGCTGTCTGCCTTCCCTTTTCTTGAGGCTTTGTGTTACTGTCAGGGTTAGCCTTATGATATATTTGTTTATTTCTCTTATTTTGAGAGCTGCCTAGATCTCTTTGTCCTTTTCAGCTCCTCTGCCCTGTCTCCTGCCTCTTTGCTGCCCCAAAGCAGCCACTATGATCCTGCAGATCTGACCACTAAGACAGGCTGGAATGAAAAGGGCATCTTCAAGTCCAACCTATAAGATGACTTGGAAATTAAATTTAAATGGCATAGGTTGCCAGGTTGTCACGGTTTATGACTAAAGCTGAAAGGACTATCATCTGCACTAAGGCAGAACCAGGAGCTTATTGAGATACCTTAGGTCTGCAAGGAGGAAAACATCTGAAATTGGATTCCTGGGTCAATTCTGTCACTCACTTCCAGCCTTTAGCCATATGGTTATAAACTGAAGACTTATCCTAGAAAAATATACTGGGAGCAAATTAAGTGCTTCATGTGAAAGCATCTAGTAACCTCTTTACCATCTCGTCCAAACCAACTCACAGCAGATCCAGTGAGTTCAGGCTGCTCAGGCCCTGTTCTATCAGACATCACATCTCCTACTCATTCGCCTGCTTGGCATGTTTAAAAACCAGTATTTCTAAGATCCCCACTCAAAAGTTCACAAGACTACATGGTACATATATATGCATAAACACATATATAGCATAACGAAGCTGACCATGTACTTCTAGTCTCTGGGGAACAAACTGCTCCCTCATACACAAAGGTATCAGATGATGAAACAGCTTTTCAAGAATGGTTGTAGAATATGACAACTTCAAGTACAATGCACATTAAAAAACTGAACCTTTGTAGAAAGGTACTAACAGATGATCTGGCCATAACTTCAGCTTTCATAAAGTATTTTCTCTACTCTTTAGTTTCCTCTAGTATTCCTCAAAGTTCAGGGTGGTCTGCAGGAAAGTAATGATGACTGGGAATCAGCCTACCAGCAACCCGAAAGGTACAATACTCAGTGGCTGAGGAATGTAAGCAGCTCAGGGCTCATACTGTATATAAACAGGAAAAAATGCAAAAGAAAGCAAAGAAATTAAACAAAAGAAAAAATCCCACCCTGAGCACAACAAAAAGTAAGAAGCTAGAAAAAGTGCATTATGGTTCGTGCGCTGCGTACCAGGTCATTCTGAAGCTTGTGGGCGGTATGTAATTATCTGTGTCCTGTATTTCCAAGATGAGAATTTGGATGAACTTGGCACTTCGACCTACCTGGTTTGAAATGTGGTAAAGAGTGGACTCCAGGCCACGTATCTTCATTTGGTGTTCCAAGTACCTGTGCACAAAAAGAGAGAGAAAAAAAAAGAGAAAAGAAAAAAAACCACACATTTATTTAATGGAAAAGACGTAACAAGTCACAGCATTGCATAAAGCCACTCCTCCAAAGAGCTCACTCTACTTTACAATCTAAACTTTAATAGGCTTAATTATTGGGGGGGAAGCAGGGCAGAAAGGCGGTACAAAAATTTTAATGACTACTGTGGTTTCAAGGTACCAGTGGAGTCAGTAAAGCACATAACGGTACTATGTTCCTGTCCAATTGCCTATTTAACCAATATATGTTAAAACTCCTTTCCATTGACAAGTGTCAAGCTACCTGCATATCTCAGAGTGCTATTTTTACAGAGGCTAGATATTTTAGCTTAGAAATAATTTAAATCCCTGTAAAGTTAAATAAAATGAACAGGTACCAAATAGATGCTATGACAGAAAATTTGCATAGATGGTGAGGCAGATGACCAAGAGCATGGCATAAACAAGAATGCACAGTGAACAGCTGTCATTTTACATGGATGTAGTATTCATTAAAAATAGTATATTTTTAGGAAATACAGACTTTATTGACTCCAGCATTATGCTTTTTTTCCGTTCACTTCAACTGTCCTCCCCCTTGTAGTGTAAATCAGACCAATTTTCAGCAGCGAAGTTTTTAACACTTCTCACGTGCATCCTATATCCTCTGCTCACACGAAAAGTTCACCGCCTGTGTCTTTGGCACAAATAATAAGTAAATTGAGAGAACTGCTATAATTAGTTCTCCCAAACCTGGTTTTGCTTCTTAAGACATAACTGTCAATTTTTGCTTTAAGTGGAGCCGAGAGGAACACCTAAATTAGCAGCTCTAGAAATAAATTTCTGAATGAGTTGTGGAATTTATATTTCACTAGCGGGATCTTTCTTGTTACAAATTTACACCCAATTTATAACATGAATGAAAATGCTAGGGACTGTTTTCAATATTTGTTATAAACGCAGGCCCTGGAATAAAAGACTGATATTGTAAAGTGAAAGCATTTCACACCAGTCTGGTGCTTGTTTTGCATTGTCGTAAATGTACAAAACCCCCTGCCAGCCCTGCCCCTACCTGCACTGCAGATCTTCTGAATAAATCTTTTGGACCTGCATATCTTGAGTCACTGTGATTTCTGTGGTCACTTACATCAGCACAAAACAAGCACAAAGTTAGTGTGAAAAAACTTTGGCCTAAGTATGTGAAGGTAGATGACACTTCAGGGCAGGCTACAAGACATCTATTCCCAATACATTTGGAGCTGAAGAGATTTTTTTGTTGTGTCTGCTGCAATATACATATGCATTAAGAGCATTAAAGGAAGGACCACTCTAGAATATTTGTTGCGCTTCTTAATCTATGTAAACATTTGTTCATGTCAACAAATTCAAGCTTAAAAAAATTCTTAGAAGCAAGACTGGGAAGCTAAAACACCAAAAAAAATTTCTCTTCTGCTCTGCCAGAAATTTATTTCATAAAATTTAGAAATTAGCTTAAAAACTTGAGGCAAAAGTAAGTGATCTCTTAAATAGATAGAATTCTTAACTACAAGATGTGCTTTATGACTCTGGGGCCTCAAATTTATTAAGCAATTTACAATACTAATGCATTTCTAATCTAAGAATATTAATGCAAAGATGATCTTTCCCCACCATCAAATACAATAAGCAAATAGACCAATTTAGATTTAGTATGATCAGGAGGAGATGAAAGCAGAGCACCAAGGTGTCAGAGAAACAAAGACGACGGTATCAATGCAATTAGACTGTATACGTTCATGCGGTTATTTGGATACGCAAGTTCACTGATTTTATTTGTAAATATTGTTTGTAGGGCATTGCTTTCAGTGCTCATGAAACATGTCTTAATTGGCATTTGAATAAGATAAACCTGGCCCTGCAACCCTGATTCATCACAACACCCATATTCATTTCATTATTGCTATTAGGGAGAGCACAATTCTCTGATTAAATGTAGAAGTTAGGAGACACCGTTAGCACTATGTCATGATTAAATCAATGTGCAAATAATTTTCACCTGCCTTCTATAGTAATCAAGCTCCTGGTGCCAAGAACTTCCCAGACCAGGAGAGGGAGCCCGTGGATAAAAAACAGAGATTCTTGCATCCTCAGTTTAAGAAATAGGATCCTCAACTTTGCAACCCCTCTTAAAAAATCAAAGGAGTACTCTCTCATGAAACGTTATGAGTATAAGACAATTAGCCACATCCTTCTAAATGTCTATTCTTAATCATCTCTTATTTTAGGTGAGACATAGGCAGCTAAGGCACTGTACAGATGAATATTAAAACCAGCTAGCAAAATCTCAAACTTCCAGTCCAAGGTAGAATATTTATCAGACCAATTTAACGTAGAAATTGGAGCTAAGAAATGGATTATTCTGATTCTCAAAGTAACATCAGGTCCAGTAATAGAGGACCCGATGGAGATCACTTTTGTAATGAATATAGTGTGACTCACTATTTTTTTGTTTCACTAGTTTTCCAATCCATTTCTTTAATAATGTTCCAGCACACCTCCTGCTACAGTGTTTAAGAGCCAGCTACAAACAAGTTCTGTGCATTGGAGTACTCAAACCACCTACAATATTTATACCTGCTGTCAAGGGTAGCAGTCAGGCTAAAAGCAACCAGGGTTTTCTATCAACTAAATGCCTGCCATTTTTAAGGTAGGGGCACTGGGTAGTTCAGGCAAGGATCCAGAATAGTGTATTTTAATGCATTGTACAAACACTATAAAGATCGTCCTTCTTCCACACAATTTTGAACATGCACAATACAGAAATTCACAATATGTGACTATCAATCAACAAACAAGGAGGAGAAGGCAGCAGTGAAACAACTGTGGGTTTGGACAAGATGAAAAGAGTCACTGCCCACAGGTATGTCAACATAAACAGATTTATAAGCATCACTTGCAAAGTGTTGCTTCTAAGCAGCAATCAATCTTATTTTGATGAGGTGGGACTGGGCAAGCCAAAGCAATGAGTTTCAACACCTGCTATAAACAAAGCAAAGTGGAGTTCACCTGTAACACCATGGTGGAGAAGGATCAGCCTTATTTTGTGTCTTACAAAAGAGAATTAATGGGCCAGCATCGAAAAGGAAAGCAAAGGAGGAAGGGAGAACCCAACAGTGTTCTGGCTTTACTCCCAAACAGTGTCCCCTAGCAGCTAAGACTGATTATCCAGACCAAACCACTGACAACATCTTACCATCTAACTCATTTATATGAGGCACTCAGCTGTAGCAAACCACTGTTTACCCAGGCAGTGCTGGAGAGCAAGTCTAACCTTACGGCAAACAGCGGAAGATACAGGAGACACAGCAGCCTGGGACAACAACTGAACACCAGGAGCTGTTATTTTATGGGTGACCTCCTAGTCCTGACTATCTTTTCATGGTCCACCACTTCTGATCCCAAGCATGCCACCAAGAGTTCTGTCTCTTCCACATTTTAACACTTTTGCTTTCCATTTTGTGTTCCAAAACCATGAAAATAACTACCTCTGTCATAGCAATCAAGCCTCAACTTAATATTGGAAATAAGTTTTTATTTACCATTGAGAATTATTTGAAACAAATAAGACTAACTTGTTTGCTTTCTTTACTGACAATTTGCTTCTCAGTGAGGTAAACATTCAACTTGCATGATTTGATATCCTATTTTTTTCATGGAATTACTAACACAAGAATAATCTACAATTCTCAAATTTGGATTTAATATTTTTCAGGGACCAGGATGGGTATGGTTTCTGTAAAGAAAATGCCAAAATCTACCGGGGTTTTGCTCTTCCACACTACATACAATTGTAACATAAACCACTCTGGGCTCAAATTCAGGATCAGATTCTAATCTAATTTGTAGGGTGAGAAATCTATTTATATGAAAATAACAGGTTTACAATACATCAGGGTACAGAGGGCCAAATACCGTTACTGCCAGTTGACATTGTTATGGTTTGGCAGAAAGTTATGAAAACAGAATCTGCTGTGCAAATCTCCATATATGAGCGTCATATAGAAAGATTTCCCAGGAAATGCAAAAGAATACCTTAAGGTCTATTGCATTGCCTTAATTTTTTAATATAAGAAAACAGATGTCTGTTTTTTGCATCTGATTTTACAAAGACTCATCATTCCCCTAATTAATGTGCTCCCTGGTATCCAAGGGAGTCATTATTTTATGGTGAGCATTATGCCACTCTATCAACACAATTAGTCATGTTGTCCTGTATTGTTTTGAATGCAAAAACATTCCCTATGACTGCCATGTAATAAGGTCATTCTGGGTAACAATTTGTCCAGCCATGTAATAAGGTCATTCTGGGTAACAATTTGTCTGGAGAAGTCATCTGAATCTCTTGCGAGATGAGCAGCAGTGCAAATCTTTGCCACCAGCTCTTTCCCAAGGGTTGGCATAACTAATAAAGAGCAAGCATTTTCATTTGCACTACAACTTTTGAATATACAAAGCTGCATATTACTGAAATGATGCTTTAACCCTTGTTAGATTTGACGATCTTCAAGAAAGGTGATGGTTTGGACTTCAACAAGACAAAGAACATGCAGCCTGTGGTATAATTCAGGGGTTTGTAGCAACAGAGCAGAATGAAAAACAAGATCAGCATACAAATGAGCTGCCTTTCCTTAGACAACATTTATGGAAATCAGGCCAAGCAATTTGCTGAATTTTCAAGTTTTTTGACATTAGGTCAACTTGATGAATAAACAAAGTTTAGTCAAACAAATGTCAGGAGAGCGAATGTTTTTTTTTTCTTCTTCCTTTAATAAAAAAAGGTTTTTGTTGAAAAATGCCCTAGAATTTTAACTAGGAAAAGTTACAAGCTGTATGTAAAAATGTTTTCTTATTTTAATTTTCCTTTTAAGGATCATCAGGATTTCTGTTTTGGTTTTCCTACTTGCTGTGTAAACACACTGCATTCAGTGAGTTCTTGGCTGCGATGTACCAAGGGAGACTACAGCTGTCTGAGGAACTGAACTTAATAAAAAGAGGAAGAGACTAAGTACTGCAGAGCCATTTTCAAATCAGTAATCTCTCTCTTTTGAGTAAAATTTGGAAGTTTCAGATGTTTTTTTCCCACAAAAATTTGCTATATTCTCCTAAATCATACTTTTCTAATGAAGTTTTCAACTTAGTCAAAGACCTAGGTAGGCATCCTTTTCCTTTTTGTTAGAGGAAATATGTTCCTGCTTTAGCTTTGGCTCTTGAGAAGAGTTCCAGGGTTTTGCGACGGCAGCTCCGTCATTCCCAGAGCCACCTCTGAATATGGAATGTCCCATCTGGTCTGGAAGAGAAGTTTATGTGATGGGTCTCTCTTGCAGTCTGTCCTGGTGCTAAGCCATTTGCCCAGACGATCCAGCTATTGTTGCATTCCCCTCCCGAGGATTCACTGTTCCGTAGATCTTAACCACATCTTCCGCAATCAGGGAAATCAGACATATCATCTGATAATGTCAGTGAGCACAAAGTATGTGTAGGAGTGAAGACCAAAGGAGGAACTTTGTCCTTCAGCTTCGCATTTGGTCTTAGTATAACAAGCTGAAAAAAAATTCAGCAACTATTTGTGTATTATGCATGCTGACTCAGAGTCTGCTGACTGACAACTGCAGCGAGGCTTCCTTCGACTCTCTGCTGGGCACGATGGATGACAGCTGAGTGTCAGGTTTAATGTTCAAAAGAGAGAGACGGAAATGGAATCACCTCAATGCCAGTCGTTTCTTCACATCAGGAGCTTAGCAAGTTCAGTTTCCGTAAGGGACAATAAATCTATCAGTTTCTGTAATATACCTACGTGTTTGTTAGAGGCCAAATACATTTTAACTTTGGGAAGTGGGTGTTTCACGATTTGCACCTGCATTGAAAAAGTCACTTCATTTTTTGCTACAGAAATGTCTATCAGCCTAAGATGGCAACAATATATTTATTTGGATTCAAGAAAAATAAAGACCATATGTCTATTTAAAATATTGAAGCCTTACTTCATTATATGTATGACAAGAATTACGTATAGTTCTTAAACCAGGATTTCGCATCAAATCAAAGTTAAAACAACTGAAGTGAGACTGTGTGATCAAGGCAGTCTCATCCCACGTAGAAAACATTCAAGGCCTTGTTCAGAGCCTGAAAACTGTATTTTAGTAAAAAATGTGTTTTCTTACACAGAAAACTCTTTCTGTAATTTTTTTTCAGTCAACTGTGATCAAAACATCCCTTCATTATTCCCATACAGGTAAGAAAGAAAATACCAGCCAAATAAAGATGCAACATATTAAGCACACAGAAAACAAAGTAATGTAACTCGTATGATTCCTTTAACACAAAACTGTTAAACAATAGCCCATAACTCTTTACAGACAAAAATCAGACATCCAAATTCTTATTTTTAATTTAATGTATAGAACAGGTTGTATTTTTTGCTTCCTTCTGTCTCTGTAAATGCTACCAAAGTCATTAAAAAACCCAACAAAACTAGCAGTGATGATCTGTGGTAGAAGGAAAAAGAAATTCAGCACCACCATTTTATATGCACAATGGTAATGCATAGCAGAATATGTTTAACGTGATCTGCATTCACTCAGGACATTATGTCAGAATTACAGATTTAAGAGAAGATAAGGCTGGTTAGAAAACAAGCTGATTAGAGTATTTATTTTGTAAGTTACTTTGTGAATGATATAAAAATTGTCTTAAAAAAAACCCAAACAAAAACCAACAAAACAAAAAACAAAACAACAACAACAAAACCCACAAAAAAAACCCAAACCAGCAAGGTTTTAAGTTCTTTCAAGAGCTCTAAGAAGTACCTGCTACACAGACAACAAGTAGAGGACACAACAGCAACAAAAAAGAGAGGTGGCCCCTCCTCACCAACCCCATAACCTTGTTTCTGCTGCACATAAAGTGATGCTGTTTTGTGGAAAAACAAACAAACAAACAAAAAAAACCCAAAAAAAACCCCCAACCAGAAGTTACTGAGGTTTATTCTTTAAGGCGAAAAAAGAACCAGTAAGAACAGAATGAGGTTCACCAACAGCAAAAGGCTGACTCTCTCAGCCATCAAGTGGAGTATCATCATTCCATTATAGATGGGTAATAAAACCACTTGCTTTGAGCATAAGGAGTGGTTTATGATGAAGCTGGCTTCAAAAACATTTAGGTAATGTGCCAGTGTGGATGAGGGAAGCAAAACATGAAATTACTATCAACATTCCTGCAAAATTTTAACAACACACGTTAATTAAAAGAAAGCAAGTTCAACTAATATTTGCGTTTTAGTTCTGTCAAGGATGAAAAATGAGGTACTTGAAACAGTAAAGAACCCAACTGTTCTTAACTTCCTTTCCCCATAGAGGCAAAATACAAAGAAGTCTTGCTAGGAAACCTTTTTAATATGTGATTTTTCCAACTTTACTTTGGGTATATAAATGGCATTTTTGTAGCTGCCTGCACTGAAAAGTTAAATTTATCCCAACACTGTTTCCACCCCGTTTGCAGCACAAGAAAACAAAATCATCGTTCCCTGCATACCCACGATAACCACAGCTACCTCTTTGAGGGACCCTGGCAGAGAGAGACACCACTGCAACTGTGCTAACATGAAGATGACGGGGACTGGTGACTTCA
This sequence comes from Aramus guarauna, assembly GCA_013400195.1. Taxonomy (NCBI): domain Eukaryota; kingdom Metazoa; phylum Chordata; class Aves; order Gruiformes; family Aramidae; genus Aramus; species Aramus guarauna. The sequence continues at coordinate 360,277 of VXBL01001982.1, read as the reverse complement.
TAAGCACGCTTGGCTGCCTTCGCAGAGCCGGGCTCTGCCTACTCTCTCTGCAGGAGCTGGGTGCAACAGCCGGGAGGAGAAGGAGAAGAAGGGGGAGGAACAAAGAAGGTATCACACAGACCCAGCACTGCAGACCACCAGGCCAGGATTAAATGAAATCACCAGCCTTACAACAAAGCACTACCGAGGTTTGATGTCAGGTTCCTTAACTGCTCGGTCAGGGGAGAGTTTTGTTTGTTCCAGAAAGGACCTAGTAAATACATACTACACTTTGAATCACAGAAACTGCTCTGTCAATGAGATGACTTTTAGAAACTAATTCTGTCCATAATTCAATCTAAGAGACAGCAAAACCAGAGTCATTTGATCTAAATTTCACAATGAGAAAAAAGCAAATGTGAAATAACTGGTGCTGGGCTGTAGCATCCTCTTCCTACCGGTAGTCAGCACATCTCATCATAATGCCCTATTTTAGTAACTTACGACTTTCATAAAAGTTCACATGGTGGAAGAAACTGGTTTTTTATTTAGCTGATTCTTACTAAAACATTTCTGTGCATGAGACAAATGCTAAAAACACTAAGAAAACAGGATTTGGCAAACTTATTTTGAAAACAGAGGGGCCTATGTTGTGGAGAGAGAATCTGAAATTAGCAGACAAACTCCTGAGAGAGACTCCACTTTCCCTCTAACCAGTGCAACCATGCAGCAATTTAGCCAAATTAGAATTTAATTAAAAAGTGTAGTTAGTACATGCTAAAAGGAGACCACTGTTTAGCTCCAAAGTGACAAGAGGGCTCCTCTGTGAGGGATGCTCCATGACACAGCGGCTGAGGCAGCAGAACTGAGAACCTGTCCCTCCAGCTTTCCCAGCCACCTGTGATAAGGAGTCGCCTTCCATCAGCAAACTATCCCATCATCAGAATAAAAAAATCCTGATATTTAACTAGACTTAGTGTCTCTGATATCTGCTTTGGAGCTGCAGAAACTATAAAACACCTCAACAGGATGAAACTGATCCTGAGTAAGAATAGAATTTGAAAGCTTTTGTAGACCTCGAAACTGTGGATGAGGAAAAGACTGGGAAGAAAACTCATGCAGAAGACTACAGCTGACCTCAAGAGATTTCTCTCCTCTTTCTCCAAGAAGGCAAGTTTGCTCCTTTTTGCCAGAGCTTGTGAGCTCTCAAATAAGGTTACAGAGAGGGAATGGAAGATCTTGGTGTTAATACATGCGAAGAAGCAGCTGGAAGGCCTCTTCCTTACCATTTGGGAACAAACAGCGGTTTTCTTCACCGCAAAGGAGGACAGCAATTTTCTGTCAGAAGGACCCCCTGGCTCACAAGTCATGCTTGTTTACATATCCTTACATATCCTGCTCTGATTTACTCTGTACAGAAGGGTATATACTCTGCATTTCAGATTTCCTATCCTGCTTGTGTTGTAAAGCCTTTGGAACAACCCACCCAAACAGACAGTCCCCTCCTAAATATGCTCTTTAAAGATTTATTTCAAGTTTTTTTCCTGACTTTTTTCTCTAAACTGAAAAAGGTGGGAGGGGGGCAAGCCAAAAGCCTGTGGGAGGCTTTTATGAAATACACTTCCACAAGCCCTGCTGTGCTGGCTCAGCAGCTGGCTCATTTGAATTCCAGGTATGCACTACACAGGGATTTTTTGGACATGCTGGCTTATCGAAAAAGCAATGCTGTTTTTGGATCATAAAGCTGGCTTTATGGTCTTTTTGAAGACCATAAAACTGGCTCAGTTAACACCCACGAATTCCTACCGAGTGTTGCAGTGTCCAATCTCATTGGCACGGGCAAAGCTACACCATTGCATCAGGATATTTATGGGCTTCAAGCTGCCATTCAGCTGGAGAGCTTATTTAAACAATTAACAGACCAGATTTATGCATCTTCCTATGAATCATCATAAAAATAGCAAGGAAAACATTTTTATTTAAAATAAAATTATGTTTCTTCATCATTTATACCATCATTTAACTACAACTACTTGAACAAACCAGTATGTTTGGGATCACATCCATTCCTGATAAGGATCATCACCGCAGCAGGACGTGACCCAATGGTTTTCACAGAAACCAATCCATGTTTTCCCAGAGCAAAACCCTACTCCGAAGCGGTGAAGCACGCTGTACTTCTGGGATACTGGAAACCTTTTGTCTCTGGCCCGGTGCCCAGTCACAACACGTCGGAGGAACGAGCGTGCCTTGCTATGACACCACACCAGAACTCGCCATTCCTTACGCGCAAGGAACAGCATACGCACAGCACAATAGAAGCTCATGACATGTGCCGCCTACGTGACAGAAATACATCTGCAGTGGAGAGGAAAGAGGTTGTACTAAGGCAGTTGGAGCATTATAGCTGGGCTAAGTGAGCTGCTGAGCTCACTGTCAGAAAAAAACCCAAAAGGACTACCATGAAAATTCTTTTTCTCACCTAAAAATCCTGGGGAGGTAACATATACTGAGACCTATATATTAGTCCTGGTGCTCAGCATCACAGAACAGCACGATAGTAGAATCAGATCAGATTATCCAGAAGTTTGCCAGCTCCTTATTTTGCCAACTAAGGTCTTGATCTTGTAATAACCTCAATTTTGAATAGATTTGTGCAGCCACATGGAGCCCAGTGAAGCAGTGGGTATTTTGTCAAGTTTTTTTTAGCAACCATTTGTTCAATCTGCAGTAAATGAAGGCAGCCAGTCATGCTGCCATTTGAAGAATGTGCAGGTCCAGGTGTTACAATATTTCTGAAACAGTGAGTGCATTAATAATGAGCTCCAATCGTGCTGGCTATATGTGGTAGATATAAGAGCACTCTTATATGTCTAAATATCCTGCTGATTCCTACACTGAATCTTAGCAGAATTCCCAAATCAAATCGCTTTTAAAAATGTCTAACCTTATCACTAAAAATCCATTTCAAGTGATTCAGTTTCAAGTGTGCCTCCTACAACAAACCGCAGCATGATGTTTGGTGTATTCATTCCAAACAGCAGTATTTTGCTGCTAAAAAAGCAAGAGGTTTATACTACTGACTACCCTTCTGAATCACAGGAACAGGGCAAGCAAGCCAAATGAAAAATGGAAGTCTCTAAGTAGTATAGGTTTTTTTTTTCTTCTCCTAAAACCAGGGGAAATGTCAGCCCATTTCTGATGGAGAGACACTGGCTATAAAAGCAGCTGAGACATTTTAAGTGGGATTGGGGCAGAATCCCAGAGAGATACTCATTCTCATCCAGAAGACAGTAAGATCAATGGGGAGGGTTTGGCTGAACAGAACCCATATTCTCAGCGCAGCGCAGCGAGCTAGCACACCTCGCTCCAGGGCACTTTGGAAGTTTCCAGTGAAGTCTTTATGACAGCATCTACCCACTTTCCTGACATCTTCTTTACCCGTTTCCTTGCAAGTCCAGTAAGAGGGATGGGTTCATTTTCCTGACACCATGAGGTACATGCCAAAATGTAGAGATCAGAAGTGGGTTTTGCAAGAGTGCCAAATTTTGAGACGCTCAAATTTTCTGAAAATTGGAAACTGAGCGATTTAACCATTTATTGCTCATTTAGCAGCTGTGGCTTTAACAATCAGCTGGCAGGTGGCCTAAGACTTTTCATTTTGCTTATTTAAATGAAGGTGAAAGCAGGTGTCGCTGAACTGGAAGAGGCAGCTGCACTCCCAGCTTCAGGGAGCTCGTTTGTTTGCTTTGACATCAGTGCACTCAGTAACTTTGCCCATGACTTCTGAGCTCTCAAAAACACCAGGCAGGAGGGATTAGGATGCAGTCATCCACTGTCTCCACTTAAACTTGCTCTAAGCCACGTGCAGAGCAGCTGCAGCAGTTCTTGCTCTTAGCAGCCTCATTTTTGGGCAAAAAGGAACTACTTCCCTGGAGCTGCTGGAATTGTTCCTCTCTACTCGCTGGAGGAGGGAGCTGCAAGGACTGGGCAGGATTTGGAGAACATTGTCCAAAAGGAAGTGAGAGGGCTCACACTAAAACAATCAGTGATGAAGTGTGAATGAATGAAGGCAAATCCTCAAAAGATTGGAGCTGCTTAACACCTGCATATCACGGTCCACTCTTTTTCAGAAAAACAAACCAACCAAACCAGAGGGAGAAACGGATAAATAAATAGGATATGCAAATACAGAAATGAAAATTTGCACAGACATATGACAAAGAGCTTCATTACCACTAGCAGTCAATAGCGATGGAAAGGAAGAGAAAGAATGGAGTTACAGTTTCTTATCGCCCCAATACATTAAGGTCCACAAAAATGCATGGCCTGAAATTTGATGACACAAAGGCTGAAAAATGATGGGGGATCAGGTACAAGAACAGTAAAATGACTACATGAATTCTTTGACACGAACAATGCTGCTGTTAAAAGGCAAATCATAACATTTCAGAAGTAAACTTTAAAGATCTCACTGAATTAGTAGAAAGGGAGACGTTACACCAATGAAACAGGAGTAACTAACTACGCACGTTCAGAGAGAAAAAACAACCTCTCAAGAGCATAGGCACAGCTGATCTCTTGGACTGTGTGAGGAATGCAGATGAGCAGCACGATGTTATCATTAAGCTAGTTAAAAGGCTGCAAAAGCAACAAAACCATGAAAGCATTAGCAAGAATAAGATAATATAAAGCAGAAGTGGTGGGAAGCTGCACTGGAAGTATGTTTTACTGAAAGTAAATGAAGCCCAAAGAAGCGATGACTCTAGTAAGAAACAGGTGTTTCACTATCCTTAGTTTCCAGCTACATTCACTGGTGTGATAAATTGTTTTTTTTTTACGGAACAGGATACTGTAGGGATTTCACGAAAAGCACCATAAAACAAACAGAAGAGGATTTGCCCTGGCTACAGTTATTACCCTGCTTTGAACTGCTGAGCAGCTGATAAAGTGATATGATGCAGTGAGGTCAGCAGGACCTCATCTCTAACCTTCCCTTTCCAAGAGAAAGGAGCAATACCAGCACACACCAGCCGGTCCAGCAGCACAGCAATGTTATTAACCAAATAGCTCAGTCAGCAGACCAAAGCAGACTATACCAAAATGCCCACGATGTCCAACAACCAAATTATTAAGGCGTCTTTTTAAGTAATTAGGGCAATGTGTTGTATGGAAACACACCAAAATGAGACATGAAGGATAACTAAAGGATTTACAAAATCTCTGGCTGCATTCCCTCTGATTTTACTGTTCTGCTCCATCACTGACAGGTTTCAGAGGTTACACCATGGCCATTTGGATCACATTGTGCCCCAAAAAAGCACCGTGAAGAATTCTCATTATGTTCTCACGCAACATATTATTAGGTCTCTCTGATGTACTCGGAAATAGATCTCAATTGCCAGAAATACTGCTATGCAGTGATATACACGTGCGCTCTAAAGACAAATAGTGAACATGGGACATTTTCCTTCCTGTAACTGACAGCTAGAGAAACCAGTTTTCCTATGGCCTCCAAGTTATTTTGAATGGAGCACTCAGATGAATGGGGAAGGAAGAACCAAAGCAACAAGAATGAAACATAACATCGTATACTTCAAGCCCTGCTCTATTTATTTCACACTCAAATGGTTGAGAATACCTACTGCATTAAGATGCTAGTCAGGTGATGCTCCTACTCTTGCTTCCTGTATGAGACCTCTTTTTGTGGACACCTTCTTATGAAATAGAATATATTCCATTTCTATAGCCTTTTTTCTTTCCTTTTCCTACTTATTAATGTTGATTTTGTCCAGTACTTTTCAAGGCAGTTTCAAACTAATCCAGCTTTTTTCCTGTTGGTTATTTTTCTCTGATGATAAAAAGACAGTAATAATAACAAAAAAACCCAATTAGAATAAAAAAATTCAGGGGAGATGCGTTCCTTCTGATTTTCTTTGTGCAAGTCACATAAGTAATGGTAACACACAAACAGTAGACACATAGAAATTGCACGACAGCATTTTTATAGGCATATTTAAAGCTCAGACAACATAACACAAAGTTTTCAACATACATGAACTTAAACGCCTGAATTATTTCACCATAGACATTTAATGAACTAGAAAAGCACCTCTCCTAATCAAGGTGGATTAATGTTAGCCCTTGAAAACTTCAAACCTCTTGAAATCACTAAGCTTATCTGGAAATTTACATTTAGCTTACAGGAAGATACTGAAGATCAGCAGCTTGTGTAAATGGCAGTGACAGCTGAAGAGACTCAATCTTATGGCAAGTGCTCAGACTTCTTGCTAAATTAATACCTAGTCTAGGGCACTGATTCAGGAAACACTAAACCAGGTATTAAAGTCTACCTTTATTCAAATTAGGCCTGCTGCAAATGGTACCTCTGTCATGTGCATGGGCTGAAAGGGATGTTTCCCCCAGATACCATGATAAAAAAAGGTATATACTTTTACGAGTTCTTAGGAGGGCAGAAGAAATCAGCTATTATTCTTGAAGTCTTTCGAGAAACATGTGCAGACAAGTAAGGCATATCAATCTTAGATTCTCATAGCCCGTCTCTAAAATCAGCATCTAAAACTGCCTCACATTGGTTTTGAGATGTTTTCAACTTTAAGGATGTTTGAACTTGAGCTGCAGATTATAAACAACAATTTTGGCAATCAAGATGCTCTTCAGAAAACCCGCTTTTGGCATGTGATGTGCAATTCAGACACAAGTAGAAGAGGAAAGGGAAAAGAGAAGATTCAAGTGTATTAAACAGTGTTCCTTTATTTACAAAATGGAAAGAGAAAGCACTGTGACTGTTTGATGTCTGATCATTTATTATCTTCCCTAGTAAATAAAGGCAGCATATCAGAGCAGGTTTATGAATGGGCCTGTGCTTTTATACAGCACAATATTATCTTGCAGCATAAGTTTTTGGATAACAGACCAATGCTTTTGTTCAGAACGGGCTTCAGCTCCATTTGTAATATGCACAAATTGCTTGCAACTGGATTTCTGTTCACTGTCACCTGCATGCAAAAATGTTTGCAATTACAGCTCCATAACACACGTGGACACAAACTGTACAGAGAGAGATTTTACGTGGGAAAAACAGTATCTATTTCTATGGTCTTAGGGGCCAACAAGGAAGGTGTCTGCAAAGGTGTACAGCAGTGTAAGTACACAGAGCTGCACTGATTTACACCAGCTGAGCCTCAGCACATTTTTTTCAATGTATTGCCTGTAACCACCCTCTGGAAGGCCAGAGGCGAGCCTGGAAAAGAAACAATGCTTCTTTATAATTATAGCCCATTTCTCATTCAGCAACTGAAATATGGCAGATACTAAAGAAACATTCTGATTCCAAAGAAAACCACAAAGCCATTGTTTTCCACTGAACCATATCTTAATTTGTTTTCTTTTTCTGATAGCCAATTACTCTTCACATTTTGCACTACCAAGCTGGTAATAAGCCAAGCTCTTGCAATCCCCGCCACACTTGGAGTTTTGCTCAGAATTAGCTACCCGGATGGGACCATCTTCTCACAAGCAGAAGATGACACCGATGTGTATCAGGTTGTGTGACTGGCTGGCCTGACATTGAAAGTCAAGGATGGGGTTACACTTCATTTATTATTTCCTCTCCTCTTCCCTCCCTGCTACCAGCTAGTAGCTCCCCTGGCAAGTGTCCATCATATACTGCTGGATATTTTTATGATTTTAAACATTGATGAATGGGAGGTTACATGTCCCCTTTTCTAAAAGAAATGTTAATATAGTGTGAGATATCACTTCAGTATTTTTTAAAGTCTCCTTTCCTAACACACATAGGCAATATTCCTCAAGTAAATTTCCTACACTTTTACAAGATTGCTATATTTAAATACTAGGCCTAGTTTGTTTGCCTAGTACTATATGGGTTTAATGATAGAAGGCAAAGAACAGCACAGACTATGGCTACTCAGCCATGGTGAGGACAGGAGTTCTTTGTAAGAGGTAAATGCAAATTAGCATCAAATACCTTGCACCCTCTTATAAGGGAGAAAGACTACACATGCAGTGATACAGAAGACAATATAGTGCAGTCTGAGAGCTAAAACTGAGCTGAAAGTCCTTAAAAAGAACTCTTAAAAAAAATCAAAAAACCTTTACAAAGCATGAATACATAGAAGATTTGTTTTTTAAAGATCATTTTAAAGGTTAATTCACCTCATACTTGCCTAGTTTAGAATTAATTTTATTTAAAATTTGGCATAAGACATAAAACCCAGAAAGGAACCTTGTAAAAGTGGTATCAAGGCAAAACCTGCAGGCAACTGCTGTAAAATACTGAAAAAATGCTAACAACTTCAAAGAGAAGACCCACAGGTAGAGAAGCCTGCTATTTATTTAATTAATTTCAGTGGTACTCAAGAGAAGTGAAATATCTTGCATATTGCTATAAAAAAGCAAAGCAGAGGTAAATTCATTAGCAGGATATAATACACCGCACTTCTCTCATTCTACTTACATGCTGTGTTATAGAAGACAGAACTCAGCAGTCAGGTTTCTACTTAATCACAGTTTCAAAAAAACCCCTCGTTTTCCTCATGAAGTCATTGGTGGGAGGAAAATGGAGAGAGATGGGAGGAAAACACAAGCTGTTCATAGAAAACTTTCCCCCTCTAAGCAAGAACTATTTATTCTACAAAGACGAAGACTTTTTCTCCAGCCACATTTATGTGAACTTCAAAACCCAATAGTTAAAAGTACTCTGCCCTTGGGTTTAGCATCACTAAGTAACAAAAGACGTTGTTAACACAATGTACCAGAAAGCGTGTTTCCTTCGGGACCGTCATAACCTTAAGTGAAAGTGAGGCCTGTTTGCCCAGAGAAGCTGTGGATGCCCCATCCCTGGAAGTGTTCAAGGCCAGGTTGGATGGGGCTTTGGGCAGCCTGGTCTAGTAGAGGGTGTCCTTGCCCATGGCAGGGGGGTTGGAACTGGACGATCTTTAAGGTTCCTTCCAACCCAACCCCTTCTGTGATTCTATGATAAAATGTATTATTTCAGGCTTTAGAAGATGTCAGTGACATGAAGAAAACCTTCAGATACAGAACCACAGAGAGAAAGCTCCACAGCTTCACAAACACCTGTTAATACCAGAGTTGCGGAGGAAACACTAGTAGCTTGCGTCACATGATACAAGACACTTCACAGGCGTGCAGTCACACATATATGTATGTATATGTATATAAAAGAAAAAATATTGCTAGCCTTTTAAATCTCCAATAACAGAAGTAACAGTTCCATTCCCATTTAAAAGGAAAATGCCATTTTTCGTATCTATCTGAAATGGCAAACTCTTGCGAGTCTTTGCTGTACATCTCCATGCAGAAATCTAGCATTTCTGGAGGCACCCTTTGGCATACCAGGCTGCTGGGCTCAACAAACAGATACTGTTCTCTTTTAATTACTTTTTAATACTGTGCATTATGGCACCCAACAGAGCAATAGCATCCAATGCCAGAGAGGAGTCCTCAGCTTTTTGCAATATGCGTGTCAGTAAAGACAGAAGCTTCTGGCTGCAAACTCCCACTCCCACTGTGCCACGTTACCTGCCGCGTGAGGCTCCTGCAGCATGCATGCATCCCACAACCGTGTTTGCAGACTGAATGCCCATTTACAGATAAAATAGCATTTAAATGACATTGTCCTGCCTGTGCAGAGGTCTACAAAGTATCAGGAGAACTTTTTGTACATTATTCTTGCAGTGAAATGTAATTTTCAGTCCATTTGGCACCAAGACTAAAGTTCAGCCAACGCACACTTCCTTCCCTTATTGGGAAGGCTTCGGAGCCTTGGAGGAAAATTCCCTTTGATCTATAGTGGCTCTCAGAAACCGCACGTAAAGTGGAAAAGACAGAAATACCTTCCTACTTAAAAAATCTCTGCACAAGAAAAATTAAGCTAGCACAAGAAACTAAACTCTGATCTAGTCTGAATCAGTTAAGAACAGCAAGTATAAAAGCATGTCCTTGTATCAAAATCAGAGCAGTAACCAAGTTGGTTCCTCCAGTGTGGCTGAGGGTAAGGCATGCACAGGAGTAGCGCAGGCTTCTCAGCGTAATCAGCTTTAACACTCAACTAATTCATGCTGATCATCACCAGATCCAAGGAGCTGTCGATTCTCCCCAGTACAGGGCTGGCTTGAAAGCATTTGGTGCAGTGTTTACTTCTAGACCTAATTAAAGCTTATTTACAATGGCAGGTTCTCCTTGATGCAGAAAAACCTCAAAGTTTTCAACTAAAAAAATGGATGCTCACAAATTATCAAGAGGAATAAACTACTCATAAAGATCTTAGTTACTCCATATCAGAAGCCAAACAGTATTTCCCAATTTTGTGTAGTTTTATTTTGATTGAACAGATTGCCGCACATATTTTTTCCTATTCCCGTGGTTTTACCGTTCAAGGCGTACTTGATTGAAGCTTCATCCTGTCTTGCGCACATATTACAAGACTAAATAAAACTACTGAGATTACTGTATCAGGTTGTTGATCCATCAGACCTAGCACCTTGCAACAGAACCTCAAGCTGCTTGCCACAAAGAATGGCGAAGTAGTTTTTGCTGGGTCTTCTCAGTTGTGCTGGAAATGATGATGACACATCACTAATTTGATACTTTGAGGCAAAAGACTTGGTAGCTCTTAAAGGCTGTAATTACACTTTTCTCTCTTATTTTCTATGATGCAGTTCTATCCAGAAAATAACCTCAGTTCCAACATGTAGGAAAAAAGTAGGAATAAAGATGCAATAATATACTGATTTAACCAAATCACCTCTGCATTAAGACATTTTATTCACTGTTAACCTACTTATATGTGCAATTTCCATTTTATTTGATAAGTATCGTTTTTTTAAAAGAGATTATTCACACTTTTAAGCAAAGGTGGGAAAAAGAATTCATATTATCAGATCCAAAGCACGACAACAACAACTTGCAGCTTGCTCGTTCATCAACATCTCTAGTGCCGGTCCAATTCTTAGAACAGATTCTGATGTATAAGCCCTTGCTATTTTACTGAGGCCTATCGCAGTAATGGAACCTGAGAATGCTTATTATAAACAGCTGCTCTAACAGAAATAGAGATACAGTGTATATTGCCATTTAAAAACCCTCAAATGTTTAAGAAAATACAAGTCAGGAAACACAAGTTTAAAAAGTTAAAACAAAACTGAAAAAAAAATAATTAAACAAAACTGAAAGATCAATCTCTGTTCCTAATCTATTATATGCAATCGCTTAATCAAGCCGTTAGTAAACATAAATAGACGTCGGTCATAACGAGGAAGAAACATACGTGGTGTGCTGGGTTGCATCTACCCCTGCTACGTAGATATGTGAAGAATGGCAATGGTAGAGATAGCAAAAGCATTTGGAGAATATCTCTTTGACTTCCACTTAATAATCGCTGAAACAGCATACTTACAACTTATTTTAAATTGCATTTACATAATAATGAGAAATTATACAATAGGAAGTCAAACAGCTATTTAAGAATTTTAAACTGTTATTCACATTATATTTTGTTCACTTTTCCTGACTATCATTTCTTAGCAATTTGTGACTTTCTTACTACAACGTAACTGATTCCCTAAAAGCCTCAAGCTGCAACCTGGACTCTGCCGTGCTATGGATGTGTCACTATGACTAATAACAATGGCAACAGACCCGACACAGATTGATATACCTTTCGTTGCAAGTTGTGTAGTTCAGAAGAGGACTATAAAACAAAAGGATTAGTGTGAAGGTGGACAGTACTTTACACCGTTTTCATAAGACTACCCTTTGTTACAAGAAAACCATCACTGTTGGATGTTGGAAATGTGAATTATGGGAAGACTTTGTGGAAAAGTCTTTTATTGGGTGATCTGTTTCTTTCACAGCTGTGTAAGTGCTCAGTGCGTGGGAGTTAATTGTATTAGTTATCTGGTATAACCACCTGATTAATTTTGTACTTCGACGCTATTAACTACCACACTATCCATGATTCACTGGAGAATGAATAAATTAAATCCTTCTGTTCAAATACAAAACCAAACAAGAATAATCCTTTGTTTTATACCTTTTAAATAGATAACTTAAATTCTTAATGATGCTTAGAGTACATTAGGAAGGCACTCACTGAAATTATTTAGCTAAGGGTAACTCAACACTTCCATTAGAAAGCCTAATTAATTGGGATTTAAAAATTAACTCTGATTTACAATAGACCATAAAACTATCCAGTCCAAAATTTTATTTTTTATTTGAAGGTCTGAAAAAGATCAAATTAAAGAAACACTATCAATGAATTACTCCCAGTTATTTCAACATTGTTCTCATTATTTGCAGCTGCAGTTTTAAAACAGAATTTAAAAAAATTTGGCAGGCCTCAAAACTCATCATGGGCTGTATTTATCTTGGCATTTTAAAACATAAAAAAATGTGAGGATAAGGAAGAGAAAAGAAAATAGGAATATACAAAAGGCATACCAAAACAGGTTTATGTAATAGAGCTATCCTTTTGCACTATCTCATACAATTTCATATAACATAGTGCAAAAATGCTCTGTTAAAAGGAGCACTGATTTCTAGTGTTAGAAGTCTACTTAATTTCCATAGCAAAAGCACCCACTAAAATTCTACCATAATAAATGAGATGAAGCCCCAAAGAGGAATTAATTGTTTTCAAAATTTCACGTTCTATAAATAAGGAGGAAATTTCATCCCAATAAATGAGAAGCATAATAATTTAAGAAAGCAAAACCCTAAAACTGGCTCAGAAGTTGCTAGCTTAAAATACACAAGCTGGCGAGTAAGCGAAGCAATTAGACACGTCACAGGAACTGCTCAGAACTGGTGCTCCTTGTGTACATTGCACCACAGCTATTTTTCCACAGCACAGAATTTTTCAGGGTATTAGCCAAGCGGGCAGAATAACAAAATACTTTACAGAAAATGAGATATTTTTATATCACAATCAAATAAGGTCTTGTTTTAGAGAGAGATCTTTTTTCTGAGCCACTCCTAAAAGCAGTTGCTAAATTCCCTGATGTCTCAACAAAAGAGATGTAGTACAAGCAAGTCTGAGTAAAATGAAGAATGTATATTTTATAAACACATTATAAAGGACTTTCTTTCCCTCCCCATGGGCCAAAAATGAATCCCAAATAAATCCTCTGCATTTGAAATAAATGGCTACTAACAACATAACCTTTAAAAGCAAGGGTATGCTCATGCTTCCCATCTAAATTTGTGGTCAGAAGCAAAACAGAAATTGCCAGGTTGAGGGAAGAAGCTGCTCCCCACAGTATCAGCAGCCACTTTGGCTAATATCTGGGTAAGCAGTGGCTTCCCTGAACAAACCCACTCCCCCACAGCACAGCTCCCAGCAGGCATCAGAGTAAATGAAACCCTTTATTGGGGAGTCCAGGTAAGTTGTTGCTCAGCCTTTTGAAAGGAAACTGTCAAACCCAGTGCAAAATGGGAGAAAGAGCAAGTTAAAAAAAATACCAAAAAAAAATAATCACAAAAACCCGCACATAACCCTGGCAAGACAAATGTGTAAATGATGGTTTATGCTTGGTATAAATTACCTCTTCTTTCACTCTCCATCTGGATATGTCATCAGTGCCTATGAGCTACCCAGATACCTTATGGAGAGCCCAACCAGGCTGCCGAGGCAGTAATCAAGGACTCCTGTTGAATTTGAGTATAAGCAGGATTTCTCATTTCCCATTCTGTTTCTCACCTCATTTCCTATCTTACTTTTCCTTTATGTGTCTATCTCACAAAAAAATACTTGCAATTGTCATTACAATATTTGCATAATAGAGCACCAGCCAGAGTCATCGGTTTCGATCACTTGCAAAGTCAGGATGACAAACTGGCTGGAGTTCCATTGCCTTACATCTGGAAAGCTTTTTTCCACGTTTTTACAAAAACTTTTTTGTAGATTATCTGAAAAATATTAAATGAAAAAATTATCATCTGAACTTATTACATAGTCTTCAAGAATATATCAAGTAAACCGCATCTAGCTTGAGGACTAGGCTTCTGATCCTTGGGTCTATCAGTAATTTAATTCCTGATACAAAGACATTTGTGAATGTATTAATCCTTTGCTGTCTTAGGCACATTACTTCAGCAATAAATAACTCACCAAAAATATCCTTTCAAGTTGATCTTGAATGTCTTTCATTCCTGGAAAAGCAGCGACCCCTTGAATCATTTCTACAAAGATACAACCCACGCCCCTACAGAGGGAAAAAGAAGAGAAAAAGAAAGTATGCAATGTTAGAAAGATTTCTTATAGATTAAATGGCCAGCAACAGTGCTTTTGTATCCATCACCAGTATTTTGAATAAAATTTATTTATTTATTAAAATCAACGACAGGCTGAAGGACAAGCATGTGCATTTACTAAAATAAATGTATACATATGAATACTTCTCAGGTGTTTGAAGGCAAGTGTAGAAGAAGCAGGAATATGGATGGTAGCTGGTGAGACCAATAAAGGTGCAGCAGTTGTCTCTGTACAAGCGCTTCCCAAGCAGCCTACTCGTGCTCCCAAATAAATTCTGGGAATGTGGGAATGGCAGTGAGAGAGCACCCTTGGGAGAAGCTGAATGGGGAAAGGACTGTGGCATGGAGGTACACTGGAAGGGTTTGGCAAGGGAGGACAATCTGGAAAAAATGAGTAAAAAGGAAGAGGACACGTGGCTGCTCACAGCCACTGAACTAAGCTACTGCCCAAATGCAGATGACTTCTGGGATGGGCTTGCTTGGGCTTTCTTCTCCCCTCTTCCAGCATAAAAGAAGGAAGTTTGAAGCCCACAACTCTGGGGGGCTGCTGACCCCATCCCCCAGGAGCTCTGGCTGAGAGGTGCTGCGACCAGCTGAGCAGCCACGGGCTCCCTCCTCTCCCTACCACGACAGCCGCCTCATTATAGCTCCTGTTTCTGGTCTCTTACAAAAGGTACTTCACATGAGTCCTCCTCTTCCACTCAGTGAAGCAGAAGTATTGGGTAATCAGAGGGAAAAAAAATAAATCTGAGACATACTAACTATGGCACAAAGAATGGATCCTCAAAAGTTGAGGACAGTTGCTGTGACTCTTTAACTCAAATTTCAGAAAATCTGTGGACTTCCTGCATCTGAAAAGCAAGAGAAATTACAAACTTGCATTTGAATCTTTTCTGAATGAGGACAGCTCAAGAGTTGCTTTTTCCCTCAGAAAAAATAATTTTAAGAGAAAACATCCCCCTTGGCTACCAACAGGATGCAGAATTTGATTATATAATTTAACTTGTTCAATTACATTTTTCTACAACTTCCGCATGCAAACACCTACATATGCTGGATAACCATATCTGTGTAAGTAACTACACAAAAAAACCTTTACTCAAAACAAATGCCTATTCGATAACCCAAAATGTGTATCAAAATGAATTAAGAATTTGCAAAACTAACTACGGTACCACCTCTCCCTGAAATTGAGTTGTGTTTCTGTGTCAGAAAATCTGAGCAATAAGCTCTAATTTAACTTTGTTTTTAGAAGCAAATTATTTGGAATGTAGTAATTACATACCTTTTCATTGCTTATGCATCGTGATGATGCGTTCAGAAAGTAGCACTTAATTTCAGGGATATGTGTACATATATTGGTGAGGAAGTGCTTCTAGAATAAAACAACTTAATGAAAATAGGTTGTACATTTTCATTAAAGCTAGGGCTGAGTATTTACAGATACCACTTAACTAAGGTTACTGGCACACAGCCCATGCTTTACTCCTTTCTGAAGGTTTTGACCTCTACTGAATAATGAAATATTTTTACGTTCCAGCACAATAAGAATTGATAGTCAAATTTCTTGAGGAAGAAAATTAAACATACATCACTATTTTCTAATTCTATGTCCCAAAGCATAGATAAATTAAGCAAAATTTCTCCTCAGGCATTGAAGAAGTGGAGGAAAACTTTGGAAAGCACAGTTCTGGTCAAATTTTAGAATAATTCAGGTGCTTATAAAAGAGAGGTTAAAATTTATGTTCCATATGCTTCTGCTGGTTACCAAATGAACTGAATTGATTAAACTGCCATTCATCATTTAGCCTGGTTAGTGCTTCATTAGGCACAGATAGGCACAATACATCTTAGTCAAATACTTATAAACAGTATCAGGATCTCAGGCAAGGAAAAAATTCAAGATTTCAGTCAGAAGCCATTTATTCAAGATGAGAAATAAAACAATTTAATTTAGTCTAAAGAAAACAGGATTAGAGTTCTATTCTTGCAACCAGAAAACAGGCATTTGATTAAACCAGTGTATCATTTGAGGGCATGTACTGCTATCTGCAGAGAAACTTCAGCTAGCTGTTTGATCAGAAATGCTGTAAAGGCAACACGAAGATTTTGCCAAATTTTATAACGTTTCACATAATCTATTTACAAAATTTTCCAGTTTTAGAGGGTCTGACACAAGTAGGAGCCAAAAATCAAGTAAGAACTGCAAACAATAGTACTGAAGAAAGATTTCCTGCTTGGAAAGAAGAATCCTATTACATGTCTCAGACTCTCATGTAACCTAGTACTCCATCTAGTCTCAAGCTGAAATAAGAGTGAGAGAGTACTGGAGTTAAATAAACAGCTAATACAAAAGTCAAAAGGTTCTTAAAATCATTTAGGAGAGAAACATAAACAACCTTCAAGGTTTGAGCTGGAGGACTGCTGTTCCCTTTGCCCCACTTGAAAATCAAGCTTTTGCATGGTTTCAAAGCTTATAGTGTTCAGCACATTGAAGAATAAGTCCATAGAAAGAGAAGATTAAATGAATACTAAAAAAAAAAAATCCAGTAAGAAAAAAAAAGTATGACATTGAACTGATAGAAAATAATCAGAAAGCCATAATAGCACATAAAGGCTTCAAGATGGCTGGATGGTATTTTAGATGGCTTAGGGGTATCAGTGAATTTTAGGCTGACTACAAATTGAGTATATAATAGGATCCCTGAATCACAAACCATAAGTGCACAGACACTGAACATGAAAAGAAATAAAGTCTCTACAAGGCCTTGAAATTTAGTCTTGTTTTTGTAGACTTCACAAACTGTTAAAAAGGTTAGAGAGATTTTTGAGCAAAGCAAAAATTATTTTCATACCAGACGAACTAGTTTGTAAGGAAAGATTAAGAGAATGATGTCATTCTTGGCTACAAGGAAACACAAGGGACAAGGAGAATGTGATGACTCTGTATTTAAAGTTATGCAAAATGAAGGACAAAGAAGAACTGATTAGGATTTTAATGGTTCCTAGAAATGTAGGTAAATCCAAGATAGTCTAACTAGAAATAGCAGAATGCCTTTGGGAAATAAAAATTTTAGGGTGAGTGTCAGAGAAAGACACTCGACAATTGTGTTATAGCCCAGCCTCCCAATGGACTTGAAGCTCCACAGTTACAGTCGAGTAAAACTAGACAAGCTGAAACACTTAGGAATATTCTTCAGGGAACACACTTGCATTAACAGTAGGGTGGATAAGATGATCTCACAGATCACTCCCATCTAGTTTATTTGATGCAAAGATTACTTCTTGAAATATGGAATACAACCAATTAACATGGGTATGTTATTTATGTACCATTTGCACACACTCAGCATACAATGCCACTTTCAGGCAGCACTTGAGAAATAATTTGTGACAAAAGAACATTAGCCAAATATATTTCAGTGTATTTGATTCAGATTTTCCTACTCTCTTTACAGGACTTCTGATTTTAAATAAGCAAGCCAAATGCTGCGACTTCATTCGGAGATCTTTGCAATGGAACAGCGTAGGATAACCTTGCAAAGTAAAAGTGACAGCCATTTAATGTTGAAATGGGTGGCTTACCCTCTGATGACAAAAAGCGTGACTAAACCTATTGATGTATTGATGAGACCGTATGTGGCCATACCATCTAATATTGCTCTTCTATTGTCCTGCTTAATTCCCTGGGACTCTGGCTGTCACCACACAGCCTTATAGAGTAATAGTTAATAGCACAGCTAAATGAGGTACTCTTGCATTTGAATTGACATAGTAAATGAGCCCGTAAACACGAAGTTGGATGCCTCAGGAAACTGCATTTTTTTTTCTGCACAGCTTTTATAATTCAAGAGGGTACTCCCTTAACATTAACTTATTTACTGGTGGATTGGTTTTACATTTTTGGTTTAAGAATTCACATTCCTGCCTCTGTGTAACAAAGATCATTATTGTGACCAGAAGAATCTCCAGCCTATTTGTACCTGAATATGGTAAAAAAACTCCAACAAACCCAACATAAAAGCTTTGGCGAGACATAATGTAAGAAAGATTATTAAGGTTGCTTCTTTCAGTTAATATTCCAACTTTTCTTGATGGGGCCATAAGAGAGACTACAGACACACTCTGAAATGAGTTGTTTCCAAACCAAGCTTTAGTTTACACTTAGATCAAGATTATAGAAAGCCTATATGCTTACTATACATGTTTTAAACTGTTAACTTCATGCCCTGAACAGGTCTGCTTTCCAGCAGGCTCAGTGCAGGTGGTAACATTCAGCATGTTCTTCACAGTGAAGACCTATGCTGGATCTTCACATAAGGTTTCTATCTGATCACGAAGTCTGTTTTCAGCATTCAGGATTTGGCTTCAGAGGGGGAAGGCTTTTATGAAAACCAAGTAATTGCTTCCAGCAATTCTGCTGAGAATTCTGAAATTCAGAGGAACAGTAGAGTTTTTATTCCAGTTTCCCAAACCACATGCAGTTTATACTGTAAAATATATCAGAATTTAAACAAAAACAAAACACACACACGCCCCTCAAAACCCAACTACTTGGTTTTTTATGGATTTGTCACCAAGAGGTAATATTGGAACCTTGCCCATAAAATCCACTAGCAATATGCAATATTTTGGAAGGGCACAGAGATTTTTATCTTATCTGAATTATTCAGAAAAAAAGTCACATTCCTATCTGATCCTGCTTATGAATAGAACTACGAAAACAAATTTTGGGGGAAAGGAATGAAAAGCAAGGGACTTTTGTCTCCTTATTCAATTCTGAAGTGGCACACTGCTAGAATAACTGCAGATGCTGAACTTGGTTGGAATTTGTCTTTCATAACCACTCCAACTGGATATGTGAAAAATAACATACGAGGGGAGACAGAGTGCGATCAAAGAACAGGGGCAATAAGGCAAACAGGTTACAGTTCTCACATGAGAAGTAATGAGTGAAGCAAAATTTCCTCTCCGTGATGACAAAGAACAACATTAAAATTTCTGCAGAAAGGAGATGCAATAAATGAAAAATAATTGACTTGAAAGTATGATAGTTCAAAGTATTTACAGTCAGTCTTAAAGCAATCCCAATTACAAGCAAAGGGAGTGCTCATGTTCTTGCCTGTGTCATTAAACTACCTAGGAACAAAAGCTCCAGAAGTCTGTTTTGTGACCCAACCCTCTGTAGCAATGCTCAGTTTCTACATTAAGAAATATCATGTTCATGAAGGATTAAAACGTACATGAACCCTTTTTGCAAGAACCTATTTGACTCACTCGTTTTGTCACAACAGAATGCAAAAAAAGCTCAAGAAAATAATATTCAAACTTGAGCAACATTTTGCCATGAGGTACTGTTCTATTGAACGTGTCCTTCCTGGTTTTTCTTTTCCAGATCCAGATACCTTTATGAGGTACTTTCCTGACACACATGAAACATATTTATAGCAGTGGAAAAGTGATAGTAAGTCTGATGTTCCAAATGGATAAAAGTAGGTTTTAGAAAAGAACTGAAATGGCCTTCCAATAACTACAGACCAAGACGGTTTCCTCACATATAGTGTTTCTATGAATTCAACCCCATGAGAATTTTCCAAGCAAAAGCTAATTCAGCTGACAAAACTTTTGAAGAACTCACTGACAACGAGAGGAGTTTAATTAACAATACCTTAACAGTTATCACAATATTCTCACCTTAATATCCTAATCCTACAGATTAGCATTTCTGTGGAGTGGAAGTCATAATCATGAAGAACATCAAGGGCAAAAGAACTAATTTACCCTACGCTGTTTCCTCTCTTGGGCCCAGCATTTCTTCAGGGCAGCATTTCTTCAGGGTGTACTGGGACTCCTGCTCTAGGATTTATTTCACTGCAAACTGTTTACCACAGATACAGGATAAAAATGCCTTTGTAATGTCCCATGTGTAAAACCGTAATTTGGTGCACCTGTGTCTAAGACAAGATCCATTTTTACTTAATAAGTATCTTAATTACTGTCATAGGTCTTCATTGGTCAAATATTCATGAAAGCATGCATGGAATTACAGTGAGCACTCAAATCTGCACTTGGAGCAGGCTACGTGTGGAAAGTGGTGTCTTCCTGAAAATACCATTTATTTTTCTAAGGACAGGATAGACAGAAAAACTCCATATGAAGAGCTTTCCCTAAATTAAGATCAGAATTGAAATCATGTATATCAATCCAGATGTTACAAAGTTAAATAACAGTGATTTAATAAGCTATTTCATAACATTTGACTGGCCTAGTTTTAAGTGATTTCTTCCACAGCACTAACCATAGCTGATGTTAGTTAATAAAAGTGAATTTAACATACATCACGGCCCATAACTTCTTAGGTTACCTGAACTGTGAAAAAGAGTGTGTTTTTTAAAAAGCAAAAGAACAAGATACGCAAAAAAATCGCCAGCTGTTAGCAAACACAGTTTAAAGCCAGCTGCACTTCAAAACAAACTATCCCTAGTGACTTCCTGATGTAAGCAACTCAGATGTAGCGGAACACGCACTTCCAGAATCAAAAAGGATTTAATAACCTGTTTAAATTGCTTCATTTACTAATACTATATTCTTCCTGTAAGGAACAAATACAATAGGTTCATTTGGGGATTTTTTTTCCCAAGGTTTCTGTATTACTTATATATGGGTTTTAGTAATTCATAAACCCTTTATGTATTAAAGCTTTTTTTGCTTGCATTGACTTTCAAAGGACTGTAAAATTCAAGGATTAGGACAAGTTACACCAGAGGCAATGCAAAGCCATTTTCCTAGCTACTAGTAAGTCCTCATCAAGAGGAAGAAAAAAAAAAAAAAGGTATATCAAAGGTTATCACAACTCTCTGATGCAGTTGTGGGTAGTATAATACATTCACACAATGCCGCTGTACCAAATGCTGTCAGCAGTAAATCACAAAGCCCACCGCATTGATTTCCATCACCAGCCTGACACCGCTAATGCATGTACGTCTTCATTAATATTATTTTATTGCCAGTGGCTATTTAAAAAAAGAATGCAGGAGAATGTAAAACTGCACGTGGATCATTAGCTTTTAGTTACTATCCTAATGCCCTACACCAGCAAATGAAGTGTAAAAAATAGCTCACAGCCTCTACCACCTGCTTCCCAGCCACTGTCCAGTGGTTAATATTTGGACTCCTTTTTCATGCAGCTGGTCTTCTACTCAGTAGGAGCCCCACTTTCTGTTCCTTGGGAACCAGCATGAAATGTCATTTATCATGGCTATAGCAAAAGCCCTCTTTTTTTTTTTTTTCCCCCCTAAACAGAAGAAACAGCTGTGCTTTCTACCTTAACGTTGTTTAAATATTTAGTGAAGTGGCTGCCTAGTTTTGTCATCATGTAGATCATCAATAAGGACACAGGAGAGCACGCACTCTCTGCCATGAGGACATAATGCCAGTAATTGCATAAAAATGCTAATGCAACAAACACACTTTTGATAACAAATTACCAAATTACCTTGGAATCTGATAGTAGATGGGTTTCTCCGCATCTCCCTTCCTCCCACTCTGGGAAGTCACTAAGTGGTTTTAACGTAATTACGGCCCAGCTATGTACAACTGTTGTATAAATAAAGCCCCAAGCCTGCTTGTGCTCCAGCAGAGCTCACTGTCAGATGTGCCAAATAAGCACAAGTGACCTTAACGTGCAACCGCACCTCTCGCAGTCGAACGGGAAGCGCTGTCTCAGACTACCCAGCAAAGCGGAGCAGTGAAAACCTAAAGCTCTTCTGTCACATACAATCTACATTTGCTCTGATCTGATTTCTGATGTGGAACTAGCTGAGCCTCTACATAAATTCCTGCAATGTGAAAGAAACTGTATTACTGAGCTTTTTTCTAAGCTTTTCATAGTTCTCCAGTTTGTCCAGGGCAGCAAAAATTTGCAAGTGCTATAAATCTAGTACAAGAGCAGTATGACATAATTTTTCATTTGAAATAAAACTCACCACCTCTATCCCTGAGGAGCAACTGGATATTTTGTAGATCTATATGAAACGCCCTGTACAAAAGGACATCATTTATTGTTATCATTGAAGATGTAATTACTGTGTTCCTCCTCAATACTCTTACAGCGTTATAGAAGTTCGGACGAAAACATGAGCTGGATTGCTGAAATGGCATTTCAAGTCCTTCCTTGCTCTTCCCTGCTGTTCTTGTAATTTGAATATAAACATGATTATGAAGGGAAGGCTCAGTCTGCAATCACAATAGATTTAAAATGCTTCCATTAGCTGCATGGCTTAATTAGATCTCTACCACGGTAACACCATATAGTTTGACTATACTTTTTAATAAAATCTTTATTGGGAGGAATGTTACAATATCTGTTTATAGGAGCTATAAAACTTTAGAGTGAACCATTTTTCTTTGTGGAAAAAGTTTCAGTGAGAATCAAAAATGTTTCAAAATCCTTTGTTCACTTTTTAAAAAACCCAACCAAAAAACCCCTTAATTTCAAGGTGCAATAATTTTTGTAGTTAATAAATGTTTAAAAAATATTAAAAAATCCAATGTCTCTTCAGACTAAAAAAAAAGGCATTTCAAAGGATTTCTTGAGTGGTATGCTCTATTAAAACATTAAAAATTTTCTTTAGCAGTTTCTATATATCCTCTCATTCTCTGTACTTCACAAATTGGGACACGTATGTACCCACATACAGAAAGATGCGGGACTCTCAAAAACTGAATACATGTAGACTGACCTATATATCTAAGATGACGAGCAGAAAGAACTATTTACATCTCCCAGCTATTTCCACCCTTTGATGCAGTTGTCCTGCCTCACCCGAAGCAAGCTGAGCTTCTTGCTGAGAGTATCAGAGGTGTGTCTGGGAAGAGAGGTGACTGCAAACCCTCAGAAGCAGATGGGATGTGGAAATTGCAGGCAGCTTGTGAAGACACCAGTCAGGTTGAACCCGATCTTTGGGAAAACAGGACAGTTTTAGGACAGCTGAGAAGCTAAGATGCAAGGGGAAATTATTTTAGACCTGTGAGGCGGAGCATGGTTTGAAGAAAAGCAGACAGCTGATACAGAAGATGCGGCCTTTGCCTGTCTGGTGTAGCTGCACTATCACAACGTTCACACTTGGAGATGTTTGTTCACCCTCCCTTTTCCTGTCTCCTGGTTCACCTACCATTACAGGTCAAGGAACTACAGCAGCCAGAGGCCCAGTTATATTAAATGCTCTCTTCAGTATTAGATATTCTAGTATTTATACTCTGTAACCCTTCAAATGAGACACTCCTGCAGCGTCTAACTCCTGCCCTCAGGAGTCAAGATTTAACAGCACTGCGGGGAAAAACTAGATGAGATTTTCAGGAAAATGTAGCTTTTCATCCCACATTCTCTGATCTTGGCTACAGGACTCAATACAACCTAGTCATGCTTAGTTCCTTTCCTCAGCAACAAAATATTCCTGCTAGGTCATCAGTTTCAGTACTAAGCTGCAAGATTACCTTGACAAATATTGTTCACCCGCCGTATGAAAACATATGGTCCTTTTTACCTTATCTTACGGTGCCTCTAGATTTTAACAGAATCATAATTCTAAATTTAGGTTGCCTGTATTAAAGAAAGATGTTTCAGCAAACTACAAACAAATCTTTGTATTTTTCTGAAACTTGCTCACTATTTTTTTTCTTAAATGAAATGAGTTGTATAGATTTAAAAAGTCAAATACACATTTACAAAAAAAAAATCAGTATCTTCTACAGCATGAGACTTTCTTTGTAAGGAAAAATGTATTTTCCACATTTCTGTTTCTTGAATCACCATGCATCGCTTCTACTAACACAGCTGAAGCTCTTACTAATTACAGAATTTGTACAGAGATCCTATGACCTTAAAACCTAAAGGCTAAATAAAGAACCTCCATCTCTGTTTCTAACAGTCAGAAAACCAAACACCTTCTTTGTTCAACACAGGACGAAATGTTATCAACAAGGAGCAAGGTGCTATATATTGTATACATCAAACTGTCCTTTCAAACCTGCAGGTCTAAATAAAATCTGTAAGTTTGAAAGAAAACTGCCATGATGGGTCACACATTGATTTACTTCTAAGTACAACAGATTAAGCACAGAGGCTGTATCCTCACACCCAGAGAATCCTGGTTTTGTCCTTGTTACAGATATGCATAGTAAAAGTCTCTCTTCTGCAAAACAAGAATCATATCATATCCAAGAACTGCATTAAGACTACGAAAGTCAAGCAACAACAACTCAAGTCTCTTGCAAAGCACCAATGGCTCTTCTAGTGGTGTGTCAACGGCAGGTACCAGCTGCCAGCCGGTGGGGTGGCAGGAGGGGATTCCTTTAGGGAGATACTGAGTGAACCACACAGATTACTACGCGCAAGTTTTTTAACCTGTACCGCTAATCTCGTGGTATTTGTTTTATGCATCTAAAGAAAATCAGAGCTAAATCTATGTAGAGTTTTGCGATACTTACCACATGTCAAGGCAGGTGGAATATTCTGTTGATCCCAGAAGGACATCTGGAGGCCGGTACCATAGGGTTACCACTTCATTGGAATACGTATGGCTGGGAACTGATTTAGCTCTCGCAAGACCTGTAGGGTAAGCACAAATAGATTAATGCAAACAAAACAAAGAAACAGGATATACAAGGATATATAAGCATACATCACACAACATGACAGCATGTTGCAAGCATTTTTTTCTTCTAGTACTGGAATAATTAGTGAAAGAACATGGTAGCATCTATCATTTAGTACCTGGCTTAACAGAGCTGTGAATATTATGAAGGAATAATAAAATACGCTTTTCATAATGACAACAACAGGCCCAGGAGAGATGCAAAGATACATTGTGGCATACCTAAATGAAAGACAAATAAACAAAGATTTCCATTTCCATTAACTGCTCATCCTTAGGCATCGATAGTCTTTCATTTCAGTGTTATTTAGAAGAAGGAAATGAAAACTCCCAGACAGTGCCACAGATGAGATTTGGTTTTTTTGAGGAGCCTAAGGAAACCTTCCACAGTTTACACTGCAAAGCCCAGCCTGCTTATTCAAGTTTATTTGAAAGCAGTAGACACACTTACACATTACCATTCAAATAAATATTGATATTGCAGTAATACATCAGAAAATGGTGTGTGCAAAATTCTTCTCTCTCAATGAACTTATATTGGCAGTGTACCAATCTCAGATGCAGAAATCATTTCAATGAAATCTGTGGCCTACTAAAGATATCCTATTTACAATAATTATCTTTTAAGCTTGTCAGTCATTTAAAATAATTCACATTACTACACAACCATAATCTATCTCATGTAACACTGGAAAAATTTTAGGAGAGACTCTCCTATGCTAAAAACAGCAGTAAAGAGCATACTTTTTTAACAGTTCTTCTACAGAAGCCTCTGTTCTCCAGGAAATGGAAAAAGATTTTCAGGGCTATGGTGACTTTTCCCATCACATGCTGGCAAACACCTCTTCCACATAATCTGCTCCTAGTTACTGCCTTAAGACCATCTACTCCCTCACTGGGAACACTGGACATGCACAAGTAATGGCAATCAGGAGAATATGCTACTGGGGTATTTTGTGTCTTCCTAAACAAAGAACTACCGATTTCCCTTTCACGAAACAAATGAAATTACTATAAAAGAGAAGAAATTACTATAACAGAAGGTCACGTCTTACACCTTACAGAAACCAGAAAGCAAAGTCATACACTCGGAAAGAAATATGCAACATGAGAATTCACATAAGAGTGCAGATAGAGTCCTTTGCACCTTTATTCTTAATACACTGGAGGAGCTATTTAAGAACAGTTAATCTCAGTGAATACATCTCCATAATAATGATGGCAAATCTTGCCAGTAGATTGCATTATCAGCTGATTATAGCAATTAGACCAGTGTAGGGGAATAATTTGACTTGTATGCCAGAATTTCTTCTAAAATAAATTATATTTCAAATATGAATAACCATTTCTTTTTAGTTTTCAGACTTCCATCTCTTTTACATTGGTGCATCTGGCCACCAGCTTGACAAATAACTTGGCTCACACAGACAACTCAGGGTGGGCCAATACAGTACAGCCCCAAAGGAGTCAGAGGAGAGGTCACATCACACACTGTGTGGTGCCTCAGCCTCCAGATTAATGTTTTGCTTCTAAGAGATGAGAAACCACCAAATGCTCTAACTGGTGAGTAATTCTTAGTCCTAGCCCAGAGAAATATTCACAAGTCCAAGTTTCTGAGCACCTATAACCCATGTGACTAACCTGAAACAGTAGTCCCTGAACTTGTGGATACAGACCTACTATTATTAAGCTAAATAAAAATTATGAAAGAATTGAGAAGCCTGGATGGCAAATGCCCGCATCCTTCTTTGCCCGTCTGAGCCTCCCTTTAGCCTTGCCAGAGTTGGACTGAATTTGGTTGCAAATGATTTCCTCTCTAATCTTCTACCTAGCTTTGATAGGAGAAAAGGCACGGGCTGGCAGGGAAAAGGCATTTCCATGAAGCTAGCAACATCATGTAATTTGGGGAAAACGGTCAAAAAACTTTAGAGCTCGTGGAGCGAAAAATGAACTTGAGTCTCCGTGACACAAAGTCTTTGATCCACACACTCAAGAAATCTCCCATATGGGGAGGAATAAATACCAAACTTGCCATACCAGAAATCATACTCCAAATAATACAACAACCATGCTTACCCGCCAGTTTCTGCCACTTTACTGGCCAGGATGGAACTTTGCAAGTGCTATAGCCAGCCCAAGTACGCCTTTCCTCCTCCTGTACGACTGTTCAGCATAAACCAGCCATCCCATCCTGCTGGGACTGCTGCCCACCCTGCTTCCTCAGCCCACTGCTTCTACATCTCCTCCATCTCTAATCCGTTCCAGGTTAACCTAAATCCATCTGATTTTCAAAGGATGGCCCTTTTTGACTAATCTCAGCCTGTTGGACAACTGAATGTTTTTTCTTTAATCTGCTCTTCACGCCCAAAACACCATGAAAGCCTCCTTTGAGGTTAGCTGTTACATCTGGTTTCTCAGTTAGAAGACGATCATTACTGGAATGGAGAAAGTTATAAACAAACCCTTAATTTGTAAGAGCAAGTTGAAGCCATACACTGGCATCAGACAGCATCACCGGGTTTAAGAGGTTTAAGGGTACAGACCATATGTTTGAAGTTGTGGCTAACTGGTTTCCTAGTTGGGCACATACGCTACTTTGGAGACTGGAGAAAGCAGGAGTGAACAACCCAGGGAAATACTCACAAAGGTTAAAATTTGGCAGAGGAAAATTTGGCACAGTCCCTCTGTTCAGTCATTTGCTTCCCCCTGTGCAGAACTGAAAGGACTAACGCCTCGGAGGAGCTGCTTTGTCTCAGGGAGGGAGCAAAGTTTGCTTTTTCTGAATAATGCTCTGCATAAATAAAGCATTTGTAATTATGAGCACTTTCACTTGAAGACTCAAAATTAACATAAACATCTCTCATCACACTTAAGGCATGAAGAAATAACCTCAACTTTCAGATATATTTACAGTTTAAAAAGAACAGTATCAAAAAATATATACGTGAAACACTTAACAAGATTCTGCATTTCTTGTTTTGATGCTCCAGATGCAAACAGATGACAGTTACCAGTTGATCTTTTTTGAGATACCGTTCTGCAAGAAAATTTGCTACATATTTTATATCCATTTGCACATCCAAATATGCTTACTCATGCAAAATTTATTTAACCACATCCTTCAACTGAAAGAAAACTGAAGGGTAGGATTAATTAGCACAGCATGTTCGATCACTTTCTTTAAGGGTTCCCTGTCTGTTTCCATGGCTACACTACAGGAAGAGCGACAATCTCGTTTTAAAAAGACAGAGCTTATGGGGGATCATCAAAACTTCAATCCTTAATGGCCAGTGTGCATAAAAGCCAGAAGGTAAATGGAGAGATCACCAGGTGAACATCCAACATTTACATATTGCTGCTTGAGCACTTTTTTGCCTGGGAAGGTGGAGGGAGAATCTCCTGACAAGCAGTGAGCTCCCCTCCAGTTCCCGTGTCTTCCGAGAGAGAACAGGTCAACACGTGTCCTGCTGTTGCAGCCTTATTCTGAGAGAAGGAAGCCAAGCATAAGGCCCAGTTATTAAAAGTCAGGTCGCGTCAGACCCACTGGGGAACTTGTGTGTAATTATGGGAAGAACAGACACTGTTTAATGTTCTCCAGACACTTACTTCTATGGCCATTATTTATCCAAACTGAAAGAAGAAACTGCATCTTGTGATGCATTACATACTGCAAGGCTTGCACAACAGCATCTGCCTGCGCTGTGACACAAACCACAACTTTCTTTTAAGTCATTCATTAAACAGCTCAGGATACCCTGCCTTCTACTCTGAATTTTTAAGAAATAAAAAAGTAAGAAGATATTTCCTTTCTTGGTAAATACAATTTTCTCTGATTCATCCGGCTTTATCTTTTATCTCAGCATCAGAGGTTGCATCTGATTTTAGCTAGCATCAGTTACTGACACAACACATTGCACTGACTTACCACTGCAATTTTTGTATTGTATTTGGCTGTTACAAGAGGCCGTAGCTATATCCACACTCAAGACCTATTCAATACACACACCTTTGGCTACATGAGCACAAATATTAATATTTGGTATCTCTTTAGCTGCAGGATAGCTTTCTAGTGAAGTTCATACAACAATCAGGAAGCCTTTGTTCGCAGCGAATATGATTCTGCAAATGAGGAAACCAGTCACGTCCGCAAAAACAGGGGCTTGCCAACCAGGTTCACGGTTTCCCTTTCCATTACACCTTAAATGTGTTGAGCTGCTTACTGTTCTGATTTAGATATATCAAAAAGGGCTCTAGCAAGGCATACTGCAAAAAAATTTCTGCTGTTGCAGTTTTTCCTTGATTCAGATTCTTTTCATGCTTCCTTTTTTTAGCCTCCTGTTTTATTTTAACAATTACCTAGAGTTTGAGCTAAACAGCTTATAAAATCCTAACTACGACTCAGTAACAATATTAAAATATTGTTAATGTATTCTATCGTAGACCACGAACTGTCAACTTCACTTAACCTATTTACACAGCTATTTGTTTTCCAACAGAAGCATATTTATTCAGTGAATACCTAAATGACAACAAACCAGAAATAAAATGGGTGGAAACACTGACACTGCTTCAACGAAGCAGTCAGCTCTCTAACCCAGAAGTCAGTTCTTGGCAATGAAAAGCATCCTGCAGCCTTTACGTGCCTCTGCTGTTTACCTGAACGCATCTGTCTCTGAGATGTGCCTTTACCAGAGCATCCGAGTTAAATTCCTTTCAAATAAGATAAATTACCTACAATATCCTATGTCCGAGTCCTAATATAGCCACTAGATTATGGTAGTGCTGTCCATTTATAAAAGTTATCCACTATCAGGGAGAGCCTAATTAGGTTCCCAAATTAGTATTCCCACAATGCTCTTGAGCAATGACTGGTCTTCCAAAGTGGAGTGCAGGAGTCAGCCTTCAAGAGACAGAGAGCAATAAGTAAGGCAAAAGGCATGTACGCCTCTCAGCCTGTCTGGTTTTTCCAGCCATATCGCTTGTTCTAATAAAAGATTATTTTTCCCCACAAATCTTATCTCGTGTATGTCTTCAGACAACCACTTACAGTAAGGCAGATGATAATTACTCTGGTCTGTGAATGGGACTCAACTGTCAATTTGACGAACACCACTTACAGGAAGGGGAGATGCAGAAATACCTTTTCTGCTACCAGAAAGAATGACTCCAGCCCTTGTGAAAAGTGTTTCTCTTTTTTCAACAACTCCAGCATCATCTCTTCTGCCATCGCCTTTTTCCTCTGCCTCCTGAGCCACTCGAAGGATCATAGGCAGTGGAAAAGTGGGATATGAGAAAGAGCTCAGCTGTTGGTTGTGGATTAAAAGATCCTTTTGATTAATTTGACTGAGAGCCATCTTAGCTATAAAGCTGTTTATTTCCCTGCTTTAAAATCCTTATAAAAAAAATTCTGACACATTTTGAAAAAGCCCACTGATGCTGAACATGTACCATGACTGCCAAATTCATTCATTGTCTATTAGCAGACAGAAACACACTAAAAATTTGGTTTCAGTCAAAAAGTGGTATGGAATTGCAAAAGAAATGTAAGTTCCATTTTCGACACCAGGAAAGCATATCTATTCCCACGGCCTTCTGGATCAGCATGAATATGTTCAAACTGCCTCTGCGAGTCTGGAAGCAGATAAATAACAGTGTGGGCAGGAAAAAAAAAAGAAACAATCTGCACCCACACCATAAACATTCACACAAACACGAAAGCAAACAGAACTCAAGGACAGCAAGTGACTTCACATCAAAGGTAACTAACTCCTGCATTACTGAAAAGACCTGGATTCATTATGGTTATGAAATACGTGCTCACAACACCTTAACAGTTGACTGATTTAAATCGTGCTTTCCAGATTCTGTATTTTTACTTAATGATCCTCAGTTTGTTGTCTCACAAAAAAATCTATACAAAGATGATGCCCTCTCCTCCTAACAATGTCCCAGCATGAACACACCACTTTGCTAATAAGGCTGTAAGTGAAAATGTCAGAATTACTCATCCCACAGTGAAGTTGTTAGGTTTGAAGCAAAGAGTTAACAATGGCTGAACAGATGGTTTTAAATTGGGAAGATCTGCAGAGCGCAGGGAGGAAGTTTTATTAGAAAGGACAAACAGGCAGAAAATAATTCTTCACTTAAAATGAGAGGTAATGCATCTCAGGATATTTTAATGTTCCCTGAGAAAAGCAAGAAAACTGGGAAGCAGCTATGAATGAATGAGCCCAATAGTGGACAATTATTTGACTTTAGAAGAGAATAATAATAAAATTATATTTGGACTTTTAAGACACATGAGCAATGAACTTGCTGAAGACAAGAAAGGTAACACTTTCCTACAGTTTTGAGGTATAAATGTTTCACTGTCGTTAGGTTTTTCCCCCAACAAATCAAAGGAATTCAGAAAAGAAAAAGTATTGTATGGAGTCAAACTGAGAGCTACGGATGTCCAGTCTGCTGAACTATAATAGTCCATTAAGCACTGACCACAGAAGTTAACAACCTGCAGGCTATTGTGCATTGAGTTAACAATTTACCATGATCCCTATCTGTACAACTAAAAGCAGGACTGCAAGAGCCATTTTTGGATGACTCCATCAGGGGTTCACGTAAAAATGAGCCAAGCCTATCAACTGGTACCGTGATAACTTATCACTTGATGAAAGTGCAGTAGGTACTTGACATATTGCATGAGACAGGCAAAATATGGCACACCGGTAAAGAAATAAATACGCTTGCTCTGTGCTGTGCAAGACATACCTTTTTTTAGAAAATCATCGTGAAGACAAACTGCCTCCCGCTTCGTTCAGGTGCTAAGAGAACCCAACACATACCAGATTCAAGCCCATATTATACAGGGCAGCAATACCATTTAAATCCTTCTAATTTAATGTCGTATTAAATCTGACAGCTGAAGAACTGTTAAATAAGCACAACTTTGTGCTACTGTAGTGATTCACAGTCATCCAAACAGAAACCCAAAAGCTAAGTTTCACCAAGAGTTTTATATTCAAACACCTATTCCCAGTTGTTTACACTCGTGTAATTTTGTTTAACTGACCACTCAACACCGGCAATGACAAGGTGATGCCGCAGCGAACACGTACCACTCTCTCCATCTCTTAATGGAGTCCAGAACTCAGTGCAGTCAATCTGTGGAGCGCTGCAACACTGATGAAAGGCAACAGTAGCCAAATGACCGCGGGGATGTTACGGTATGGAGTGATTTATTCCAGTGGAATATTACAATTTTCCTGATGCATCATTTCTCATCTAGAGGTAAAATATCTGGAGAACTTTGATGAAGACAACACCTCAAGTCACAGTCAGCTACTAAAAGCCTAATCAAGCACCTGTAAGTTTATTTACAAACAGATCAGATCCCAGGACCTGGTCTAGGACAGTTAATTTAACAAGAACAGGGCTACATGGAGAAGCACATATTTGAACAACGTTAACATCTATAAACAGTACTTTGGGAAAGCAGATCTAACTATTTTATTCATAAATCAAACAACACTGCCATTTAACATTACCCTGCAGGAGTGGAATTTGTGAATTAGAAAAACTGTCACCACACGGGTACAGAAACCATCGATTCTTACAGTACAAGATCTGACTTATGTCTGAACAGCACAATTCTGCAACGACCAGCCACCGACTCCTGGCCCCTGTGCTGCACAGCCAAGGCAATTAAGTGTGATGTGCCTGCTTTTCCAGCGAAGATGTCACCCGAGCGTACATTTCCACGCTGCAGGACGCAGCTGCAGTTGTTCCATTATCCAGCCTCGTCCTTTGAACCACGGCTGCTCTGCCTGGCACGAACGGTTCTCTAGTGATCATGGAGTTTAATCCAGGCTGCTTTCAGTACCCGAGACAGACTATTTATAGATAAGACAAATACTCAGCTGATTTTTGCCATGGCTACAAATATGTTCTACTCTGCAGCTTACGTATTTCCTTAGCAGGTAAAACCAGTCTTGGCTGTTTTGTTCTGTTCTGGAGAACTCCAGTACATTTTGCATGTGCTATCACATTAGTACGCATGTTCCGGTTTAAGTCAGAGAAAAGTGACCTGAAAACATCAGTACAGTACAGTACAGTACAGGCACTGGTGCAAAACTAACAGAACTAAAAAAAAAAAAAAAAAATTTCTCAAAGCTTTTTGAAATACTTCAAAGAACAAAATAACTATAGGACATTTAAAGATTTCATTAAATTTTAAAATTATTTTCACTTTGCTTTCAAGTGTGAAACCATTAAGAAAACCTGTGTAAGTACTGTTGCTTCTGAAAAGCAATATTATAAAGTAACATTTTACGACAGATCTCTGGAGTCTCATTCACCTGTTCAACTGAATTGCTCCTCAAAATTCATTTATATCTATGTCATCTTAAATTAGCTGAATCACAAATCAGAGAAGAAAAGTTTTATGTGAGAGTCATTCTGATATGCTTAGGTCTAAATTATTATTTGACTTTGCATCAGTAATCAGGCATTTGTGTTCCTGCAGAGCTACCTAATCAGTTCTTAATACAATTTTGTCACAGAAAAAGAAGAAATGAGAACAGACAATTTCATTTTTTAAAAAATTACAGTAGAAGAGCATTAAGGCTGGGCCTTAACAGTATGATTCTGGAAACATATAGTTAAAAAGCAAGTGTTCCTCATGCAGCATCTTTCTCTACAGTGACAGTGAAACACTGAAATGCCACTGCCAGGACAGCAAAATTGGAGCTATACAACCAAATCTAGTCGATTATGTACATATGTAAGCCAAGTCAGTAGAATTGCAAAACCCTATATCGTAACTGAATAAACCAAGCGTGAATTTGTTAGTACTGCAACCAAGCCATTCTTCTACCTATTCTCTCATTTAACTTAAGGACTATGGATGTACTTCTCTATGCAATGCTTGATAAAAACTACCTGTAGGTTGCAAGCAAAGGATCCCTGATAGTATTTTGACCACAGACAAAATACTACTGTCATATTACCAGTAGCTTTGAAACATTTCATGGTTTATTTAAACCGCTTACTATTTCAAGTTGGTGTGTACGAGCAAATTGTAAGTACGGGTGAACACATCTCATTTAGCATCACGTCCTGCAACATGTGTAGCAAAGCTGGTGGTAATCCCGAGCACTCTAAGATGGAATGGGCAAAGAATTGCCAAAGTTAAGAAGCTAACATTAGGCATTTGTGTTTATAAAGTACATTTCAGTAAGCCACTGCATTTTTTTTTTTTTTTGAAGTTATGTAGTTTTTTCCTAAGGTCTACAGACAGTTCAAAGGTGAATCAAATTTTCAGCCTGCTTAAAGAATCCAAAACTTAACATCAGTGATGACAATATTGACATAAAAAGTTTTTCCCTTCTAGTGCCTTGTACTCTGTATCTGCTTTTACAATCAAATTAACCCACTGCAGTTAATATCTAAATTAAAAACCATTACAATGAAATATCCTTAAAAGCAAATATAGCCACAAGAGCAAATATAACTGAAAAATTGGACATCTGAGTGACTTAAAAATTGATGCAATAAGAAAGATATGAGTATGTTCATGGCTGTGGGTGGGAATAAAAGAGATGACATCTGAAAGTCTCCTTCTCCCTTATTTCCAATGACCACTGAAAGAAATTGCTATAATATCTGACATATTATAAGCCACAAAAGCCAAAGGTGGGAAAAGCTGAACTGACCTTGGAGGAGAACTTGGGCACCTTTACGAAGGTGGAGATCTCACCAGCCATTTTCCATACCATGAAACACAAAAGGCATGCAGCGGCATTTCCGCCCCGTGCCAAGCGGTTCTTAATGTTCCCACATCACCCAGACAAAAAGCTGCCGATTGCCGATTCCTGATCTCCCACTTTTAATATTGGTACCTTTGTGTCTTTCAACATTTCGCTTGATCTCTTGGTCTTACAGTTTGATTATTTGTAACATATATAAGAGTGGCTATGTGGCGTTAAGATTTGTACGGCTCTTTGGAAATGTAAATCACTGGAGAAGTGTTAAGTATTACTAAGACAAGCATTGCCTGACCTCTTCTGGCTACCATGAAGGCCAACTGCTGCAGGGGAAATTCTCATCTTAATGCAGGTAGACCTGCAAGCTTGATTTTCATTTACATCAGTATGAACTGTGCATCTATAAATATATTAATATATCCAGCACTGTGTCCTTCAGAAGGAATGAAAAAGCCCCTGCATAAATTATTCAAAATTACCTAGACAAAATGACTGTATTGCAGTAAGGTAAGGTTTTAAACTGTCTAGGGCAAAACAAACGATGTTATAAATTACAGAGCCATCACCTCTTTAAAATCCTATCTCAATTATAGAATTATTTCATATTGTGTTAAATGGCACATTTCTCTTAATGAACTGTCAGTCTCTGTTCAAGTTAATCTTTTTCTTTGCACATCAATATTTTTGTTCTGACTTATGATGAATTCTTTCTCCTTTAATCCACACCATTTTCCAGTTATCCTTTAATTTCCACATAGCTGATTATTTCCTGTGTAGAATAAATCTGCATAACTATTAACACATTAATTAAATGAAAAATATTTTAAAATTTGGCATAATGTTCTCGCTATATAATACAGTATGTCCTCTTAAATACGGAAATGTTAAACAAAAGCATAAAAGAAAAATCAGAGCAAAAAAGCAAAGACAGAGAGTTCTACGGGATCAACCAGGATGGCTATATTTGAAAACTTTGCCATGGCCATAGTCGTTGTTTTCCCCCATAAGTGCCATATCAGAAACAAGCAAAGAAGCCTCAGAATAACAAAGTTGAAAGAAAGTTCAATATTTTAAGTACACAGGCTTGTAGCCACCGTAGTCAAAAGGCTAAGGCTATAAAAGAAGCAAGATGTGTAGGTAGAGAAAATGTTCTCATAAAAAAGTAATGGGAGAACATGGTCAGGTGACTGAATAAGCCCTCCCTCCCCCTATTAAAACACCCTTTTCATTATTGCCCAGATTTTAAATATGTTTACAGATTCATTTGGATGCATGGGTCTCTCTTGTACAGATCACCGTTCTCCATGTTTTTTGTGCAATTATCACCTAACAGCCTGGTTGACACTTAGGTGGGGAATAAAAGACAATTAAAAAAACCATGATTGTGGGAATAATGCAAGATCA
Organism: Aramus guarauna; assembly: GCA_013400195.1. Taxonomy (NCBI): domain Eukaryota; kingdom Metazoa; phylum Chordata; class Aves; order Gruiformes; family Aramidae; genus Aramus; species Aramus guarauna. Next base: position 324,162 of record VXBL01001982.1, on the reverse strand, counting down.
CAGTCAGCATTGAGCTAGCTGCAGTTCAGATGACATCTAAATCCCATGTTGTTCTTAAGTAAGAAACACTGAAACAGATTTTTCATCACAGTTGTTTTAATGGTGTCATAACCAACTTCCTTTATTGCCCTTAATGGATAATTAAGATGCTTTCTTCCTATTTAAAAGCTTGATATAACTCCTAACAATGGGAAACTGGATTGAACCCTAAGTAATCTGAGATGTGTTTAACAGGGGACCCATCTAGTGAGTCACACCAGTCTCCAGCTCCTTAATGGTTTAAAAAAAAAAAATTAAAAAGATTTTCCTTATCAGCCAATAATCCTACTCAGTGCTTCTCAGTGGGAAGGGCTTAAGTTACAGCATCTACTTTAGTAATAGCCAAAATGCTGGTATATTTAAAGAATTTTAATTTCAACTGTTAAAAAGCAATCAGTGAAGACTGACACAGCCAAAAATTCAATGTGTGGCTCTATTTTGTATTTACTATTAGTAGAGAGAAGTTAATGTCTTAGTTGAATAAAACTGAATGTCATAGGTTTTCTGAAGGGCTGTCTCCAGATAGTAAACCTGTGTCAGATCAATTCTTTCCCCATACGCTGTCAAACCCAATTTCGGTTCATAAGGTATTTTCCTGCACTGACTCTCACTATGGCAATTTTTTATTTAGATTTACCTGACACCTTAATAAAACCATCAGATCTATGAAGGAAATTAGACTGAGGTCCACAATGGGAACAACAAACCAGACAGACATGAGAAACAAGAAGCATCTGCAACGGCTCCAGACCACAGAGTCTCCTACCAAAACAATGCACAGAGGAATTCTTCAGCCCAAATGCCAGAAGTCAAACCCACCCCTTTGCACTGCTGTCACTTGAGATTTCCTGCCACCTACACATCTCTTCTCCCTCTCCATGAGAGAAGGTCACGAGCACAGCACGTGAAGCCCTTGCTCCTTGAGGGGAGGGGAAGGAGGCAGCTTTGGCTGCTCCCTGACAGCAGCCAGTTAAACTGTTAGAAACAGAGAAGGAACATCTGGGGGTGGAAGGAAAGCCTGTCATCCTGGGAAAGCAAACGACTAGCACAGCAGCCTGCCACGGGTCTCTGGGTCCACAGTACCCACAGCATTCGCAGCCCACAACTTTGATCCATTCTCCAAGAGAAAAGATTTGCAAGTCCCCTAGCTACCTGTCAGCTCCAGTCCTGAGCTTTGGCATCCCTTTCCCTGGATCTAGAAAGCAACGGGGATGGCATGGGCTTGTTTCACTGACTCCGTAATGTGTGTTTGAGGTTATGCCAGGACAAATGCACACAGTCTGCTCTGCTGCTCCAGGCCTCCAGCCCAGCTGCCACCATGACCGGCATCATCAACTTCTGCTCTCAACAGAAAACCCTGTATTTACAGTTAATTACAGAAATAACTGCCTTTTATAGAGACCTGCAAGCTAACTCAAGTTTGAGCAGTTCAGGTTTCACTTTCCAGGTTCCCACTTCCTTTTTTTTCAACTTACAGCATTGTCACTGAAGTCATCTTCATTTCTTGATATTTAATACAAACAGAGCCCTCAAAGAAACCCATTACTGACCTTCCTGGGGGGGGACACAAGAACAAATTCTTCACATTTCAAAGACTTATCAGAGGGGAACAGGCTGCACCCAGGGTAACAGCAACCTCCCATAGGAATATGGGAAAGAAATGCTTTTTCTCTCTCTGTTCAATTCATACAGGGTGTCAGAGAGGTCTGTGGAACTACATTTGGGGTAACCTGGTTCCCTTTACCATAGCAGCCTCTGATAACAAAAACCCAGACTGCTTCCAGCAGGTCAGCTGCCTCAGAAGTGACCCAGGCTGCTCCTACAGCCCATCCTGAATGCCAGGTGGGTCAAGCTCCCTTGAAGCCAGGAAGATGAGAGGTAGCCAGTCTACATAACTGGAGACGCTCTCGGAGGAGTTTTGCAAACAATGTCATCATGCATCGCGGACAATATAAAGTACCAGCTCTTCAGGCACCGTGACAACTCCTTATACCAGCATCTTCAAGAATTGATACTCTGTGGAGCATTTACACAGAAAAACATAGCAGTTATCCATGCAAGTCATCTTTTACGCTATCCAACCTTTCATATGAATCTTATATGGTATGTTATAAAGAAATTCCTTACAGGATTCTTACTGTGAAAAAAGAACTAGTTTGTTTTCAAGCTGTCAACGTGGCTTTAATAATTTTAACAATAAACTATACAGCAATAGTCCTGTCCCTTGTGACATATCTCTGACATGCTCCCCACAGAAAAATCTATATGGAAATTCATGGAAACATCCTTTTTAATACTCAGCTGCAGTTTTAAACTGCAACTCCGTTGAGTATAATTCTCTTTATTACAAACCTCAAGCCTCTTTGCTCCTGCTATCTATTATTAATCATCCTATGTATCTAGAAGGATGCATGGTTCAATCACACTTACTTGATTTTCTCTTTTACTACATCACGGGGCTTTATATGAAAGCTCAAGGCAGGACTTGCACCACAATGCAGACCTCCTGCAGCTCCTTACTCATGCAAGGAGATCCCCAAAGACAACAAAAAGTTGACAGGAAAAGCTTCAGGGTTACTGTTATTTGGGAGAGTAAAGCAAAGACATTTCCATGAAGATTCTCATGCTGTTTTTCTCTCCAAAGTCCACTCCTACAGACAAGAAAGGGCATCAGGAACTTCGTGCTTTAGTGCTTGTTCCTGCCATCAGAGAGTTGCTCTTTCTCACTCACCTTGCAACCCTAGAATTTGTTGTGATGTTACTGCAGTTTGAAGATTTTTTTTAAATGACCAAAACTAACAAAAATGAGGGCAGAGAACAGGAGGGAAGCAGAAATGTCTATTCAAGTCTTAATAATAATAATAAATAATAAATATCACCATCATCACCAGCAGCAGCTGCAAGTTCTCCTATTCCTGCAAATTATAGTCAAGCTAACAATACCTTCTAGACCTGCTGTTTCATACTTTTAAATCATGTTTTGCACTTCTGCCTCTCAGGTACCTGCAGAGTCATAGTAACACACTTTTGTCTTGGGACCATGGCATAGCGAGAAGGTCAGTGTGCATACTAAAAAGAATGGCATCCCAGTTAAAAGTTGTGACTACATCAGAGATCCTTGCACTTAGAATAACTGCACAACCCAAGATAAAGACCAAATAGGTTCTCCAACTTCTCATCCACCCACTTTGTGCAGGTCACAGACAGAAAAGACAAATGGGAAAGGCAGCTGCAGGGAATTTTCACAAACAAGCAGTCCCCTGAAATACAATCCCCAGGAGCAGGCTGATCAGCTCACAGATAAAGCAGGACAAGGGCCCTACTAGTAATTTGGCCAGCGTCTCTCACAGCCTCAGAAGCGCTACCACTGCCTCACATGCTAGTCACGTTTAAATGTTTTCTTCTCTACACCTGTGCCATAAGGATTTTCTCAATGCGTTGAAATGTGATGTCAATGTGCCAACCCTCAAAAGCTATGTAAATGTTTTACCTGAAAATTTCTAGTAACAACCATGTATTTTTCAACCCAGAAAGTACAAAATTATTCTAACTAAAAGATACGTACGAGTAACCATACTAAAATCAGATTAAAGGTTTATATTGTCCCTGGTTAAGTCAGAATATTAGGCTGTTTGTTAGTGGATGTTTTGGGACAGAGAATAAGAAACAAGGCATAAAAAGAGCAAATCCATTCTGGAAAGTCCCACATGGAAGGTGGGACCCACCACCTACTTAGTGTTATCAGCTATTTAGGGACTTTGTACTTGATTTTATTAAGTATGATAATCTGGATGCAAACATAACTGATTAGCCAATCTTGATTTATATCAGCATAAACAATAGCTAAATGCCAGTACCCAATCACTACAAAACAAAACAAAACAAGCATGGTATCTACTGAGTCACAGAACCACACAAAATGGAGAATTTGCCTGGTCCAACCTGCCAGATTGCTCAAGGCTTTGTCCAGTCAGTGAAGCAAACGGAGGCCTCTTGCCTGGACCCATGAACTTGACATGGGTCAAGATTTCTCAGAAGATCCCTAACTCAATTCTCTTCCACTCATCTCTTTCCTCCCTGCACCCCATCTCTGAGAACAAAGGTCTGTGAGATCTTATTCATGAAGACCAAGACAAAGAAGTCATGGAGCATCTCAGCCTTATTAGAGTCTGCTGTGGCTAAATCACCTGCTCCGCTTAGCACTGGGTCTACATTTTCCACAACCACTTATTGCTTCTCTCCCTCATCCAGCATCTTACCTTCGCCTTCTCAGCATCCTGCTGTTGCCCATGTCCTCCTTCACCTCAACACATTTTCCTCCCAGGTGCCTTAATTTCGTTGTAGAGTTTCTGTTGCTACTATCTAAACCATTTCAACTCCCCAGACCCTTCTGCCTGTGGCCACTCAGAAGCACCCTCAAGCAGAGTCAAAGATGATAACATGCCTGGCAGAGCTTGTCTGTTCCTCTGCTGTTTTCACCTGTATTTGCTCTTTGGTATGTATTTCTTAGAGGTTCAGAGTGACATTTTGAAAATAAGGGATCAGTGAAATGACATAGGGCACTGGTTATAACGTGTTCAATATGAATACAGATCACATGTTTCCTTAGATAACTAATCACCTGATTGGAACTAACTCTTGAAAAAAAAAGATATTCTTAGTGTTCAGTCTTTAAGTTCATGCTCCTATCCACTGCCATACAGCCATATGACATTGTTTATAGTTAAGATAAATGCATTTATTCTAGAACATCCAAAGGCCAAATAAATGCATCTGAATACAGTGCAAAGCGAAAGTCTGTGTGATAACTAGCATTAAGCACAAGGCTCTATCCATTTAAGTCTGTAATTGTTTATGGTGTTACTCATTAAAGGTTTGTAATACTTTATTTCTATTCAAGACAGACATATGTGGGGGGGGGAATAAACAAACCTGTAGACAGCCAAATTCACACCACAGGATCAAAAATAATTCTTGTACTTCATTTCATAAGGAGAATTCCTAATATACTTTAATTTCCTCTGTAATTTTAATTAGATTGGAAAAAAAGAATGCAGGAATGGAGTTCAAGGACTATTTTTCATAGCAACAATTATTCAAGGTGTAGTCTCCCCTACTGTATCTTCTCAAGAAGCCATATTTTATAGCTCATCCATTTTTAATTTGATAAAGCCTCTATGTTCTGTTCTCCCTTTTCATTTGACTGCTGCGTCTTCTCATAAATGTTCATTTCCTAGCAGCTCGAGCACAACGAACAGAAAAGCAAACCACCATTCATCTGAACAAAGACACTCCCACACAGTGGAGTATCTATGTCTGGGAGCCCTGCTGTAGAAAAACACATGCCCACGGTTATTCAAAGATTCCACTTCAGCCGCAGTGCAATGCACTGGCAGGCATGAATAGCCTTTCTTTTACCTTTTTTATTCAAGAACTATGATTTACTACAGCCCGCTTTTAAGTATTTGATATCCTACACTGAGGAAATTAAATTAAGCCCGACACCAAATGAAAAACTTTAGCCACACTGTTGATTTTTTGTAAACTTATGAAACTAAAATCTGAAGGCTTGTCCTTAGAGACTAAAAGGCCTTTGCTCTAGGATTTTCTATTTATTGTTCTAGAAAAGTCAATCCCATCTCTGGCAGAAACTGATTTCTTGATAGGTTCTCTCCTGCCTTGAGTGCATTTGAAAGCAAAACACCCATCTCTCTAATTTCCATACTGCTCCTCATGTAATTAATCAAATATACAATCTAAACTGACTTCCTTTCCAAATGCATTATTGCAAATTAGTAATTCGTGGGAGAAGAACATAAAGAGAAATAGGACTGTATTTTACATCTTGTTTAAGAAGAGTCTTTCGAACTGGGAAGGTGGGCTATGATAATACAGCATTTAAATAAGTAAATATGCACAGGGGTGCACACAAAGAGCACACGGATGTGCTCTCATTTCTCATGCCTCCTGTGAATGAGGTCATGACCCTTTAGACTTTAACCTCATCACTTCTAATTTTTCATCTTGGTTCTCAGAAGAGAAATTTAACCCATCTGGTTTTCAATTTTACAAGGTCATGAGCCATGAAAGAAAATCTAGCTTTAAAAAAAAATGGAGATATATAATCTTCTCTCAGCATATAAGAGTAGATTACACAGATGTTTCCATTAGATCAGGACGAACTTACAAGAGGAAAAAAAACCTCTCCACAGTATTACACATTCACGTCTACTACTGGGTATTTCTTTTTGGTTGTACTTATACATCTCTAGTCTCTCTCTCAAAATAATACACAATGGTCAACCTTAAATTCCTGCCAACACAAAGCTGGGAAAATCCTGCCCTTGATGTCATCACTGGGATATTTAGCCTTAGTGCCGCAATGAAGCAATAATATCATCAGAAATGATGGTTACATTTCCTACTACAGCAGGGTGAAAACAAACATCCTACTTTTTCCTCTGCTCTATGGCAACATTAGGCAATATAACCAAGTCTGAGGTAGACTCTTCATCGATTGGTTCACACCTCCAGCAAGGCATTTAACAGTGCTGGTGAAAGGTGGGTTTTTTCGTTTTCTTAAAAAGACAGCTGAAAAGTTTGCAGCCTCCCTCTCCCCAGCCACAAGAGCCACAGTGCTTTAGCAATCCCTCCCCACCAGCCCGCAAAACCCCCACACCATATGAAACATTTGTAAGATTATCTATAGAGTATTCAGTATTCATCAAAGATAGAGCATCATCATTGCAGATTCTTGAAGGACTTATAATACGGGGATACTTGGAAGTCAGGGAAGTTCATAGTGTTTTATACATATAAATGATACAACAAAACTAGTCATCTCAAACAGCACAGCACCTTCAACAGTGGACTAACTCGTATTTCACTACAAAAACACTTAATGATTCACCTGTTTCATGTATTTAAGAGATGACATCTCCTAGTACAATGCAACGTGCAAGAATGCCTTTTTAAGCATATCTTTAAAGAACTTCTGGCATCTTCCAAGTTTTGAAAAGCAGCAACAGAAAACGGTATGTAAAACCAGATAACAGTTGCTCCTAATACTATTTCTCTAATTGCCTTACAGTCCAAAGGCCAATCAAGTTCTTGCGGACTGTGTCCACCTGAAGTCCTGTTCTCTTCTCCAGCATAGCAAATACACACTGAGCTGTTAATTGCAGTAATGCTAATTAAAAGACAAAAAAACCATGACTACGCTAACAGTGAAATTGCCAATTAGCACATAAGGCTCCCTCATTACTGCTGCTGCATGAAATGTGAAGCCCGATGTGGATAGCAGTCATAAAAATAAAAGACATTTTAAAAAAGCCAATAGGTCACATTTTCAGCTTACTTCAGAAGTTCTGCTGGAATCAGTAGCTGAGAAGTTGACCTACAGGAAAGAAAGAAATTCCTACAACATTTTGTAAAAAACACTGCAGAAAAATATTGCCATTTTCCACATCTGCATTCACAATGGGTTTCAGAGGAAACAGTACTTGCCCCAGTGTAGCCACTAGAAAGTATTAAAAAATAAATTAAAAAAGGCAAAATGGCTAACATTTCAGTAGACAGTTTTCCCTGACTTTATCCTCCACATAAGGCTTTCCCATAAGGGACTAATGGATACTGAAAGCAGTCCGGGTGATCTTAGTTTCCTTTATTCTTTAGAAGGAATATTTGTGTCCTTCAGTCTCCTTCAATGACCGTTTTATGAAAGTTAATCCAGATCTCCACAACCCTAGAGCTGCTTCCATGAAGTGATTATACTCTTCATATAGTCTGCATTTCCTCAGGTCTCTATTTTTTTTCTCTTTTTAAAGGTTTTGAATTCTAATTCAGAGGTCTCATGGTAAATACAACTGAAATACTTTCAACATTATCTTCCTTGTGAGAACTGGAGTATATATTTGTTTTTCACTTGCTCCCTTTTAATCAAGCATTTTGTTGACCATAATCAATTTCTTCGCTCAGGAGAAAAATGTGCAATTATCTACAATGAAGAAGGTGTGTCTAAGGAATAGGGTGGGGGGAAGAGAAATCAATGGAACCATCTGTCTGACATTCCTACAACATTATAAGAGACTTGTAATTAACTGCTTGCCTACCAAAGTCTGCCAGCTTTAACTCCCCCGTGTCACTGATCAGAAGATTCTGTGGTTTCAGGTCCCTGTGCAAAATGTAACGCTGGTGGATGTAAGACAGTCCTCGCAGCAACTGAAATAAAAATAACTGAAAAAGAGGGGGACAAAAAATGACCTCTGTTAATATTTTGCATATAACCACAGGTGATTTCTTCACAATATGCAGGGTGCTTGCATATTGTGGTAACATTGTGTCAGAATTCCTCCCAAACTGGCGTAATTCCCACCCAAATTAACACAACAAAATTTCCATCTAAAAAAGCCGTACTTTGCAAGGACTAACCCCAGCCTCCAAGCCTTACTATATCATAGATTCAATTTGCCTGCTTTAAAAAGAACAAGAGCAATACAACCATGCGCAGAAGGCTCAATTTCTACCAAATTATAATTATATTCCATTTACCCATATGGCCTTAGAGATTAGGTAGTAGCCTGAAGACAGATGTGTATCTTCACTAATTATAGGAAACAACAGTACAGGGTGGATAGGGATGGGGAGATAAGGCTGGGGGATGGGACACTGGAGCTAAAACAAAGAAGAAATTAATAGTATAACAATAATGCCTACGTACTCAAGGAAATGCAAGTATGACAGGTTTTCTCCTTCAAAGTTTTTTTTTAATGGGAGTTGCTTATATATTTTTCATTAGGAAACAGTATTTCTCACTGAACCTAAAGATGAATTTTGAAACCTACTTATAATAGACTTTAAGGTCAATTTAGATAGGAACCTAACTCGTCCTCCATGTTTCTTTTAACCCTTCACTGGACTCTGCAAATGCTTTCCCTAGAGCTAAGCATTGATACTGTGTATTTTTGTAATTTACAATTATGAACAAAGAGCTGGATTGACGGAGATCTTTTGTCCTCTCCTTTTCATCTCCTCTCTCATCATTCTCCTGCATTCTTATTGGCACCTGCTGTGAAAGGCTGTAAGTGTTACCCTCATGGATTTTGTCAATACAAAGGGCAAACGATCGTTTCCCAGGAGTTTTCTACACAGTTTTGAAAAATCTCTCCTAATATACAGACCCTTCCTATTGCCTGAAACATTTTAAGAAATACTACAGTTTTCATGTGGGAACACAACGATCCTTTACAAAGCCAAACATGGAGGATTCAAGAGTGGACGTGGACCTCGTGCCTCACAGCTCAGCAGCCGGTGAAACATGCTCTCTCGGAAGATGTGGAAACCACACCAAAGATCTGGGAAAATCCACCCAGGCACATGAGAATTTCTAATTAACTTGCAAGACAAGCATCCTATTTAGTGACTGCTGAAGTGAGGAGACATTATAAAAAAGGTTACAAAATCTGATTATAGAAGAGAATAAAGGCTGACATGAAAGAAACAGAAATGTCATGTTACTGAAGTTGAAATGAATTTAATTGCATTTCATTTTTTTCCCCGAGTGCAGACACAATACACTGTATGTTTAGCTATTTAGCCAGGGCACAAAGAGCCATATCAATCACCTTCTTGCCAGGGTTGGGTCTAACAATGTGCTGAGGAAACCTAAGAGCAAAATACAGAAACAAAAGAAAGAATAGCAGGAAAGTCATAAGTAACATGCACATTCCTTTTTGAATTGTGGTTAAAATGGAATTCATGGTACACAAAAACTATTTTAATAAGGGCAGGAAGCAGAAACGGCTTTCATTACAGCCTTAGAATATAAATTAAATTCTATTAAATTACTTCAAAATAGTATTTTTTAAAATAAAAAGATAGGGAAAATATCCACTTTGCTAGGCTAAATCAATTGTATTTAACTTCAAACATGACTTTTAAATATGCAAAGAAACTTCAATTATCATGTTATCTTACAGCATTATAATCTTTGTAACTCAAAATGTATTTATTAATGCTGGCTTTCATTTGGCTTTAATGTAAAGAGTCAAGTGATTTGACACGACATGCTAAGAAAAAAACCCAACAATTTCACAGCTGAACAGAATAAACGTCTACTCTTGAGGACAGCTTTGGAATGTAGTTTTATTTCAAACTTGTAGACATGCTGTACTCATCAAGTACTTCCACAAAAGTCAGTTAATTCCCTCACATACACTGTATCAACTGTTTCCTCCTTGAAGGAAGGTCATGAAAGACAAGGGGGAAAAAAAATCTCCCTGAATTGGCAAGAGGGTGAACTCAGCCATTGTTTTGTTGCTTTCTCTTTTCCTCTTCACCTTTGGTTTTATTTGGTAATATTAAATGTTAAAAGATTTAAGTGAAAACACAAGCCTAATGCTTGGCAGTAGAGCATTCTGCAAACCACAGGCCCTTTGGAATTGCTTGGGAAGAGAGAACAGTAAAAACGATCCATTTCAAACGGTTCCCCACTCCATAAAAAGAAAAGACGATTTGGAAAGAATCGTATCTGACACCTCAGTAAACACTTCTGCCTTTTCACAGTCAAGTTCAACCCTCATCTTTGAGGAAAGCCCTCTCCAACAAACCTGCTCCCCTTCCAGACTATCTGCATTACCTTCACAAGAACAGAAATAAATGCTAGATGAGGTGCCATCACCTCTTACTCCTACACCCGATCTGAAATCAGCATACCACCTCTCATGGTTGTACTCTGATCTTACTTGCTCCTTCCTGCACCTTCTGACCACTATGAAACCTCAGCCTGGGGCTTCTGCAGGGGGTTTTGAACAAGCAACTGAACTGCAATTTCTCCAAGGCCATGGGATGGCCAGAGGATAACTCCAAAAGGAGTCAACAGCAAATTCCATATGCATTTCAATGAGTTGGTTGTGAGGATAGGAACAGTACAGATTTGTGGTTCTTGGGTTTTTATGTTAGTACTTTTAATTTTTGCAGGGTCATACACAAGGCTATATAAGTGTTAAATAAGCTCTAATAAACAAACTAGGACATCACTCGTGTACAGTTTATAGCTTATTAGTAAGAAGAGAGGTTTTGGTGATAAAATGAAACACAAAATAACAAGGGTCACTGTAGTGAGAGTTGGAAAAGACAGAAAACAGGAATGGAATTTGTCTCTAGAAGTCAGGTTTTCAGCAAGTCTTAAAGTTAGGAGGCTCAAAACTTCACATTCAGACAAAAAAAAAAATTGAATACTTGTGCTTCAGGCCTTGCTTATTTATTATACCATGAAAAAACCCCACATTTTCCCCCTAACAGTTATGCAGCTCTTACTTTAATGAGAAACATATTTTAATGAAGAATTTTCATTGTCAGTGAGAAAAATGCATGCAGGTCAAAGCTAATTTGGGGTTTATGGACTGTGATATTAAAAGAATATTAGCAGTTCTTAAAACTTACAAGAGAAAGCCCTCAGCTCCACAAAAAGGTTAGCACCCGCATAATCTTTCAAGTATAAGGCTTGGATAGCCACTTGAGCTATATGCAAGATTTGACCAAATGCCCGTTTAAACCAATTACATTTTCTGAGAGACTTGCCAGCTGCCTGGATGAACAGCCCTGCTTTCATGGTGCTTTTCACAAACCTGGGTGAGTGTACAACCGAGACCATTACACGCACACATCTGACAGCTGCAAGATGGCTCATGTGCAGTAGAACGCTTTACTATCTTGTCAGCCTCTGAAAGTCGTGTAGGATCTTGAGCTTTTCTCATCCAAATGAGCGCATAAGCTAAACACTGACACGGGCCATCAAAACACATCTAACGGGGGTTAACACTTTCTGACTTAGGTTCAGAAAGCTCTGACGAGTCTAGTGATAAAGGGGGATGTTCATACACAGGTGATCTACATAAAAGTGCTCAGCTGACTCCACATAGTTGCTCTCCATTCCCAGAGATGGTAGAGAGCTTCTGGAAAAGGATACGGGGTAAGTGAAAAGCAGAAAGAAATTCACAACATGCCCAGAAAGATTCTCCAGAAAATGGACTGTTGCCACACAGTGTCTGCTGAGACATCAAGGACCCCAATGACAAGAAGGATGCTGCCCAACAGAACAGACTAATGAGGCCTGGGGGGGCTTTTTTAAGTCAGGAACTGTCTTTCCCTGATAGCACAGAGGGATTTCTGAATTATTTCCTGCATTTGAGCTCCCTCACCACATGTTGTATTCTGGGAATAAAGGGCCTGGCCCTAGATACGTAAGTAGAAAGCTATGTGGAACCTTTCCGTCTATAGAAGATGCACAAAACTCTTGGCTCTGATCTCTGCAGCAAGAGACTGAAAATGGAGCTGAGCTAACCTGGACCAGGAGTTCACATCTGTTCAGAAGAAAGCTGAAAGCAAGACTGGATTAACGTGCTGGTCCTTTAGCAAGCTCATATTGCGGTATTAGCATGGTTACTTTCAAAAAGTAATACACAATACTGCACAAGCTTTATTATCGCTCATCACTGATAGCACCAATGCTCCTGCTTGCTGTATGTACCAAAGCACACCAGCTGGGTATCACGTAATCATCTGAATTCTCTCGTGTGCATTCAGCATCAATCGATATCATATTCAGTCTTAATAGGCCATCAAATCTAAAAATACCAGTAAAAGAAACCCAACCCAGGACACCTCACCTCATGCTTGCAACCAGAGTACTTCTCCCTGTCATCCAGAGGATATTACAGGCTTCTGTGAATTACTGGCCATTTACAAAGGGAAAAGGAGGTAATAAATCCCCACAGTACTATCTCACAGCCTTGGAAATAAACACAACTGAACACAATGCTCAGTTACATTTGGGTTTACTAGATTGTTTGGGAGTTTTAGACCTACTGGCTTTAAACATAAGAAAAAAATACCTGGTAATATGTATTATCACAGAAGCAATGAGAAATGTCTCTGTGCGAGTTCTACTAGCATGTCAAAAGCTCATCAAGCACAATCCTTTTTATCACTGCTGGTTTGCTATTCTCTTCCCTCCTCCCAACCAGGATAACACCCACGAGATAACATCCAACTTTTCACTTCTAACAATGTCCTGGGGAAATACTGAACTTTTTAGGTCAAAGTTTTGCAGACTCTCTTGCTTAAATTGTCAGAATAAGAAATTCCAGGAACAAGGTCTTGACTTGAGATGAATTTGCATCCCTAGGAATAAGATCCCATCTTATCTGAATAAAAATTGTTAGCCATTTGAATCAGCGTGATTTTCATGATCATAATAAGCTTTATCTCAAGAAAAGGTTCTCCTATCTGACCTCCCTGGAAACAACCAAGTTCCTTCGCAAATAGTTTAAAAATAATTCTCTCCAAAATGCATATATAATGGCTTCTAACTTCCTTACACGAGAGCCTTACCAAAGACAATGTCACACAGAAATGCATACAGTACAGCTGCTGGGAATGCACATTGTATCATTACTTTAAAAAAAGATACTAGAACTACAAATTTTTCCACTTATTTGCAGCAGAACTGCAAAGGAAAGAGATTGGACAGTGTTAATTTGCTAACTTCTATTCTCTTTGATATTCTTTTAATCATTTTTTGTCCCCTCTGGGTACTACTACAGTCATTTGCAATGAGGAAGGTGTGCTTAATTAACTGAGTATAAAGCCACTCCCTTATGATCAGTTATAGTCATCTGCTAATGTTCAATAAGTGGAAAACTCTTTCAGATTTTTTCTTCTGAATGGCAAAAGTAAAAATAAATTCCATTCAATTAAATCTCCTCTTCTAACTTTCATCAAATCATGCCCATGCTGAACTAGGTCAGGGTGGCAATTTGTGCCTCACCAATTTTAAAGACACTGGAAAAAGTGTTTGCTTCATCCCTACAATATCTTCATGTTTTTTGCCATATGTGAACCATGCGGATCATACAGACAATAAATTACACATGCACACACTCCTTTCAGTCTGGAGTTGGCACATATTTCTCACTGCAGTAAATATAAATTTACATTCTTCTAGCATGAATTTTAACACACTGATAAAGATTCTGCGTTTACTGTTCGCGGTTGTGCATATTATCAAATCATTACTGTAAGTGACAAGACTGACAAAGTAGAATGAAATGCTGATGCCATATTTAATGTCTGATAACTAAAAAGTCTCATTTAAATAATCAATTTTCAATGCCATGTGTAAAAGACAACCTTAATTTGGTAGTATAACGTTATTCTGTCTGCTGTACACCTGCTTGTTCACTAAATCAGGAATGAAAAATAGCAGCTTCTCAACCACATTAAACAGCATTACTTCCTACTTAGCATATCTGTTGATATATATTTTAATTCAACTCTACATCAGCAGCATCACTAATTTCAGTGAGCAGGACAGAGAATTCAAAAGCATGACAATTAGTTTGATTTGCTTCTAGTAACAACTGATAAAATTAAAAGGACCACCACAGCATGTATTCACCTTAGAGTAAAAGTGTTTTCTCCAAACTCCAGTGAGTCAATACGACAGGTGAAACAAGACATGAAAATTCATCACAGATGGATATATTATCATGGTTTAACTGCCTAATTCTTGTGCACCTAAGTCTATAGCAGTCAACCTTTCGGTCAGACACCTCTAGTGCTTCACAGGTGCTTCACGTGCCACAGCTTCCCCTACATCACGTGTAATCACACATTTGTCACATACGGATGCAGGACTGGCTGTGTAATTCAACGCACGTCTCCCACAAAAAAGGGGGCCACAGACTTCTTTTCCACACCACAGAGGTTTATACAGTCACAGGATGGAATGAAAACAGAAGCACACCAGGGAGGCCTACATCGAAAACACAACTGTAACCTAAAAACCAAAGCATTTCTAGCATACTTTTCAGATGCTATGCTTTACTAACAAGCATGTGTTTTTATATCTTACTGATAATGAATGGAGCTAATGCTTAGCAAGAGCCAGTACGCAATGCTCTGCTACTGCTGAAGTTCAAGCAGCTGCACTTCCAATGCAGCAAAAGCCTCACGTGGATGGGATACGGGAGCTGCCTAATCCTTCCATGTTCTGAATGCTTCCCTACCCTTTGTGCTTCATATAAGTCTAAAGCTGTAATTGGTTCAATGATAAATATTTATGTTTATAAAATACGTCAGATGCCAACTACCCTATGGCTTTGACTTAGATAATTTTCACGTTAGTCATTAATTGTCAAAAATTATTAATCTGATAAAACCAGACTCAACTTTAACAACTGCAACCATTAGTTATGGACAATATTCACAATACTGCAGTATGGAGAGGAATAAATGAATACCGCAAGTCATTAAGTGCCAGAGATTTTTGATAACATCAGATAATATCCACTGTATTTCAACATTTTCAATTCAACATGTACTTCATCTCGTTTAGGAGGCTAGTATTAAAACCTTAGTTTAATAAATCAAATAATTTTATCATATCTGATTTTGGATTTTTCTTTATTTTTTTTAAGTTAGAGTGCTATAAAGTTGACTGATCTCTTCTCGAGCCTTTAGCACAGAAAAATGTTGCAGCATCTCATTAATTATATTCCTTAAAAGGAATTTTTGTAGAAGTTTTAAGACCGAAACTAGTTACATTTTTTTGCTGAAACTTAAGCATATTTTTTACAGAGATCATTGGGCTGTCCTAGGACACTTATTACCCAAATTCCACTCCACACTTTGCCACATACCTTACATGTGACCTTGACAGTCAACTATTTTCTCTGACTCAGTATTACAGTGATAAAACGCATTTTTAAAGGTTGTAGTGGGGGTAGGGCTTAGTTGATTGAGGTTTTGCTTCAAAAATATCCAGCAGTTATGCAGAGAGGACTACTGTGCCCTGCTTCCTAGGAGCAAGGAAGGCTCAAATTTGAGATGGGTAAGAATTGCAGTCTTGAAGGCTCCTGGGAGAAGGCTGAATACTCCTGTTTCCTGCATGCAAAGTTCAACAAGAGGGTCTATTCCTTCTTATCACTTTTTGGCCCTGGGAAGAGACAAGGTGTGCAGGGAGAACAAATCAGAGCAGCAATATTAGATAGAGTAAGAACAAACTGGAAAATCCTTCTCCCTCTGGTCACAGTAGACAAGAGGAGGCTTCCAAGTTGCCTGAAATAAAAGATTTTGAGAGTGATTAAGAGACAGAGACAGCTTTTGTCTGGTTGACAACCTCGTTGTCATGCAGGCTGGTGTTGCATGGATTGAGGAATAGTGGGTCAGAGGCAAGCATCTTTTTATTTTGTCAAAGATGGTTTTTCGAAGTCAAATGCTTACACAAATTGATATTACCTCTAACACTGCAAGTAGAGGAAAAAAGGCAGAGAGAAAAAAATGAGGATGCTTTTCCCAAAAGACTACAGCTATTTCAATGCAGCATCACTAATTAAAAAGCAAATCAGCTTTCATTAATAGATTTATTTTTAAGGCAGGAATGCAAACAAGCAATGCAGGCGTGACAGACGCAAGCGTGAGATCCACTTGTTCCACCAGTAATAGGAGTTACAGAAAATGGACTCAACTATAAAATAAATGCATCAAAACATAAAGATGAATTTACTTGCGTTACTGGAAATGTGATAATATGGACTAAAAGATGCAGTTAAAATAAAGATGGTATTTCAAAGGTTAAAATAAGAACAGTTACATTGTCACAGGACATGCTGGCATGTACAAAAAAAGATACTTAAAAATTGAATTATGAATTTACAAAACAAGAACCATTTATGGACAGCCACAAACAAAGGCTCAGAAGAACCAAGAAGATAAGCCAAAAGGCTCATGGAGATGGCCCTGTACCAGACAGAAAGAAGCACAAATCAGAACGAAGATCGTAATAGAAAAGAATCACTGGCAGGGTCAGTTAGCTGCTGGGAACATTAGAGTCCCTGCTGTAGGAACCAATCCAGATGTTTCAACTGAGAGTCCAGGAAGTATGAACTATCTCTAAAGGCAGCAACAACTGTAGGCAAGAAAGCCAGGAGCACAGATTTCAGTAGTCCTGGTCAGGAGGAACAGCATAGGGCGAGTCAGGAGCAGGACTTGTACCTCAGTTTGCCACAGCCACATTTTGGAGTTTGGCAAGTGCCAGACGATACACACCTATAAATCAACTCTTAGCTCCAATCATGTACAAGGCTGCAGCAGTAGCTTCCAACAGAAACGTAATTATATGTGGGACCACGTACTTAAGATTTATTGCTTGCCTTGAGTTTTGGAAAAACTGAGAAAGATGTCTTCAAAACTAAAGAAGAGAAGATGAGGCTGTGTCTACTAAACAGGGACTTACTGATTACCTTTTCTCTCCTCATCTCTAACTATAATACCATATATGGTGTAGTAATATATAGTTATAAATAAATGGCAGATATGCAGGCTTGTTAGTTACCAGAGACATATACAATTATGTATTTGGAGCTAACAGAGTTTGGAGAATCTATGGATCAAAACAACTGCTTTCTGCTAATTTCCCTTCTAGCTGATAAAGGTGTTGCAGGTACCTAACCGTGTTTATGTCACCAGGATACTGGGTTTAATATTCTCAGGGATAAGTATTTTAAAAACAACTTTAGATAATAACATCTCAGCCTCACACACATATTCTCTGAAGGGTTTAAAACCTGATGTTATTAGTAAGACTTGGGCCTCCACACATGAATTACAAAAGTCTGAAATCATTATGTGTGAATACATGCATACCACTAAAATGCTAAACCTAATACTTTAGGAAGCAATATTTTTTGTTTGCTTAAACATACTGTCCCAAGACTCCTACATCTGCCAACTGAGACATTCTTCTTTATATTTCCACACACTTATAATATTCTGCTTACTCTTTATTTAAAATATTTAAGTGACAGCAAATAGCCTATTTGAAACCACAAAGAAAGGCAATGGCAAGCACAACACCCAAGGGGACAGCAATATGTGTGTCCATCAAAGTAATTTGGATTTTATTCTATTTATGATTCTTCATCTAAAACTAAGCCTGAGGGAACAAGCATTGTCTTTAGCTTGTAGATACGGAGAAAATTCAGAAATATAATTAGGCTGAAGATGTCCTACAGAAATCAAAACCTAAGTAAATAATGGCTTTGATTCTGCATTCCTATAAAGTACTGTTTTACAGGAATTACTGTATAACATTCTTTGGAAAAAGAAAGACGTGTGATTATGTGGTTTTGTGTTTATAATAACTGGCAACAAGCCAGAAAGGAGTATCCATCAGCAGGCAATAATTTTCTCAAGAACAAAATTAAAAGGCAGGGGGCCTTTTGTCATACTGGGAGAGCATCAATGGCTTAATCCCACAGGTTAGCCCCAGAGAGCCGAGACTAATTTATTGCTACTGGAATGTAATTGCCCAACTGTAAGGTTTTTTAATGGATTTAGGGATCACATAACCAGTGATTCTGAACAAACACTGTCTAAAAGTCTGACTAAAAGTGAAATTCCTGAAGGACCTCTAGCAAGAAGGGGCTGGCAGGGCGAGAAGGCTCATTAACACAGCTCAGCTCAACCCTTAAAAGTCAGCTGTAGCTCCACACAGACAACTCTGTCCAGAAGCTAAACCAAAATAGATAGCAAAGTCTCAGAACCACAGTTACATAAGTCAACAAGCCCAGTACAGTGCAACAAAGCATGAAGATATTGAGTAGCAGTGCATCGTATCTCCTCTGGAAGAAGAGAGGAGCACAAGCTTTCAGTTTTGCATGCTGGTGAAGGTCGGGGAGTTGTTAGCATATGTGATCTGGTTCCCTTCTCTCTGCAATTCCTGTCCTCCCAGCTGAAGAAATCATTCTCTTGGACTGAGCAGGTATCTTTCACCCATAGCTTGAGAGCAGGTATTTCACTGAAAGCCCCAGGCAGGCTGATGCAGTTTTAAACTGGTAGGAACTCCAATCATCATGCTAGGTTTTAATAATTACTGCTATGAATTAAGGCTAGCCTTTGCTGCTGGCCTGGCAAGAGAGTCTACTAAATACATACAGTCAATTTTCATTAATATTATTTAACAGGAAAAAAAGAATTTTACTTGTCCAGTGGGATTTCTTATGGTAGAAGGGTTGTTTTGCTCCAACTTCCCAATGTTTTTTGTCTTTTTTCCAGTTTCCTTTTTATTAATAGTCCATCCGCACTTCAGAAAGATTGAACTAGCAGTACATCAGGACCCCACACTTGGCTACTTGAAGAAATATTTCTAAAGTGCCCATAAGCTTCGGAAGTGTTGCTGAACACTGCTGTTAGATGGTAAAGATAGCCACAGGAATACATGCAGCAGAATTTGAAAGGGAAATGCTGCTGCTGCAGTTCCCTCTGCAGCTCCTGTTTTAAGACAGGTATCTCAGGATTTAGAGGAGTGACGCATTAGCAAGCCCAATTATGCACGTACACCTATCCTCCTCAAAGACAAGCTCACTGGGCCCTGATACGATCAAGAAAAAGTGCAGTTATGTGAATTATGATGTCTTCTCAGCAGGGAACAATTACAGCTACAATGACTACTGTGTATTAGAACTTGAGCTATACAGCGCTGCAGCCTTGGAGTAGTCTTACAAATCTGAAGCAGCACAAAGAACTTCAAAAGCCAGCCTCAGCTTATCCCAAACCTCAGAGAGCCGAATGTAAAAGTATCCACCCAGGGAAATGAAACACAAACCCATTGTTTTAACAAGCACATTCAGCACATGAAACCCTGCTTAAGAAACTGAGCAGTGAAGAAAGCTCAGAAGTTTTGGGGTTCGAAAAGCAGGTCCCCCGTACCCACCTTCAGCCTTTTCGAAGTGCCGCACTCACAGAGACACTGAGGAGCTGGCACTGGGAGGAGACCTGTGGGTTCTCCCTGCCCATCCTAGCAAAATGTCCGAATGACAGTCGTACGTTACAAGGATGCAATACATCTTGCTGCATACACATAATGGATTTTTAAGTTTTTTTTTCTTTTTTAGTTTGGCCAAATATATGCAGTAAGGAAGAAATTGTCTGATTTTTTTTTAGATGGTAGCCATTCTCAACTAACTTCAGATATTGTACATGCCACTTTTCAGTGAAAGAACACATAAAATTAATCAATCTACATTATAAAACTAGTTGATGTACAACAATGATCAGCTATTGCAAAAAAAAATTTTAAAAATTCTTTCCTTTTTTTAAAATATTTTCTTTTCTTAAACCAAACAGGTCTTCTGAGTTTTCCAGGAAAGAAAGATTAATTTTTTTCCACGAACTTCTCAATTTCAACAAACTAAATACTGGAATAAAGCTCTCAATATGACAAGTGAAGATTTAAACACTTCCAAAGTAGGACAACAATGGGACTGATGTCAAAGTGCAAGACAAGTGTAACAAATATCATCTGGGTGATCTATACACACACGACACATTCTGCATGTCTGATTGGCTTCCATTCGATGTTAAAATAATTTGGCTGACTTCCCAGAAAGTAACTGGATCGAGTCTCTACCCATCTATCTTTCCATTAAATCCTGCTAATAAACTCCCTCCTTCCTGCATGATGATTCTCAGTATCTACCTTAGAAGGAAAAAAAATTTAAGAAGTCAGATCAGCTATGAAAATGCTTCATTAAAATAAGTGAGCAAAAAGATTGAGGAAGATTTTATATGCTCATATAAAAAGCAGTATATTCAGCTAATATAATTCATTGCAGTTCTCTCAAACTCAGTGAACCTACAATGACTTACCTCACTGAAGATCTAGCACTGACAGCCTAAAGCAAGTTTCCTGAGGAGTTTTAGGGCAGTATTGTCTTGTCTTAAGATGTTTGAATGGAGGGGAGGGATTATCAACACTGCTCATATTTGCTCATATATTTGCTATTGCTATTTGCTCATATATTCTGGCTCTGAATCAATTCTACTGACTTTACAAGTTCTTTTGTGGGAATGTTCAAATACCTGCATTTTTAATTATTTTTAAAGAAAAATATTTTAAAGTAT
The DNA here is from genome assembly GCA_013400195.1 of Aramus guarauna. Classification (NCBI taxonomy): domain Eukaryota; kingdom Metazoa; phylum Chordata; class Aves; order Gruiformes; family Aramidae; genus Aramus; species Aramus guarauna. The sequence continues at coordinate 303,159 of VXBL01001982.1, read as the reverse complement.
AGTTCATATGCCAATCATTTTCCCTTTAGCAGATTCTATGAAACAACTGACATGACATTTCGCACAAAGTTACTGTTACTGCCGTGAATGCGTGCTCTTTTTGACTCTTACCTTCACATTTTCTGGATGAAGCCCTCCAGGGTGTTTGTCCATGTACTGACATAAATCAGTGTGCTAAAAGAAAGTCAGATGGAAAAAAGTGTATTAATATCTCTATGACTGCAGCAATAAATATCCTTCTACTTCAGAGTGGACAGAACAAATGGAAAATAAGGAGATTTTCCAGCCACACTTGCACACATACACTCTTGTACCTTTACACTCCATTTTATTTAGCAACCTTGGTAACTTGACTGGTATCAATAGTCACCAAATGTAAATTTTTTTCCCCTAACTTCCCATATATGGTAAATTAATTACTTAAATTTTAGTATCTTTTTATACCTTGTAAAGACAGCATCACCATCAGCAGTATAAAGGTAGTCAGGTATCTCAAGAGGAAGAACCTGAAGGGAGAACCCTCAAATGCTACTCTCATTAGTCACATTAAAACATTGCCTTTTAAATATAATTTATGGTGATTCTAGATTAAGATGGCTTGATGGTTTAGAAAACAAAGCTGAAAGGCACTGCATATCAGAGTACTGAATGATCCCTTCCAGCTCAAAAAGAAGCACATATTATGCACATGAACAGCTATTAATTACAGCTACTCTAGAAAACAGCTTCACTGAAAACTCAAAACTTTTATATTCCCTGCAATCATACCATAAAATCTCTTCAGAAAATAAGCAGGCTTGCAATGTATAGAGTAAAGTTATTTTTAATTAGTAAGTATTTATTGCTTTTACTATGGAAACACTATTTTCTCTGATTTTTTTCTCTTGCATTTCTTCACTTTCCTACCAGTCAGCAGCACGCTTTCAGTGAAGTGGCACGTTACTTCTCCAATTTGCTTGCACAACTCAGCTTCTGGAATTACGTTCAGAATAAACAAAGGAAAAATATGCACTAGATTAACCACCAAAAACTGAGAGACTGACTCTGCCTTCCACATCTGGTTTCTGAACACATCTGGTAAAAATCATGCAGCATTCCTTGAAAAGCTACTTGGCAATACCTGCCTCACACACAGCCCAACTAAATATACACAGTTTTCAAGGTGAGAGTCTTGGACAAAAGCTGCCTTCAGCATAGCAGGATGGTTTCTCTGCGCAGCATTTCTGAGTCCAGCAGCCATTCTGTAGGGCTCTTTTGCAGAGTTATATGGATACATAGGAAGGTTCACATCTTCTAAGACACAAAATTTGTACAAGCCACAACTCTTCTGTATAATCATCTCTTCTGAAGTCATTCACGACAAAAACACACTGTGCATGTAGAATTAACATTGCAAGGCCGTAAGATGCTCTGGCTGATTAGGTTGTGCACTAGCACGCCCTTTTTTTCAGGAATTCTTACCCACTTTCAAGAGAGCGAGTGCCCTGACCGCAGGAGATCACTTGAGTCCCAAAATGAACAGTGTGAGTATCACAAGGGCAGAGGGCACACTCAAACAGGCAAAGTACACTAAATACAACGCAACGGAGCTTCTTCCAAAACACAAGCTACACCAAGCAATACTTCAATTAATAGTTAAACATCAGTGAATGCATTTACAAAGAAAATTTAAAAATACATCTCTACTGGTGAATAGTTACTGTCAGTGAAGTTCATTCTGCATAAAGTCTATGTTTAGCTTAAAGACTTATTCCTAGTTTCTGTAAAATCTTCAGCCACTTCAGGTATGTATTCCTCTTCTATTCTCCCAGTTAAGTTTTCCGGGACTGTATCAATAAGCCATGCCAAAAATGGACCGGTCATCCTTCAGTATGCATCACCACATTACCTAGTTTTGTCTTGTTTTACTGTGTCAACACCAAGGAAACACACTTGAAGAAAGTCATCTGCTAGCCTTGTCAGTTTTTGCGTACTGACCCCAGCACAAGAGTCTGCCTCTGGCAAAATGCCAGCTGGAAAACCATTACTACAGGTGATGGCTGGTGTTAGATAAGAAGTTTGGGGGATTCCCCCCATTTTAATGGGTTACATTATTGAAGAGAAATGCCAGCTCGGTGGATTAACATATTCTTTGCAACTAAAATACAAACTTTTGAATAGTGATAGCATCTGCAGTGCTTGGGAGAAGTTTAAAGAAAAGCCTGACGTTCTGCTTTAGAAAGCCCGGCAGGGTGAACAGGGCAGTGCTGTCCCATCGCTACCACGGTGCCTCCGATGCAGCCATGACGGTCCCCAAGCAGGTCACCTCCCTCGGGTGGGCTGGCTGAAGGAGGAGGATTATTATTTCCCTGCAGTTCAGTCTTCCAGCCTTTGCAGGTGACAGATAACCTGCTAGGTAGGAAACTTACTGCCTCCTTCACCTTCTACTGATTTCTGTGATTTGCAACTAGCTGGCTGACAGAAACCAGACCAGAGGAAGACAAACCCAATGTCACTTCTGAAGGACCCATCCCTGAAGCCCCAGCAACCCAAGTGCCCACTAGCTGCACCTTTCTATTCACCAAAAGCTTTCTAAGAACATCCCCTTCAGAGTCCAATCATTAGGAACAGCAACAAGTCATCTTTTTATTTCCAATATACTTGCAATGAATTGTGAGGATAACCCCAATTTCTTCCATTTATATTTCAGTTATTATTTGGATGCATTTCTTCCACACATGACCATCAACGATCGCCTCTTCTTCCTACCCCAAGGACCAGGGCAACTGGTAGCCTGGTATAACCTTCTGCATCAGTAGTTCTGTCCTTCAAAAAATTGACTGCTCACATCTACCTAAAATTCAATGTAAGCAGCAATTTCTACAGAATCCTGGAAACCTTAAAGAGTCAATTGTGCAGCAGTCTTCCAGCAATTATTTACACACACACACACAACACACATTACAGACACAGAGAAACCTCTACCAAATCTTCAGACAGTGAAGAGAAATGGAAAGTCTCTTCTGTTCAAATCTTTCAAGAATTGGCCCTCATAAAACTACGTTAGAGTTCTTCTCATAAAAGTAACTAAACGCTATGGTACCAACTGTGAAAGCAACTTATAAAGTTGCAGTACATTATTCCTCACTTAAAAAAAAAAAAGAAGGTGGTAGCGGTAAAGTAAAGGCAGCATCGGCTGCTCTTCTTTTCCCAAGGTAGGGACTCAATGCACATTGAATTAAATATTAGTATAGCCAGGAAAGCTGACAGCGCTGCTGGGACAGCTATTTCTAAACCTGTTTTCCCTTTTGGGGGGCAAGTGTCTGCTCCAGTGCTTGTGTGCCCAACTGACATCGAAGACAACAACATGAATGCAAATTTCAGAAAAGCATTAAAAAAAGAAAACAGAGAGCAAACCAGCAGGTTTTTAACAGCATTCCATGAAATTGGTATCATATACATGAACAGAGTCTTTTTCTTCACACTGTATTTCGAGGTAGAAGTCAATATGCCTTCCCAAGTGGAATGCTGGCTGCAGCTACAGCATGCCATACTCTGCCACCAGGGTCTTTGCTGTGGTTACCACCTTGATCTAATAAAACATATACCATAAAGGAAAATTCAAGATAAAGTTACATATTGGCAATAACATAAAACTATATTGAAACAAGGTAGAAAGGCAAGAAACAAACCAACCAACACATCTTAGTCTTTTCTCCACCATCTCAGAGGGTGAGGACACCTCGCAGGGAAGCAGGATACGCTGGGAATGCAGTACAGAGACTTCCAAGTAATTGCAAATACCGTCACACACATCCTGATCCCACGTGGACCTGGCTAGACCAATTCTACGTTGAGCTAGCTTATAACAACTCTATCAGCCATACTGTTAGCCCCCAACACACCTAAATCACAACAAGCAATCCCATGCTAGCAGAACATGTATTTTAGCTTAAGTTCAAAATCCCATTAATTCCTGCTCTTAACACTCCACCAGTTTACGCACACTTATATGAACAAATCATCTACTAGCACTCATTTGTTCATAACAGCTACACAAAAACAATAAATAGAGATAGATCAAGTTTCCATAGCAAAGAACTCAAAAGCTAGAAAAGTCCAGAATTAACGGGATTTATCCAATCCTTTTTTTTGCTTGTCCAATAACTGTACATTATAGTAACTTTTCAAATGTGTAATGCGATCACGTACTTTTTTCCCCTCACAGGATTAGACATACTTACTGAACAGAATAGGAGGTACTTGATTACAGGACAGCTGTGCTGTTTTTTATGTTTGGGGTTTTTCTGCCATTCTCACACAGCTTGCAGTCTCTGGCTTATTTACTACTTTGAAGGCAGAAATATTAATCTCACAGGCTTTCCTACCCTGCTTATTGCTACACTATTCGCACGCTTCACAAACATAAAATAATGTCATAGCAATCCAAGGGAGATGTGGCATTATTCCCTTTTATCAGGTAGGGAATTGAAGCAAAGAGAAACAAGTCTTAAATATCAAGTCTTGGTTTGGGCAACTCCATTTAAAGGAATTTGGTTTTGACTTTTCATACTATTTGTCACTATTTCGCCTTCTGTGTTTTGACTGACTTCAGTTACAGCTGTGAGTGTATAATGCTTTTGCAAGGGAGACTGAGAATCTCAAGCTGAATAGCAGAGGTTGGTCATATCTGAATTGCGGTGACAGCAATTTGTGATGAAGATGACGATTCCCAATATAGCAGGGATGGAACCAAGTTCTCTCCAGCAGTATTACCTGCCTTATCTTGAAATGATACTGTGAATGAGGCAGGAACCCCAGAAGACACCCTAGTTCCAATATCCACAAAAAGAGAGAAGTTCAATAGCCTCCACATACCTTCACCATCCGGTCCTCTCAGAGCTGCAAACAGGCTCTTCCACAAGGATGGAAAAGGAGATTGCACAGGCCATCTTGGTCTTGGCGTTCTCTAATTTTAAAAACTTGACTTTGCCACCTCACAACATTTTCTGCAAAATCTGTTATGCTCTAAGTGAACAATTTGATCTCTCCTCCCACTACTGCCTCCCCCAGAAACAATTTCACTTCCTCCAGGGATGTAGTCTACAGTATTTGAAGTGAAAGACTAAAGCCAAGTCTTTGAAAGGAGAGGGGGAACCTTCAAAGACATAGTGCTTAAGTACAAATGACAATTTTTCTGAAGCCAAATTTGGGGAAACTGTCAAAATATAGCTCAATGCTACCCACAGCACAAAGGCTACCCATTCTCCAAACTCCATGCTGTAAGGCTTGAATATTTATAATAAGAGTCCTCCAGCTACAGGTTTAAGATATCTTGGCCATTTTGGCTGAAAGTAAAAATAAATATAAGCAATCTGAGGCAGACTTTGGCATCTTATTTCTTCAAATAATTGTATTTTACCAAATCGTGTCACAAGATCACTGCTCCAGGGCTGTGACTCGACTTCAGGGTTCTGGCACACACAGCTACAGGTCCTTGAGAAGGCTCTGTCAAGCCTTTGTGCTACCTTCTCTCAGCATGTTAAAACACAAACCCTTTCCTCAGTGCACATCTCAAGTAACTAGACCTCCGCTAGGAAACCCCTGACCCTTCCTGGGGCAGATGTCATGAGTTCTGGTTACACCAGAGACTGCACAATGCCGCCTAGGACAGGGAATAGAAAGCTCTTGCTTATCTATGCTAGTTCAACTATTCCCTTGTTTCCAAATTGTATGTAGAAGCACATCAGACAATGCCTATTTTTGACCCAAACTTCAATGAATTTCAAGTATTTTCCTCCCTATGATGGAGACAACTATCACAACTCCTACAGGTACATGAAAATGAGGGAGAGACTAAGTTACTTATCCATCATAACTGTTCAGAGTCTAAATAAAAATCAACAAAGTTGTACAAGGATTATGCAAAATCAAGCTTGGGTCAAGGAACATGAAAAAAAACCAGAGTACAAAAAAACCCCTACCCGCTCCAGACTCATATGAAGAAATGAATTGGGGTTTTGCTTTAAACTTGTGGCAGTGTATAAGTGTACGAAGGTCATTTCTACTCAGCAAGACTCTGGTTTATGTTAGTAGACACATGCGTGTTTATGTTTGTGAGCATGCTGTGTATAAGCATCTGCTGAAGGGAGAAGAATCCAGGCTGATATTTATACAGCTGAAGCAAGGTTTATATAGGCTGCATCATACTTCTGGAAGAGAGAGAGTCTGCACATGGTGGGGGGGGTGTGGTGAAGAAAGACAAAAAAAAAGAGACAAATGCTGATGGTTCAGACTCCTCCCTTCTCCTCTTGAAGAAGGAATTCTCATTATGAACAGATGAGTAAACCACAAGCTACGAATGTCCTCAGACATTCTCTCAGTGCTTCACTTTAATATCAACAATTCTGTTCAACTATCTTGCTCAGAAATCAGAGACTCTGCTACCGAACACAAACGTGTTCAGACAAAGGGCTGGACGTCTCCTTTCAAAGGCACGGCTGGTGACATGAAATGAGCTCTACTTTGCCAACCCTTTTCCATAATAATAACATGACTGTCATTCTCTTCTAATTAAATTAGTCACTTCTACTTCCCATGCAATACATTCTCTTTCCCTCCTCTTCCTCGGTCATGATAAATCTCCATGTGACTTAGCTGTCCCATAATTCTGCCTAATTGGTTTCAGCTGTCATTTTTGAAGCTGAAATGCACGGAGAGCCCGGGGCTTGTGAATGGAACAGGAAGCATTTCCAACCACATTCCCATCATGTAAAACCAGCAATGTGAAAGAACCCTTCCATTAAAACAAAAACGGGAGTATTTGGCTGCCGGCGATGCCATCATGCAGCAGACAGATTGTGCTGCTCCACTGAGGCAGCGAGGCTGTTGCGAGCCATTCTTCTCTGTTCAAAGGAGAGCAGGCATTATTTATGCCCTAGCAGTTTTACTGACTAAAATACTTTCCCTTTTGTCACTAACAAATTCTTAAACCGATAATATAATTTACCAATAAAAGCACAGGCAGTAGGAATAGTTGAAGTGACAGGAGAACAAAGACCAGTTAATTCTGTGTAAATGGCATGTATCCTCCAACCTAAGTGCTCTGCAGATTACTGCACCACAGTTTAAACTAATTTGATGTTACTGGTATTTTCAAAAGTGTCATAGACTCTCATTTTCAAGTATTTCTATGGCTTTCCATAATTCAATCTCTTCCCCCTAGGGAACGATGCAGTGTTAGCAATGCTAACAAAAAATACCTTACAAGCTTTCTCTGGGTGATACCTAAGCAACTTCCAGAAAAACAGCAGAAGGCAACAGCACCAGCTGGGCTGAGCAGCAGGGGAAAGATATATATTAGGGATTCAAGAAAGAAAAAAACCACCCCACAAGACACCTTTAATGAAAACAATTTTGCTAACAGATGTTTCTAGTGCCTTGGATTTCTCTCACACTGTCAACAAAGATAAATATACTTCAAAACACATGAACAATATTATATGGAAGAGGAGGTTGGGTGGTGGGGGAGTACATAATGCATATACAAACCTACCTGAAAATCCCAGAGAGAAAAAGGAATGCACCGTTCTCTAATTTTTGTTTGCTATTAGAAAATACGTATTTATTTATTGATTCAAAGTCTCTGTTCATTGCACAGAGAACAATCTGGTCTATGATTCTGATGAGTGAGACACACACTGCTGTGGAAAGAATTGCTCAATGAACGAAGAGAAGTTCAACAAAATCCAGGTTTCCAAAGATGCTGGTTTATCCTCTTCTTTATTCCCTGGCCCCCTCAATAACTGTATCATCAGCCTTGTTTTCTTAGTAAATCAGGTTAAAGAGAGAGTAAACACTGAATTTAGTCAGATTATTATATGTTGTTATTATTATTATTAACAAAAGAATGACATCTCAAAAATCAGCAGGAATTCCTGTTTAGTAGCAGCAGATCATCAGCTTGTGTAAACTGTGATGAACGTATGGTCCCCAAAGTCAACAGGGTTGGGACAATTTTTACGAGCTGAGTGAGCTGTAATACATGTGCCTGCCCAGATGTGCGTGTGCATTTTTTCTTTGATTTGCTAAGTCATTAGGTTTCCACAGCACTGACCATTATATCCACTATATCCAAATATAAAAAAAAACCAAAAAAACCTGAAGATACAAAAAGTTTCTCGTTAGAGCATGGCAGATCCACCACGAACTCCTGGTGAGAGTACTCACTCCAGGACCACGTAAGTGGAACACATGCACAGCAGGGAGGCTGACAATCCACATACAGCCACACTACATCAAGTATCCTCACTAAAACTGCCCCAGTACTGGCCAGGGATGGTATAGATGTATCTACACAAGCTGAGCTGACGCAAGAGCCTTGGCTATGGTGGTATGCTGGGCTACAAAACCCCACTGTCTTCAGGGCAGTAAAAAAACAGCACACTTTGTCTAAAAACTTCAGCATCCTATGGTAGACCTCTCTTCACACTGGCTGAGTGACTGTTTTCTGCCATGCCTCCTAATCCTAACTGTCCATGCATGATCATAAGATTAATAAAAATTTTATAGGGAAAATTGCAGTTCAGACTGCAAGACGCACTAAAGAAAAAATGAAGCTTCCATGGATTATATCCTCTTTACTCAAAGCAGCAAAACAAGAAAAAATGAATAGGCCTTTTTAACTTTCAAGTGTTGGCTCTGTCTATTAATCAAGCTTGATTCTTGATTCCTCTTATTCACCATTCCTTAATTATTTTTTACATCATAAAGCTATAAACATATTATAAAGATATCTGCAATTACTGATCTCTTCATTCTGACTCCAGGATTTTTATTATTATTATTATTTTCCCAGAATTGCTCACCCCAAGTTTATGTTTTTAAAGATTTCATAGATGTATTTTTTTATCAATAAGATTAAATTAGTACAAAGCTGCATACTGCTAGTTCAGGAATGAAAAATCTATTTTTAAGATTTAGAATTACGGCAATCATCACTCTCCGAACAGTCAGTTTTTGGGTTGGTGTTTTGTTTGTTGTTTGGTTGGTTTTTCCTGATCTGCACAGAATAAATCAGAGCTTCTCATTTTAAGAGGAATTAAACAGCAGTTACAACCCACATAATTAAAGACCCTGAGAAAAAAGTTTAATTTGATTGGACAGGCTCTAGTGCAAGTTGAGATACTGTCAGGTTTCACCTCAGAGGGACTTGGACAATGCTGGATTATTACTGAAATTAAAAGATAAGGAAAGTTTGGGATGCTACCAGAACATTACTGACGGTAGAGGTGTTCAGAAATCTATAACATAGAAATAATCAATTACTAAAAAAAAATAATAAATAATAATAATACTAAAACTAGAAGGATTTTTTTTTAAATGTTGTTTAAAGTAGTAAAATAAACTGACATTTTTTCTTCAGTTCCTGATAGAGGAAAGTAACAGTATATTAACTTCACTCAAAGACTACAAATATTCCTATTTAAGTGATAAAACTTAAGATGCAGAAAGATACACAGAGAAAGGATCTCAAAAAGAAAATCAGCTTACCTACACCTACTACCAACGCCATGTCATTCTGATGATTGTCTAAACTGTTTTTAAAGACTGCCAGTATTAGAGAAACCATCAGCCCATAGCAGCTTCTTCAGTGCTTTACTTTTGTTATCACTGAAGAAGCATTCCTGTAGTTTAATCTTTCTCTTCCTTACTGCAATTTCAGATTTTTTTTGTCTTCTTTAGCATTGACATGGAATCAGGTCACCATCTTTGTGATATATTTAAAGGTTTGTAACCATCTCATCCTTTTTTTCCCCCCAACTCTAAACTGCCCTACTTACTTTGACTTTTCCTCAGAAGCCTTTATCCTATACGTTTGCTCATTCTGGTTTTCCCCCCTTCAGGTCTCCAGTTGATTCGTGTTTTCCATGTGTGTACAAATTTACTATTTTGGGTGGTGGCCTTACCTGTATTGAGTAGAGTGTTATCACTGGCAGATGCATCTTACTACATGTATGTGTTTTTGAAGGACTACAATGACGTTTGAAAATTTTATCTGTAACTTAGGAAAAAACTAATTGAGATCTGTCAGTAGATAGAATACCTCAGGTGATTTCCAGTGTTCCATCTGTCAGCTCAACTCTGAGCTATTATTTTCTATAATTTGATTTTGTTGTTGTCAGACTTTTTTAAATATTTACTCTGAATACACTTATTAATACTTAATAAAAATATGAATAAATAGTAAATGCTAATTATTATAAATGGTGCAAAGCAGACTGCAAATCTAACCAGTATTTGGTAAGGTTCTAAAAAAACATTAGTAAATTGTACAAAGAATAGACATTCAGATACACACTGCCTCCCGATCTGTTGGATTGTAAATCCTGATTAATCTTATTAACACATCCATTCATCAGTATGCACCCTCCATATGAAGTCGATACAACCTTTGTGAGATCCTGCAAAGTCAGGATGATGAGGCAAACTGCGTAACAGCCTTCCTCCTCCCGCTAGACCTGTGTAAACTTCTTAGCCTAGAAGGAGTATTTTTATTTACATTTAAATATAATTTTTTCATTCCTTCTTTCCTGCTGATTCCCATGTCTGGCACGGTCTTTACCTCTCGGCAAATCACCAAGCAATTTCCTTCTGAAATCCCTTCTGAATCTTTACGTCTCAAAGCAGACTTTGTTCTCATTTCCAACCTATACCTGGACACCAGCAGCTCCTGTCTGTGATCTGCTCATTAAAACTTGAAAAACAAGGCTTTCTCAAGAGCAGTATTCCCTCACCACCTTTTCTCAATAGTAGGGGATTTCCCACAACAAACTCAAGTTGTTTTGAAACTTCAGCTCTGTGACTTTTAATTCCAATAAACAGTATATATCTCAATTTCCAATCAGCATTGAAATGAGAAACTCACATCTATTTTTTTCTAACAGGAAATGGGAGAAAAACACATCTAATGAACTTTACTAAGCCAACCCATTGTATAACAACCTATTTTAGCTGCTGTAATGAAGCAATGAGAATTAAACTTTCTCCTTTAATGGAAAGTAATTTTCAAGAAGGAAAAACATACACAAAGATTAAAATAGGCAAGGTAATTGAAAATGCTTAGTTTTAAATTACACTATTAGATTAGTCCGGACCTTTTTGACTGTTGAGGCAGAAATAATATTACTCATTACTCATACTTCCAATTATAAATGTATCTGTTCTTGTTTCAAATCTAGTTCATAAATATTGAAAGTGTAATATAGAGTACTGCTATACAAGCTCACTTTTATATGCCAGGAATAGGACAAGTTGCTGGTTCATTTATTGATAATAATATACTTACATAATTATGCATAATACTAAAAACCTCATTATCATTCTACCAAGCCTGTAGCAATATGTGTTCGTTAGGATTGCCTTTCAGCAATTAAGTGTTTCGAAATACAGTCATCTTCCTTTTAAATAAGCAAGTGAAAAAAGAAATGGTAGCAGCTAATGATAATTTTACAACAAACATGTGAACCCATCTTCAAAGATCTCTCAATATGTCTGAGATTTCACCTGTAAAATTCATCATTTCCTTGGGCAAAGCTGACTATATCAGTGACACTTGCACTACAGCTGGCATACCCACAAGGTTGCATAAACTAACACCTAAACAGAGCCTGGAGAGGAGGGGAACAAAACTTACGTGAACAGTCATACCCCTGCATTGAACTGTAAAGCTGAACTGACCTTGTTCCTTTGGAAGTCACTGCAGTCTCAGATACCATATGCAAAATGGGTCAAAATTTCACATTTTGTTTTCAGGTCTTGTTTAGCACATCCCAGTTAACTATACAGAAATCATTTTCTCTACTATTCATACATGAAAGATTGTCAGCCCTTCAGGTTTTGTAGATGTGATTCCAAGCAGCTCATCCTCAAAACTCCTCAGATAATGAGCAACGGCTCTCAGTCATCCCATGACAAAATGGAGCTCAGCTCCCCTCTCAGTACGCTTAAATGACCAACAATAATCATAGCTGATGTAAGAGTTACCAAAGAGTACAAAGAAATTATGCGCTACTAACAAGGTACTGTGTATACTAAATTATCTTCAGTTAAGTTCTTTCATTTAAAAGGAGCAAGTCCCCCTTCTCTTCTTCCACAGAAATGATACAGCTTCACATTCACCACCAAAACGTCTATATGGAGAATGAACTTCTGATCCTCAACTGTCACACAGAATTTTCGAAGATTGACTTTTCTTGCTTCTGGGGACCACCAAGGTTAAAGTTAAAAAGCTGTGTCATGTTTTCCTCTGACAGACTTGTATGTAAAAAAAAAAAATCCTAATTTGAGGTACCCAGAGAATTTAATCACTGCCATGTTTCCTTTCAGAGGCAATTCTGCTTTCAGCTTTTAATTTATTACTACAATGCATTTTGCAATGAAAGGTGCTACATGAAATTAAATTTCATTCTACTCTTTCAGGGTCAACGCTGAAACCAAACACCTCTGACAATCTTAGACATTTCATCAGTATTAATGTCCCAATGGAATCATCATCGAGCTAGCGACCCAAAGTTTCCATTTTCTGAGAACTCTTGGATCACTAACTGTTCATCCCTAATTTAATCATGACATCTCACTCAAATGGTTTTTACTATGTTTGAAATGGCCATTAGTGATTAATGGCAATAGTGTATCAATTCCATAACACCACTTTATGAAGTAAATCAAATTCAACCCCTTTTAGGTTTGTTAGGCCTCAGTCATTCAAAAATGTATGACACCCTGTAATTTTAATTGCATGTATATTTCTAGTGATTTCAGTACATACCACTCATATTATTGAGCTATTACATGTACATGTATTAAAAGAAAAAAAACCAAACACCACACCACAAACAAAAAAACCCCCAGACATTACAGAAATAGAGCTCAGTAACACCAATTACACAGCTAGATTGTATAGTCAACCAGCCAAAATTTGTAGATTTAAACAGGCAACTGTAATTTTTGCCTCTGAACATTCATATTATGCAGTGAATGAGAGCTCTTTGACAAAAGGCACAAAAAAGGTCATTGCGATCATGCAATTAAAACCTGTATAATGCACACTCACAAGAATTCATTTGAGGTTATGTGTTCTCAGGCAGTAAGTAGTATCAGATAGCATTAGCTATTTGATCAGACTATAACTTTACATCACCTAACAAAGAAAACAGACTTCTGTTAAGCAATTCCGTCATCTCAAGGCACAAGAGCAAGTTACAAGGTCATTACGATACAGTCCTTAGGCTGTTTGGAGAGAACAAAGCATCCTTCCCCTCCTTTCTGAACATCATCTTGAGAGACTCTGCCCACCAGCCAAAATGCTAAAATAATACTTGGATCAGTTGCTAGAAACCATTACTAAATGAGATGCTGAAACAGTTTCAATAGCTACCAAACACCATGGGAATAAAAAGGTGCAACCAGCAACAGGGTTGATCCCAAGAGCACTGTGTTGAAAAACAAACAGCTAAGTGAATCCAGAAGAACTAGCCGCTGCGCAAAGCTTAGTCTGTGTCCGTGCTTATCACGGGCAGCAACATGGTATAACACATGGCTGGGAGCCAGAGTCTGCAAACACTACTACTGGAAGTAAAATCCAGAAATTTGACGTTCATGTAATAGGCAAAAACTTCTATTTTAGGGAGAAACATATTCTATATATCTCATTTCTCAACCAGTTCTGATGAATACAGCTAAATACAGCTGCTGATAAAAGGGACTGCAAAATGTATTCATGTAAAGTTATGCAAATAAGTCTACACTGACCGTTACATGAAATTAAATATCAAGGCTTTTCCTATGCTAATTCAGTGTATAAGTCAGGAGCAGAAGAATCAGCGATTTTAAGAAAAGGAATTAAATTTTCATTAATGTTCCTATATCAGAGCTAAAAAAAAATACATACTGCATGCAACCGCTCCGCAGGCTGCTGTAGCTGAATACCCACATCATTACACTGTAGCATTTCTGCGTAAATAGACAAGGTGAATGGCTTCTCCAGACAAGATGCTGTGTGCACTATCATGTAAAAATTAAGGCATGCTCCCAAGAAACACACAAAACAATTTAATCTGTCTTGAGCAGGGGTGAGTAAAACTAGTAATCACTGTACTTTATAAATGCAGTGCCTTACTGACTGCAACACAATAAAAGATATTATACTGAAAATCTAACCTTCTCCAAACTCATTTGTTTCTTTTAAATTACATGTTCTTGGACCCATCTGTGAAAACTAGGAGGTTAATTATGATAGTACATTGCATAATTCCACAGCTAAATGCTGAAGTAGTTCTACATAAATGCCATATGTTTGTCTTACAAAAACTGAAAAGATTAATTAGGAGGCCAAGCCCAAGACTTTGGAAAGTAATACTCTGAACACAATTAGATCATTACACTGTGTATTATGTAAATTGAAGTTTTAATTAGTAGGTAAAACACTAGTCATGGCAAAAAAAAAAAATCCAAAATTCAAAATTGCGTGTGCCAGACTTCTTTTTTACTGACATTGCTTATAAAAAGACACTATGCACAAGCCAGTCACAACAAAAGCCATTTAAACTTGTTACATGCTTTTGATGAAGAAACTACCTGTTAAAGCATTTCAGTCCTGTTCTTCGTCTTACCTACATTATCCTCACCTGTTTTCAAGTTACCCAATCACAGCAGTAAAGAAAAAGCTCTAATAAACAAACTATAACTAGGAAGCATAGTAAGGAACCAGTTTGAAAAGTCAACCGAACAGTATAAGGTCCTTCAAGAGCCCACGTAGCCACTTCTCCATCTCTGAACCTGGTCTAACCCAGCCTTCCACTTTTAGCATACGCCACTACAAAGCATCACCTCCACTCTCCTGAAGTAAAGGGTTATTTTGGCCTGACCATAGAACACCGATGGTAAAGAGAGCTTTTCCATAAAATTCAGCAGACTTCAGACTATATCCAAAACATCAGTTACTTTACTCACCACGTATTCAAACACAAGTGTCAAGGTCTCCTTGGTGTGAATGATGTCATGAAGCAGCACAATGTTAGCATGTTTCAGTCCTTTCAAAAGAGAAGCTGAAAAGCAAAACATACATGTTATCTTAAAAAGGATACAAATATTTTACATTTATTGCCTTTTTTTTAGTGACTTGGATGATTTTTTTGACATCTGAGTTTCATAACCTAACAACCAATAGTTGTACTTCAGTATCTTCTACGTCCATGAGTTCCACATGCTCACTGTGTTTGAAGATCACCCCTTCCCATTCAGTGCTATTTTCTCCACCTTGCTGGCCAAAGTCAACCTCACTTTGAGATAAAAATGAGCTGCGGCTAGAGATGCTTTCCTTACGCAGCCTCCTCTAAGTGAGCCAATCACTCACATCTCATCAACCAGACACCAAGTTCGCTTCTACACTCAAAGATAATTTTTTGTCTCAGATAAGTCAAGCGTGTCTTTTCAAAACATCATCTTTCCTATCCAACACAACAGAGCTGTTTTCTAAACAAAGTGCAAAATCTATCCTGAGTAGCGTTTTAAGCCCTAACTCTCCTTTTTCTCAAACATAACGCAGGTTTGATGGAAGCATTTGTATTAGCTCATGAGAATAAAACCATAGTATTTTCTCACTATATTTTCTTCTTAAATATCACTAGCACATGTATTGACAAAGACTTATCTAGTGAACTTCCAGGTGATCTTCATAAATTTGTTTTATACCATAATACATATTTAATGCTCACACCATATTACATATTTAATTTTCCACAAGACATGGCATATTTTAGCAATACATGCTGACAAGCCATGTGTTGTTACCACCGTCATTCTGTTGTTGGTGCCTTGTCATCTCATGCATACAAGTTCTAGTTTCAGAACCTGGCTGAAGAGATGAGAAGAAATGTTCCAAAAGAGCTTGCTTTGGCCTGCACTCCACAACTCATGCTATTCAGAGAGTCAGCACAGAGGAATCTTTCCTGTGCTCTGAATATGTTACCACTGAGCTGTAAATCAGCTATTGCAATTACAATTATTCTTTTTAAACATTTGATCAGTGCATTTCTAGTAACTTTTAACATTCCACAAATTAAGTAGAAGCTTTTTTCTCAAAGGAAGAGCAGTGCACAATTTTCATAGGATCCTCATCTTAGAATTTGGAGAACATCTTGGAGTAAAACAGAGAGTTTTGGATGTTGGGGTTTTTTAAAGGACAACGATGAAAAATTGCTACTGAAAAACGTATGGATACAAACAACAGATAATCAGAGTAACTGTTCTGAAAGGTACTTTCTTACAGAAACAACGACATTTAACCTGGGGGAACACCAAGAAGAGTTTACCTGTGGTAACTGAGCTTTTACTAGCTCTTCCCTCAAACCTTGTCAAATGACCATACATGTAGAGAGACTGGGAACATAGAAACTGCCTCCTAGCAGAGCCTGTGTTGAACTGTAGTAGTATTTATTACCTCTGTCAGCTTTTGCTGTTCAATCATCACCTGAGGCCTTTAATTCCTCTAGTTGGCCATTACTTTGTTGTTAAAATCTGTATATGGGTCATTAAAACTTAAACTGTACATAGAAAGCAGCTCACCCCAAGATCTTTGCAAACACTGTCTTTCCTTTCATTTCCCTCCCCCACTCTTATTTATCTTCTCTAATATCCAACTCTCCACTTTTACAGCCTCAAAACTCAATATCTGCCAATTACAAGAATCACAAAACATCACCTGCAGGGTGAGATTTCTGTCTTCTCCACTAGTCCAAGTGAAATACAGTAAATAATACAGCACAGAGAGCAAAATCATCTTCATTGCACTAATTTTACAATGCGGAAATAAGAAACAATTCCACTATCAATTTATATGGTGAGAAACCAAGCATAACTGGTGAAAGTAAGAGAATTACTCTGGGTGCTCTTCTATCAGGACTCCTACCAGTAAGATTGCCTGGCTTGTGAAAACACTGCTTTGTTGCTTAAAAAAGGGGGAAAAAAGAAATAAAAAGGAAAATAAAAAGTTGTCTGAAATACTATAGCTGTTTCTTCCTTCACCGAGTACTTTAAAAACAAAATGAAATAAGAACTGATGGTGCTTGGTGTGCTTTTTGTTCCAGAAACATCACCTTTCAGAACAAACGAGCAATACACCTCCAATTTTGGGCAACTTTTTGCTCTAAGGGGATAGAACTTTGGATGAACTCCACCAATTCAAAGACAAAACCCAGAAATTCACATCCAAGAGAATGAAAAAGAGTCCAGGGAATCTATCAGCATCAGCCCGAGACAAGCCTGACTTCACCTTTGAAGCTGCCAATGCAGCTGCTACTGGAGCTCAGTGAGAAGTCAGATGCTGCTGTGCCTGGTGTTACTTCTAGAACAAAATAATTCTCCCACAGAATGACATCTCCATCCAGTGATTATCACCCACAGATCTCACACAGAGTTGTTTTCTTTTGAGATAAAAAGACTAAAATATTGTTGAAAAAGCATTGTAACAACTCAGAAAAGTGGGACCAATCTACTAGGACTCACTGTATCCTTAGCATGTCTTTTTAAAAACAAAATTATATAATGCTGCTTCAAAACCGCTGGCATTCTTTTTTTACCCTTGGTATTAAATGTAAAATAAACAGATGGCAGCACTTTTAATTCATTTCCCCTAAGAGTTTTGAGGAGGCACAGCAGCAAATAATGCTAAAATGCTCTTTTAAAACACTGGACAAAATATTATATGCATTTGAATGGGCAGGTGCTTGTTCTGTCACCTGTGTTTGCATATTCTCTTACAGCAAATTCTAGCAGTAAAAAGCAGGGCAGAGGAATTGGTGACATACTTCAATAATTAATGATATCTAAGATGATAATTTCTGTGACTTGTACATAAGTTCATGACCTGAGCCACTAAAAGTACCAACACTCAGCACTTCTCCATCAAGGGCTAATAACCATATTTGCATACCTAAAGGAAAAACATTGTATTTGCTTGAATAACCATCACAGACTTCTCCAACAAGGGGATGCTCTCATCTATTACAAGCTCCTGGCAAGCTGCCTTACTGCTTGTGTTGGTCAAGGAGCTTTTTGCTGTTCCCAGATGAGCAGGGTTCTAAAGTACGCTCACTCCACGAGGAAGCCAAGCCAGATGGACTGCAGCCAACTCTTACCCAAAACCTGAGTAGCATCAGTAAATCAGTGCATTGCTCCCTGAAGGGTTTACAGCATCAGCTCAAGACTGACACTCCATTAACAAAGCCTTGTGACTGTTAGATCAGCTTTGACTTACCCCTAGATGACTTGGAGTGTTTTGAAAAAGGCTATTCAGGTATGTCCATAAAGTAACATTTCACAGCTGTACGTCAAAATCAACAAAAGTAACTATTACTGTTGACTCTCAGGCCACATGCAGGAAGAACTTTCACTGGCAGCATTAGCAAAGATGGTACATTCAGACATGCCAAGTACATTAAGCTTGAACATTGGCTTAACTGCGAGCTTCTGAGTGCTTAAAACCAAAAGGGAAGTGTACCAGAAATGGAAAAGTGGACAAATACCCATTGAGGGCATTGCCAGGGCATGCAGAGATGCAGTTAGAAAAGCAAAAGCTCAGCTTGAATTGAAATTGGTCAGAGATGTCAAAAACTACAAGAAAGAGTTCTTCAGCTACATAAACAATAAGCAGAAAGATAATATTGGCCCACTGTTAAACAGGAGAGGTGAATTAGTCACCAATAATGCTGAAAAGGCAGAGGTTCTCAAGACTTCCCTCACCTCTGTCTTTACCAGCACTGTTGGGCCCCAGGCCTTGGGAACAAAAATCCAGGTCGATGCAAAAACAGACCTGTCGTCAGTAAAGGAAGAGCTGGTATGCAAACTATTACAGGAGCTTGACCCTTACAAATCGATGGGCCCTGAAAATATCCACCTGAGGGTGTCAAGAGAGCTGGCTGCTATCATTGCAAGGCCGCTCTCCATAATCTTTGAGAAGTTGTGGAGACTGGGGGACATTCCAGAAGAAAGATGAGATCAAATGCACCCTGATGAAGTTTATGGATGATATCAAACTCAGTGGGGAAGCAGACACTTTGGAAGGGAGAGCCACCCCACAGGACGACCTGATTAGGCTGGAAGAATGGCCTAACAAGAACCTTATGAAGTTCAACAAGGACAAGCGTAAGGTCTTGCACCTGGGAAAACATGATCCAGGAGTGCAGCACAGACTGGGATCCCCCTGGCTGCAGAGCAGGTCTGTGGAAAGGGACCTAGGGGTCCTGGTGGACAAGCAGCTCAATACGATTGAACAGTGTGCTGCAGCGGCAAAGAAAGCCAACAGGATGCTGCGTTGCATCAACAAGGGCATCACCAGCAGAGATAAAGAAGTCATTATCCCACTCAGGTTGTCAGGCCACACATGGAATATTGTGTTCAGTTTTGGTTCCCACTATACAAAACAGATGTGAACAGGCTGGAGAGGGTCCAGAGAATGGCCACAAAAATAATCCAAGGACTGTGAAGCCTGCCATATGAGGAAAGGCTGAGAGAACTGGGCTTGTTTAGCTTTGAGAAAAAGAAAGCTTAGGGGAGACCTCATCACCGTGCTCCCATACTTACAGGGTGGCTACAAAGAAGACAAGAGACTCCCTTTTTACAAGGGGTCACATGGAAGACAAGGGGTAATGGGTGCAATTTACTCCTGGGGAGATTTTGATTGGAGACAAGAGGAAAATTTTTCAAAATGAGAACAATCAGCCGTTGGAATAATCTCCCCAGGGAAGTGGTGGATTCCCCAACGTTGGGCACTTAAGATTCAGCTGGATGGAGTGCTGGGACATCTTGTCTAAATAGTGCTTTTATGTAGAGAGAGCTTTTGCCACGGAAGGTTGGACCAGATGATCCTTGAGGTCCCTTCCAACCTGGTATTCTATGATTAATTATGGTCCTACCATAATTAATTCGTTGTGATCATCCCACCACAATTAATTAGTTCTTGCAATTCCTGTCTATCATCTTATTCTCACTTTGTGAAAAATCAGAAATCTCTACTGTGGCCCTAGATAGAAGAATCACCCATGATTTCCAAATCGTCTGGTATTTCAGTGACCTGGAACCTTTTCTCAGCAGTAGCAGACACACTCAACCTCATACTGCTCATATTCACTATAATATACAACTGCTGCTGATACTCTCTCAGATTTCCTACTATATGCAAAGGCTGTGGTATTACTGTCATTTTTCTAAAAAGCATAACTATGAAAATGCCTGCTTTGCTCAGTATATAGTAGTTGAGGTGTCCTCTGGGGTTATCATGCACCAGTGCTCACCATTTCCCATGCTAGTCCTCACATGCAGTGTTCACCCTTTCTCACTGTCACTCTAGGAGGACATCTCTTGTTACGAGAGTTTTACTCTTGAAGACAGCACGTCATGGCAGTTTGCACCCATCTAATATTGTTAACATAACTGTGCACCTTTGCTGCCTCGTTTAATTTCTGAGACACCAAAGCATGCACATTCTAGTCAGTAACACAAATTTGTGAAAGCAAGTAATTTGTTGTGCTTCAGAGCTGAACAACGTATCTGTAAAATTCTGTGGCTTGTCACACTTCGCAGACACAATGGTGTTCTCTGACAGAGTGCCAGCTTCCTCTCATAAACAGTTGGGTTCAGTCTCTTCACTCTGAGCTCTCCTGGAAAGGCATCTTTAGTGAGAAAACTTTCATGGTTTTTTTTCCCCCTCATCATGTCTTCTGAAGAAAACATACTCAAATGTGTCCTATTGCCTACAAAAACTACAGTTCTGCTTCCCTTCCCAAGAACTTATGTTTCCATCTACACATCTTCTATAGCAATTTTTAAAATTTGGCCTCAGAGAACAATGTCCCTTATGGTTCTCATTTACTTCCCACACAGCAGGACTTAACTGTGTGCAAAACGTTACTTAAATTCTAGCACAGAGACCGGAATTCAGCACTCTCTTTTGCAGTAATAAATGCACAGAAATCTCCTCCTCAGAAATGCAGTCCCCAAATCTACACTTTGCTATTTTCCAGTTCACCCATCTAAAATAATTTACTATGAGCAAATAGCTTTGCTTTCCTACAACCCTAATATGACAAAATTCAATTCAGTGAAAACTATACATCCTAGGTAAGACCACACTGACCACAGATTTCCCATCTTCCCACCACAGGATACATTCTGCAGAATGATCATTATTTGTACTCCCAAGTAATTGATGTTAGAGCTGCACATGTATAAATACACAGAATTGGTCAGCTTCCACTCTGATCTTAGTGGACACAATGCAATAAAGATATGTAGGTCACACTTCAGCTTTGAAAGATTTCTAGGAGGAAGTTTCTTAACAAATTTCAAAAGAATCTGTGAGCTACAGGAAGAACAGGAAAAGCATCAAATCATTCGAATGGGCTATTATGTAGGCTTAGCTGAATTACCTTCTTTACAGCCAATTCCAACCTCATGACACTCTCTTATAGATTTAACAAATGGCCCTTATTCTAGTTTTCATTAAGTAAAAAAAAAACCAACAAACAGTCTGGCATAAGGAAGCGCACAGTGCCTCACATCCTTGCAGGAAAGGATTTGCTAGCCCTTCAACTGCAGACTGCTTTGCTGGAGGGACTACATGGACCACATTAGCTGCATCTAACTCCGAAATTCAGGCTGACACGAGTGGGCTGAACCTTTAACCAAGTACTTTTTTCATTTGTGAAATTTCTGCTTGCTGCTCCTACTTGAAAGTGCAGTATGTATTAAAGAAGAAATACACAAAAAGAGCCTGTGTGACAACACATAGGCACCTTCAGAGATTCTTCTTGCCGCGGCTGTCGTCCTCTAAGCAAAAAGCAAGTCACAAACCTGCTGAAACTTCTTTGCCTATTGAACTGGAACAAATAAGCTCCAAAAAAGCATTGCACGATATTATTCTAAGATATACACAAGACTGCTGCCATACGGAATGAATGTCCCTTTCATTATGTTCTAGATATAAATTTATGCATTGTGTATTGTTCCCAATGCTCTTCAGACACAAGTACAGACAGAGGTTAAAAATAATGAGACATCATCCTATTAAAGCCAGACTCTCATGGAAAAAGACTGTAATACGCTACTCATATCTTGTAGCAGCCAGTCATATCTTGCCTTCACTGTCCATTTCAGTATTCAAGAGGAGGAAACTGTGTAAATCAAAAATATGTCAGTGTGTACAGAAAACAACTCTACAATGCAGGTAGCATGTGAAAGCAGGAGTCTTTCTACTACTTTTTTATGCACACATAGCATGACTGGGACTAGTAGCACAATCTAATAATAAAAGTGTCACTGGTTGTTGTTAGTCTTGTTATCTTGCTGACTTTCAGATACAGTTATCATATAAATACCAATCTACCTTAGGATGAGTTCTGTGGAAGTTTTTAGTCTAAACAGTTCCTCCCATGTCCCAAAAACTACGCTTTAGTAACAACTTCTGTAACCCACTGAGTAACTTTCCTCTTGAAAAAAACACACCTGTAAACCACGCGTTTTGGAGTAGAGACTCAAAATCTGGAAAGACAGAGGCCTTTAAAACAGGAATATACATTTTGCCATACAGAATACAAAAAAGGGGAGATGGCATGAGGGGCTGAGATTCACAGTGGAAGCTAGGAGAGCTGGGTGAGGAGAAAGAAAAGCCACAGGACAACCAAACAGCCTCCACAGATGGAAGAACAAAGGAAGTGGAAAGTGAGAGCATGTAGACAAGACAGGAAAGGGAGAGGACTCAGGGCATAACTTAAAATAAAGACTGCCATGCCAAGTGCTCAAAGCAAAGATGGACTGCAATTATAGGGGCTTCTGCAACACTAACTCCGCTCCCCCAAGATACACATTCCTGAAGTCACTACTGTGAGATAAGCCAGGGTATGAGCTTTCAGCACACAGCTGCTTCATATCTATCTTGCATTTATCTCGCACTTTGACAACCTGTAAGTTGACAGCCTAACTTAACCTGCAGTGACCAACTTGTGTGCTTGTAACCATTAACTGTTCCCAGATCTCTCATTTTTTTTCTTCCCAGATGGAAAAAGTGGTTGCTTAAATTTTATTTTTATACCGACCCAGGTATGAACTTGATCCAGCTTCGGGGGAAGGACCTTGCCCATCCATCGGAGAAGCTGAAAAGTCCATCAGGATCAAGTCAGAAGAAAATCAACCTGAACTTGACCTTTACCTCTACCATTGGCTGAGCATCACGTTAAGTCACTCAAGCTGATATCATCACCGTGTTCCTCATTTGCTGGACATTTCAACTTCTGATCTTCATTGATTCTTACCAGGACCGCAGAGCGTATGTGATTATTACAGAACCCCAAGCAACACTGTACAGCGATATTACCCAATGCTATGCAAGTACTTTGAGAGTCAACTCAAACTCATCATACAAAAGGCCTCTCAGCAAGTGGGGTGCTGAGAAGATGAACAAATATTTAAGTAGTCAGAGTACAGTGACGAGTGTTCTAGAAAATCTCAAAGCCATCTGTGTTTTAATAACACGCAGTAGGTGCATATAAGCTAGAGCCACCCATCAAGAACACAGAATTAAATTAATCGTTCATCATCCAACACAGGCAGAGATCACACAGCGGGAACGAACATGGTGCTGTTATGTAATTAAGGAATGAACAGTACAAGTAGAGGGACCAAATTAAGTTTTCACAGGTAAACTTAATTCTGACTACTTCTGAATGATTGACTTTGCAACTGTAATAAAGATCCTTTGCTGTAAACAGCATACCTGCAATATTAGAACTACACTATCTAAATGAGGGACTAAATAACTGAGTACCAGTACTGAAACTCACACCCTGCTGAAGTCAGTGTGAGTTTTGTTACTCACTTTTCACAATGCATCAAGACGACAAGAAACCACTTAACCGTTATGTACCTGCAATGAATACTTTTTTTGTACATAAAAGACAGAAAGCTATCCTAGAAAATAATTTAATTGCATTAACATGAAACCCAGTTGCCTACCAGCATACTTCAACCACTACTTACAAATGAGGAATTCTACAGAAAAGCTATTTTTTAAAAAAATCACTTTTGCTATATTTCTCAGTAGGCCATTTCCTCCAGCAAAAACGCTGCATGAAAAGCAGACAGATTTGTCAGCATACACTTTAGGCGGCAGGAAAAAAAAAAAGGCTTGTGGCATATGTCTTGCTATTTTTCAAAGACAGAGTGAGACAGGAGCCTTTAAAGGATCTTGACAATTTTCTTTTTCGAGGTGGGTGAGGCTCAACATGCCTCTTCGCCCACAGCTGGAAAGTAACGCTGGAACGAACATGGCATCACTTTGTCTCTTGTGGAATGACTTAGAGGTTAAAGAAAGGCAGCCTCAGTAGAAAACCAGCAAGTATCTATTTTTACAAATATTTTAGTAAACAAAATCAATCACAGTGAAAATAAGGCATACTGTTCTGTAACTGAAAAGAGAATGATGTGGAGTGGGTATGGGAAAAGAATAAGGATTTCATAATAAAGTGAATGAAATCCAGTCATAGCGTAACTTACAATAAAAAGCAAGTCAAAATAATTAACTACTATACTAGACTTTTAAGCATGATTAGAATACAAATAATATCTAGAACACTTAAAAACATTTTTAAGGACAGGAAATAGCCTTAATTCTGGCTAGATCTCTTTGATGCCTATTATAAGATTTGTATTAGATTTTTCTTCCCCATCCAAAAATATGCTAAGCACGCAAACTACAAAATGGCAAGATTCCCTCAAGTAACTTGTAAACTAATTTCCAACATAAAAAAAAAAAAAAAAAAAAAAAAACAAAAAAAAGGGTAGAANAAAAAAAAAAAAAAGCAATAAAGGGATGAAGCAAGCTGGCAGACACTATAGCAGCAAAACTCAGTGATAATTCAAGTGAGGGTTAAATTTTTTTCCAGACTAAATCAGGTGAAACAGATTGAATCAGAAACTGCTAACAATGCTATACCACCAACAGCAAAGCACTTTGGTGCCAACACTGCTGGTCATCCGCTTTGCCACCACATCATCTGAAAATATGGTTTGAGCATTCTTTTCACATCTAAAGGCCCTGCCAGCTCCCAAGGAACAGATACGCTGTCCTCCTCCTGCCTTTGCTCTGTGGTCTCTGGGTATTGTCTCAGTTCTCACCCTGTCCTTTAATTGTCATTTACTCTTGCAGCACTCATCAACAATGTTAATTGAATTTAAGGTGCAAGCAATCAGGAGGAAACAGAAAACCAAACAACAGACGCGCAGGATTTGTGCTTTGTTCACCCTGGAATACAACTGAATCTAAATCAGGATGACTGCAAACTTTACAAATTTACTTTTAAATGACAGTGAAGATCTGTATTACCATGTCATTGTCTAGAGCAGCATGTGCTTATTTAAACCTTGTGGACATTGTTCAACTTTAAAATTTGCATTTTAAAGGACAAAAATTTTCCTTTAAGCAAAAGATGGTAAGCAAGCCCTGTATATTTTTTTAAAAAGCATCTGGCCCGCAGAGAAAGCAGGAGAGGTGCTACAACAGAAAAGATGGGCTTGAAGGAATGTCTCAGCTTCACAGAGCTGACAGCCACAGCTGATAGTGACAGGGTGATGCAAAAGTTAAGTGATGCTTAGAAGAGACCTAGTTGAGGTAAGCTAGTCATTTCTGTCCTCCTACTTTTGCTAAAAACATCCCCATAATTTTCAAGTACAGATTCACAATTACCTGTGTAGATGCATGACACCAACGAAACTATGGATCTAAATCCACATTGGAAGGCATTCTGAGCAACAACATAATTAAAACACACCCAAGAAATGTGAGAAAATACATTAAAGGGATCTGCCAGCATAGCCCATTAACACCACAGGTGGTAAGATTTTTAATTTTTTTTTTTTAAAAGGCCAACTCAACAGCCAACAGCTTGTCTGTCTACTACATACAGATATAAAACATCACTTCCCAGCTCCCTTCAAAATATAGTCAGTTCTTCCATCCCGTTGTGTCATGCATCAATTATAATTATGGCAATTTACTGCTTCTTTAGCAGATAAAATTCTTTTTATAGAATCATAGTAATTAACAATGACAATAGCAAAATTGATAGCACTGCCTCTTAAAGTACCAGTTCCTGTAAGAGGACACTATTGCCTTGCGCAACTTTACACAAATGTCCTCATCTTTTACAGTTTGTGTCTAACAGTGCTTGTTCCAGTCAAAACAGGTCAGCCTTTTCCAAGAGAGGACTAGAGAACAAATATGCTCTTTAATGTTGGTGACCTTTTCTTCAAACAGCTCTCAGATCTCACGCATTGAAAGGCAGCCTTCAAAAGTTACACTTCAGGTCAAGGACATACTTTTCCCCGTTTCTGTGAAAATCTGTCCAATTTGTCAAAGTTTACATCTAGTCAGTGGAAAATTGTACTTTAAAGCTGCACTTCAGCAGCTAAAATCTCCCAGAGAATCCATCCTCCCTGAGCATGCTTAAACATTCAGATATTTGGCAGAAGCAGAAGAAGTTTGAGCCAAGAAGTCTGGAATCCACCATCAGTTATAGATGGGACAACTCTCTGACAGTTTCCCCAAAACCACAGCCCCAAACCTGTTCTTGGCTGAACATATCTCCAAGTCCCTTGCTCCAGTTCTGCTCCCCTCTCTCTTCAACCCCACCAAGGACAAAAAGGGTGGGAAACTCTAGCCCTGCCCAAGTAGACTCTCCATCCCGCAGGCTCCTGGCTGAGGCCAAAGTCACCAATCCTTCCCATCTTCCTGTTACTGCTTTCTCCACCTTGTACTGCTTTGAATGGCCTCTGTAATTCGCATTCTTCCCGATCTACTGTTGTAGTGATAATCCTCTTCCCAAGATCCTCACACCAACATCTATTCTTAACCACCAGCTTTTGACATCACTTCTCTCCCAGTTCTCCTCTCCACCACTGCCCAGGCATAGACGCTGTAAGTTTTTCAGTGGAGCAATCGTCTTCTTCCAGGCTGCCAGAACACAGTAAAAAGGGGAGAAAAGAGGCTAGAGGGAAAACAGGAGGGAACAAAACCACATGGATAACACATGCAAAGTTTTCAACTTTGTCAATATCAGAAAAAAAACCCAAACCCAAAACAAAAAACAAACCCACAACTAAACACGGGCGATGCTAAGGGGATGGCGGCGGGGCAGTGTTTGACACTTTTGCAATGAAATTTACCATGTGAAAACCCAGTTTCACAAGCAAACTTGAATGCCATTCACAAGCTTAGGACAAGACAACAAACCAAAACCCCAGAGCTTAGACCCATGTTCATCATCCCAGAGAGTATATAAGCCCTGAGATAAAGACAATTCTTTAGTGGGTCTCTTTAAACATGTCTCGCTTATTATTATGGCCGAACACAAAAGTGACTTGCTAACCAAACACATGAGGCATGAAGGTTTTTGTCCTTGAGGAGAAATGGAACAGAAAACAAATACGGTACCTTAGCAAGCAGCAGGATCTAGAAAGAGAACTACAACATTCCTAGACCACTGTATTTCTCTGTAACTTCCATTTTCAATCAGAAAGACTAAAGCAAATAAAATATTAATAGGTTGTGTGGCTAAATCAATGTGTAGCAGTAACTCTAACTGATGAGCTCCTTTGTATTTACAAAAATCAAGTGAGGAGGAAATCAAACTTTAGATGTTAATTTAACCAAGCACATATTGGACTAGATCACTCAGCGTATCAGTATATTGCCAATATAGGACCTGAACATCACAGAGCTACTGCATATAATCTCTTTATAAATGTACCAGTATAGCATGATCCAAGATGAGAGTCTCTCATCTCACCAGCTGAATCGAAAAAAATCTGCCCAACACAGACACAAGACTCCTCAGTGCTGTGCAACTACACAGAAGTTGAATACTTCCAGTGTAAGCAACAATGGTATGCTCATAAGACCAAGGTTTGGGAATATAACAAAACCTCGTTGCTTTAAAGAAGTTTCTGAACCTCCAAAAGTCTTCAGAACACATGGTGCTCCACATAAGCCTTTTCCCAGCAACTCTTGAAGCAAGTTCATCTGCAACTATTTTGACTGCAAAAGGTCAAACACATTTTTTAGTCTTTACAACTGAAGTGAGAACATCTTAATGTGCAGGAAAACACAGCTCAACCACTACAAAGTCCTTGGAGCTCCTTACTAGTGATGTGCTGCTCATCATCACCTCATCCCAAGTAAATCAAAGAATGACTTACACCAAATCCTGTGGGCTGAGTTTTTCTGCCAAGGGAACACAGTCTGACCTGAAAGAGGTCACAGGAATTAGGACAGAAGCAAGCACCCATGATGCTAATGAACTTCTTTCTGCCATCAGCATGGCTGATGTAAGTTAGTGTGTAAGCTCCATCAGACATTTTGCAACAGTAAACTGCAACTCTGAAGGAACTTATTAAATGAGGAATACTCAGTCCCGGTTCCAACACATGGAACCATTTTTTGGCTAAAAATCAAGAACTGATTACATCTGAAAGTCTAAGAGCACGTTCCAGTTCAGATATGCATATTAGAATAGCGGCAGCCAAAGTGCTAACGCTCACAAGGCTAAACATGCTCCCTGAATTCCCACCTCAGCTCAATCTTTCAAATAGCACCAGCCCTATGAAAGCAGAACAGAAATGTTCCCAAACAGTAAAAGGAAAGATCAGTCCATGAAAAAGGCACAGGAACACTACTCATTTATTTCTAATTAGGGCTCAGCATCCCAGTGATGACAGATCACAGACTTCAACAGGCCCATCAAAATACCTCTCCCCCAGCTGGTTAGGATGCTTGCGTATGACAACCTGCTAACATTCCAAACAAACAGACAAGATCTCCACAGATAAACAAACCTGGTCTGAGGCAGTAAAACACACTCCTCTCCTAAAGTTCTCTGTGACCACGATAAGCTCCACGTGAAATATTAAGAGCTACCATTTATTTGCGAAGAAACTACAGTTGGGTATCCATATCTTGAAAGTATCTTTAACCTTAACTACACAAAGAGTGCTACACATCATAGGAACTGTGGCGATGCCACTGACATGAAGGAGTGTTTCGTTATCTGCAGGTGTTTTTCCAACAGTTTGTTGGGCTTTAACAAGTGCTGTTAATAAAATCTAGTCCTTTTGTACAGTTTGGCTTTCATTTCACTTGAGGAAATTTTATAAACTTGTTTACATAATTCTCAGACATGTAGTTTTATAATTCTGTCAACGATTTTACAAGATTAATGGCCTCTGTAATTACAACAAATGAATGAGAAACTGAACTACTTTAAATTTATGCACTTCATTAAACCATAAAAACAGCGTACTCTGCAAAGAACGTGGATGTATGAAACAGAGTAAAACTCACCTCTTTGCTGACAGCTCCAAAGCAATGCACAGAAAAGGACATACTCCTCTTAATGGCATCCTTAGACTCCTAAGTATTTTGAAACCTAAAATCCTAAGAATAGAGATTAATGCAATCTCTATTCTAATTTTCAGACCTAGATGCATCTGAGAAATATTTTTACTCAAGAGAGATACTTTAAAGTAAACAAACACACACATACCAGAACAAAAGCTCACACTGCGATACTGAAGGCTCAAAAAACATTCTCTTTACAGTAGCATATCTGTTCTCCAAGATATTTTTCATCTAATTTAAACCTCATTTTCTTTTATTTTTTTATTGAAACCTTAAGCTTTTAATTAATATATTTTTAAATAAGGAAATTTAACTAGAACTAAATAATGCTGATAACAAAAGCTCCCAGTCCCATAGTAAAAAAAAAAAAAATCCATCTAAAAGGAAGTCAATTAAGACTTGAAAACGTCACAAAATTTGTTTAGAAATTTTGTATTATGCCTCAATAACTTTTTTTATTCAATTAGTTGATATACATTAGTGAGTAAAAGCCTGGATCGCATCATATGCCTTTTTAAGGTCAAATAAACTGAAGTTGCAATAATTATAACCCAAATTTCTTTGTGGAACTAAAACTTTCATCATCTAAACTCCAGTAAAGAATATGATTCAACAGCAACCACATAACAAAAGTTCAGGTTGAAAAAAAGGAAAAGAATAAAATCCCCTGACACCTAAGGGTTTTTTTAAGGACCAGAGGTTTCCTATTGCCTCAGAGAGGTTATAAGTTGCCTCATGCTCTTGAACTCTGATCAGGAGTTATTCACGTGCAAAGAAACAAATTCTTTGAATGTGACATTCTACCTTCTTGTCCACAGCCATAAAAATGGATGAAAAACATGAATGCGTGGGCTGATGGCAAGATGGGAAGGTTATTAATGCAATTCATAAGCCTCCTGGACTACTGGCAGAAATGCAACAGCAAGGTGTGAAGAAAGTCTTGAACCCATTATCCACAGATATATACTCTTACAGGTTATTTAGTTTGACCTCCTCAATAGACGGAGCAATTTTATAGCTCATAAATTTTTACTGAGCATATTTTTAGAAAGCCATCCATCCTCTCGCAACAACTCAGCCATAAAAGTGCCCCCAACCCTTATCCACATTTGGAAGAGTGGGAAGTCCATCTAATCCTTACACTGATAACTTAATCAAAGCCTGTTTAATCAGGCTTTGAATAGAGAATATACCTTGCTCAAAAATCTTTTCTTTTGCCTTTATGAAGATTTGTGCTTATTTGTGCAAGCAAGGCTGAGAGACAGCAGCATACAGACACACATCAATACCTATCACTTGAATTTTGTTTGTGAGCTGCAGCTACAATCCTTTGCTTCTCCACTGGCATGCTAAATAAAGCATTTTTGATTATGCAAATAGTCCTCTGCTTTGTGAATAGGGCCTCAAGTGATTCAAATGTTAATTCTGTTAGAAATCTTGATGCAAAGCCAGTATTTCAACCATGTCAGCTTTATAACCAAGACTTTCTGAGAAACACGTAACTGCAAATTGAAAAACATCTTTTAGGACCGCAAATACATTGAGATAAAGTAACCTGGAAAAGTGTGAAAGTTCTTTACAGCTTTTTGTCAATGGGCTTACAACCTGCTGGGCTTTGTTTTGAACTAGATGCCCCTTCAGGAACTGGCAGTTTCCTACTGGCAGCAATGTGGGCACTGCTGTGCTGAGAAAACCAGAAATGAAACATCAAAAGCAAATTTTTATCTTGTCCAGAGTTTAATGTGCTAAATGTTTGGGGCTTGCGTCTTCTCGTTTTCTTAATAAAACCCTCACAAAATCTAGTGAATGTTTGTATGAAAACGTTCTCAACAGTATTAAACACATTTTTTGAGCCCTGACAGCACACAAAAGAGCAAGCATGCATCTTGCATTTCAAAGGAATACAGGGACAGGAAGTGAGTGCACGTGTGTGTGTGTGTGTACTATCCTGCCCTTTGAGGGTGAAATGTGTAAAAAGCATTATTATAATTTTTTTCCGGTTATAAAATTTTGGAAATATTTGGACTGCATAAAAGTAGGTCAATTTTGACTGCTTCCATATAGAGCTTCAAAATACATTGACTTAACATCTTTTCTTTTCATTTTCCAAGTAGAGTTTTGATTTTTTTCCCAGTTTTTTTAACCTATTACAGTAACTTGAATTACTTTGTCCTCTCAAGTTTTAGGAGATATGAGGGAAGGGAAGATGTTTTCAGATGGAAGCCAGCCACACTGCCACTGTCTGCAAAGCTAGCGTGGTATTACACCAAGGTTCCTTCTACCTTCTTGACTTCCTTGATTGCTTCTGCTCAGGGAAAAACAGGTGATAATTAAGACTAAATAAAACCCAAAGATATCTGTTATATAATTACGTGAGCTGCACAACTAGATGGGTTTCACATAACCAAGTCTCAGCTTAAGGTATCCAAAGACACCAAAAGGGTGTTAGCAATCTTCCACAGATGATCATAGAATCATAGAATAGTTTGGGTTGGAAAGGCCCTCAAAGATCATCTAGTTCCACCCCCCTGCCATGGGCAGGGACACCCTCCACCAGACCAGGCTGCCCAAAGCCCCATCCAACCTGGCCTTGAACACTTCCAGGGATGGGGCCTCCACAACCTCTCTGGACAACCTGTTCCAATGCCTCACCACCCTCACAGTAAAGAATTTTTCTAACATCTAATCTAACCTCTTTTCATTTAAACTCATTACCTCTTGTCCTGTCACTACACTCCCTGATAAACTCCCTCCCTAGCTTTCCTGTAGGCTCCCTTCAGGTACTGGAAGGCTGCAATTAGATCTCCCCAAAGCCTTCTCTTCTCCAGGGTGAACAACCCCAACTCTCTCAGCCTGTCCTCACAGGAGAGGTGCTCCAGCCCTCTGATCATCTTTGTGGGCCTCCTCTGGACTCTCTCCAACAGCTCCATGTTTCTCTTGTACTGGGGTCCCCAGACCTGGATGTGGTACTCCAGATGGGATCTCACCAGAGCGAAGTGGAGGGGCAGAATCACCTCCCTCGACCTGCTGCTCACACTTCTTTTGATGCAGCCCAGGACACGGTTGGCTTTCTGGGCTGCAAGCGCACACTGCCGGCTCATGTTGAGCTTTTCATCAATCAATACCCTCAAGTCCTTCTCCTCAGGGCTGCTCTCAATCCACTCTCTGCCCAGCCTGTAGCTGTGCTTGGGATTGCGCCGATCCACAGCAAAACATTAAATGCTTAAAATTAGTTTTCATTGACAGTGCAAACTTTGAGCATCTTCTTAAGGCAAAATCCACAGCATCTTTATTCGCATCAGCTCCCTCCTAACATCCCAAAGTAACAGTCAAAGAAAACTGGTTGGTACCACTTCTGCATTGATTAAGGGAACTGAATCAAGCGTCACAAAATGAGGAGGACAAACTAGCCATATCAGATCAGAACAGATACAAATCACCAAGCTTAGCGCAGCTAATATATCTTTATTTACAAGGCTTCCTCTGTTCATTTTCTTCTTGGTTCACTTTTCACTTAGCTCCAGATAAATCTGCTGCCAGCTAAGAGGCTGTGGAAGTTTGTGACGAGTGGCCCAGACCTTAAAAATTCAGAAATAGACAGTTCCAGATTCTACAGCTGTATATCCCATAGTGATGACTTTTAGACACCACTGTCATGGCTTGTATTTTAATAAATGGGTCAGAGGTGGAAGGTCATGATATCCCATTACCAGTCTCTGAACCATCCAGTTCCCCTTCATCTCAGCAGAAAAATGCGATATGTTATCAGCTTCTTTTTTTGTATTGCTTACTGGGGAGGAACATTCCGAAGTAAAATAATGTGGAAATTCATTTTCATTGCTTTGAAGAAGACAGTAAAGGTCAATTTCTAATTTTGAAATGCTACTCTCTTCATATTGATTATAAAACCTGAAAGCAGTAACTCCACCCATGCTGCAAGAAGAGATCCCATTATGAAGCATGTATTTCAGCTCCATATAATTCCTGAATGACAAATCTCTCACCTCTCAGCAAAAATTGAAAAATTTAACTAAAATGTTAGCAACACAAACAGCCTACGGAAAAATATAAGAGAGGTAAAGGAGCCGTGCTGCTCCAGAAGGAACAGCCTAACGCAGACCACTGTGCCTACAGCATCCAGCAGCAGCTACACCAAAGAATATAGCAGCCTGTGAAGAAAAAGAAAACAAAAACAAGGGAGGAAAAGAAATAATGGGGGTTTTTTCCCTCACATATGTAATTTCAGTATAAGATGTACTTGCTAACACTTTTTCCACTGTTTTGATTATAACTGATGTTTTTCTTCCTGTGAGGAAAATATTAGTGCATGCTTCTTATTGACTACAGTGGCTGCTGTCATATTTCATGCCTGTACAAAGACACAGGCTACTGAAAATATCTCCCAAGTCTTCTGAAGTTTAAAAACAATTCATGTTTAAAATCTTAAGCAAAGTACAGTGATCTAAACATAGTCTTTTAGCATACTGGGATTTTTTACCTCCCTGAATAGATGACATATTTAAGGAATAATTGAATCATTACCACAAAAGATGGGAATAAGAGGCAGCAGAGCAAAATACTGCAGTGGTCTCATCCTCTGCAAAAGGACAGGCTGCCTGTCTTTTCAACTAGCAAACCTCTTCTGAAGGCATGGCACCATCATCTGCAAATAAGAATCTTTCCCTCCTTCATATAAGACTGACATATATAGATATTAAGCAGAATAGTATATTGTGTCTGGAAATGGACTAATAGTGCTTAATTTTAGGACCTGTCTATAATGAAGTTACAAATTTGCAATAATCTAGTTGGATTTCTTTCAAAGGGGGAAAAAAAAAGTAGTTATTGTGCTGTGGATGGAGATAAAAGCATTGAAAACAAAGCACCATTGTGGATCCAGCAGTAGCATGTGCATGTCTTCATTGTTATACTTGTGCCTGAAGAACCAGGACTGTTTCCTAACACATTTCTAAATAAATTACACGCATCAGAAGAATTAGGATAACTCATTCATGAACTTTCTGTGTTAAAAACCACACAAAACAGTTCTGATTATGTGTTTATGAATGATGACTGCAGTCAGTAGCAAGAAGATTGCCATGTGTCTCACACAACTTCTGATGCAAATGGAAGCATTTTATCTTTATCTAGATGCGGGTATACATCCAACTTGCATTAGACATTCTCTGGGTTGATCCAAGCCAGTAGCAACTCTTCACAAAGGATTTGGTTGTTTGGGGGATGGGGTTAATCAGCTTTCCGTGTCGTCTTTAAGACATTCAACAGACACATGCACCCACAATATACATATGCACCCACACACTCCTTTCCACACATGTAGTGATGTATTTCCCTCAAGGGGGAAAGATTTAAGACCAGGAAAACAGACAGCCTTCTCACGTCCTTATTTTGCACTTACCCAAAGTTGAAACCAGTTCTGCTGAGATACAACAGTCACCTGCTAGTTTAACATGCACAAAAGACTAAGGAGAAAACTCAAGCTAACTGAACCGGTTCAAACACTGAGTTGGCCACCTTGCTCTGGTACTTTCAAAATCCAGGACACAGCAGTGGAAAAACACACACAAAGCGCTTGGAGGTCTTGACAAAGACAAATGTCTATAAGGCAACAGTTCTGATTCCTGCATAAATAGGAAAGAGAGGAAACATTTTTTGAAGAAGAAAACTGCTCAGAGCAGAAGGCCACAGCAGGGCCAAAAGCCAAGTCAGAGCATCCTGAAACTCAGGTCAGAAGAAACCGTAGGCAAATGCTTTACTGAGAAGGGTTCAATGGTGCCCCTGAACTACTGGATTTGTAACCTTCTGGCGCTGGAAGTAGCACAAGATCCCTTACCCAACACCTTCCATGTGAATACTGAAGATGCACAGACAACTTTTTCAGGGGAAGTAGGGCAGAGTCTGAAAGGTCTACCATTAAGCTAACTGATAACAAGGATGAAGAAAGGATTCCTGATGGTGAAATGATGATATTTTCAAAAAATAAAATCAAAAAAATCCTCAAAGCATCACCCCATTCTTTTCTTGCCTGAACTGTGCCCAAGAACAAAAGCCAGAAGAAGGTCACAGCTCGCACATCAAAAGTACTGAACAAAGATTCAATTGATACAGCCGTGTTCTGTCTCAGCAGGCTACAGATAAAATATTGGAGGGGGAAGGAGACGAGGACAGAGGGGACAGAATATTCTGTGAAACAGACTTAGCTCTGTGAAGCTGGATAATTTGGAATTTTAAGTTGTACTTTTTAGAAAAGCATGACACTTTTCCCACATGATGGGAGTTCATTATAGAGTTTAAAGTTTATATCATGATTTTCAAAGGGAAACACCATCATTTATGTTGCATTTATGTAATCCCAGCTGTCCTGAAGGTTTTATAATTGTGAGAACCACTAATTTGTTAGAGGGTAAAAAGAAAAAAAAAAGGAAAAGTAAAAAGAAGGGTGGGAGGAAAGGCTATGCTCAGCCTATGAATAGCAAGGAACAAAGAAAGAAGCAGGACAGATTTATCAATCTGCCATTTCTGAGCACTCTACACGGACAGCAGCCTTCGTCTGGGCCACCATAAAGGAGTGAGGAAGGAGCGCAGCACTGTTTGGACACACTGAAAGCAAGATAAAATAACATCACAGTAAACTCTCGCACTGTATCTGAGATTGGAAACCTATCAGCTCGCCCACGTTCATCTGAGATGACCAGAAATTCAGTTCACCTGTTTCAGCCAGTCAGTCCAGCTGCTTTCAGAAAAAGGCAAGTGAATACTGTCAGGAAAAAAAATTAGCAGCCAGTCAGGGCTGGGGAGAACCGCAGGAGGGAAAGCAGAATAAAGACAAAAGCTCCTGCTGGTTTGAAGCTCCCCATCGCCGAGGATCTAACGTGCTTCTCTCAGACATAAGCAAATGCACACAAATACACATGCAGGAGAAAGCACAAATGAAATATGGCTGAAAATCTCAGATATCAAAAAAATGTTTGGGCATAAACCCTCCAAAAATTAAAGGTAATTTTTCTATTATTAATGTTGATTAAGAATGAATATACATTTTGCTACCACATGACAGCATATTTAATAATAAGTAACAACCAAAGGTCTTGGAAATTTTAAAAGCTGACAATTTCGTAAGAAAGGAACATCCTTTTCCCAACATCCTGTGGTTTTTGTAGCCCAACCTGTCTTAATTTGGAAACCTTGTATTCCACTTTTATCTTGAGGAAGCATACAGTTTGGATAAGGCTGCAGGATGCCCATAACAGAAAGAGCCCAGACAGCAAAATTAAAGTTTCTGGAGATTCTTTACTCTTGAATACTTCTTGACCTTAAATATCCAGTGACAAAGTGTCCCAGAGGTTCTTGGCTTGTGTGTTTTATTTTTAACAACATTGAAAAACAAAGCTGTTATGACTACAAGCTGCATTGGCTTTGCAGGGACTTTACAGTTAATTGAGCTGTAGCTATTTAGCCTGCAGTAGGCACCAGCTTTGCCAGTTCTGTAGGCAATGAAAAAGTTCCGCAAGCTACAGCCAAGCTACTGTCCTTTTCTTTTTTTACTTAAATGCTTCAAAGCAATGTGGCTTTTGGGGAGAGTGAACTTATCTTCAGACTCTAAAAACATAAAGACACAAACTCCCTATAGTAACTCATGTGACATGCACGCTCAGAATAGTTACATCTCCATAATCTTAAACATAATCTCTTGGAGTTCCCCAAGGCTTGTTGAGCCAGACACATATGAAGCTTTTAGGCATTTCAGTTATGGAAATTTGAATTTATTGACTGAACTTCGTGAAGGAAATGTGAAAGTCCTCCAACTCCTATCACTCAAAAGAAAGCAGCTGTCAAGCTTCCTTAATTAAAATAATCACAATTAAAAAATGCTGCATAAAAAGGAAGAATAGGTGACTAGGTTTATTTTTTCTAAGAGGATGACATAGCTTCCAAAAAAAAAAAAAAGAATAATTTACTCTTTACTGGCAGACAAAGGTGGGATTCCCATTTCAATTTTCATGTTTACCTTCCACCACTAGATCAACCAACAATGACTCTTAGAAAACTATGCAGATATTGTTTCACTGTGTCCTTGACCTACAGCATACAACCTTCCAGACCTACTCTAATACAATGAATAGGAGGCTTATCACTGTGAGTCATCTAACTAGTGCCTCATGAGGTCATTTGTTGACTTAAAGTTGTAAAGATCATTATGCTATATATCAGTCAAAAATCACTGAGCTGGAAAGTGTGTGCAATAACGCGGGTAATAATTCAATATGAGGTCACAAAAATTATATCTACTGAGTAAGAATATAATTTTCTGTAGGCCTTCCTTAGATGGTACAAGTACAGCCTGTGCTACTTCTCTTGGATAATACAGAAGCACAGCTGCTTTACATCACTTGCAGTATTGTTACTGCAAAGCAGTATTTTCCATTGTGGACCCATTAGGAACACCATGCAATAAATTACACATTCACTTAGGTAAGAGCTCTCTCTTGGCAAACTGCTGATGTTCTCTGTGCTTTTTTCTTAGCAGTTACTCGGCTTCGATTTTCCACAGATAAAAGTTTTGTGAAGATTTATCCCCTCCAGCCCGACAACTTCAGAAGAGGACGTCTCAGACAACCTCCCAACCTGAGAAATTCTGTCCAGTCTGGGGCATAAAGGCAGACTCACATTTCTTTCTTAAAGACGCTTTAAGGTTTTCATGTTTTGTTTCTCTTCTTCCCTCCTACCACACAGTGAGACATGGATGGAAGAGGCCTGGAACTCTAAAGACTTTTGAAGATGCTCTGTGGCCAAGAGTTAAGCATCTCTCCTCCATGCTCTATACGGGCACTCAAATGCATGAAGTTTTCTCCCACAAGTCATAAAACAAACTCATTCTGTATGTATGCTGAACTGCTCTTTAGAAATTTCAGTTAAATAAATTTATTAAGCATATCCTCTGTTCTTTCTAATTTTGTAATACAATACAGCAGGCTGTCTCCAAAGCATTTAAGTGCTATTTCTGCACACTGCTATCCATACTGGGCATTAAAGTAACAGCCTTTGACACCGCAGTAGATGGAAAATTATTATCTGGGCAATTATCAAACCAAAGATGTAGAGACCTGAACACTTTTAAATATGAAACACAAATAGGTGCAAGTACTTATTAATTACAAGATGCAAATACAAAAACTAATAAAAAGAGAAAGATAAACTAAAAGTTGCCTAATCATAGCATTTAAATGGCAAAGTACAAAAATTCCTACAAAACGTGCCTGTTTTGGATTATGCTTTGAAACATCATTTAGGCCTATGGGAAATGAAACATTACCATGTACTAAAGCA
Organism: Aramus guarauna; assembly: GCA_013400195.1. NCBI lineage: Eukaryota > Metazoa > Chordata > Aves > Gruiformes > Aramidae > Aramus > Aramus guarauna. The sequence goes on along the minus strand of VXBL01001982.1, from coordinate 264,329 downwards.
CTAGAATAGAGGTTTATGGCTAACAGTAAATCAAATTAAGCAGAGCAAAGGAGCAGCGATATCTCCAAGGGTGGAAAATGAAAACCAAATACAAAACAGTTTTCACAATTAGGATGGGGAAGAAATAATTTTACCGCCCAAGAAAGGAACGCAGTAAGCAAGTTAACCTCACAAGGAAGGTAGTGATAAAACCAAGGGATGTTTGTCTACATACAAACCCAAAAAGCAAAATCTTTGTCATGCTGTATATAAGGAATATTATTACTCAGAAATGAAACAAGATAACTACATAATTGTAAATCAAGCTGTTTCCAGAATTGGGATCTACTGCACAGTTCAGTATTTAGCCTAGATGAACATATGATATTACAGGAAATTAAGGGAATGAAAGATCTGTGATAAAAGTTAAGGTCAGTGAACTTTTCCACTGGCTGCAGTAGATTTAATAACACTTCAAGTCTGATGCCGAAACATCTCTGAACAGCTGATAATGAGAGCTGCAGTAAAAGAATAACCCACAACTACACTAACAGGGAAAACAAATAATTTGCTAATTTGTATTCCACCAAATTCAGTTTAAATGAGGAAATAGTGTGTAAATTACTTTCAGGCTCCACACTGTCTCAGATCTCACAGTTGCAGGCACATTTAGAATACAACAGTAATGTGGTGGCCTGCACCACTCATACATGTTATTAGAAAATCACATAGGTTTAACCCAGTCAGGTATACGTATCCAATCAGTTGCGCTTTTTTCTCTTTTCTCCTTTTTTTTTTCTCTTTTTGTCAAGCTCTTCAAAGGTAAATTAGATTATCCCAGACTAAGTGAGTTAAAATCAGACCGAAACATCCTGTAAACTACATGCCACTAAATGAAAGCATCAGTAAGTTGGTACAACTGACTCGGACCAAGTTGAAAGAACTGAATTTGCCTTGTATTGATGGAAAATTAGAAAATAAGGAGTAAGTCAAGGTCAAAACCTGCCTCATTTCTCCATTATGAAAGACTTTGGAAAGAAACGCCCTCCAGCAGACCTCTGGCTCATGATAGCATACATGCATTTTTTGATTAGGGCAACACTACTTCTCAGATAACTGAAATTAGAAGTTGATCTCATCTTCAGCAGTATTTGTCCTTGTTATAATTGTCCCAGTCTAAATTATAGAGCTAGAGCCTTCAGCCTGCCAACAGAGATCAAGAAAAAATCTGCTTAACAGTGTCTCATTCTTAATGTTTTTCCATCTCAAGTTTATCAGATAACTTCAAGAGCTTATATAAGAATTTATTAATTTTTTTTTCTGCCCATGTAGTCAAGATCAGTCACAGCTGCATTACAGAATCCAGCACGTCCAAGATGGATTAGGTGCTGCTAAGATGACGGCAACAGCTTCCTCAGGTCCTGCTAGTGAAGTCCACAGCTGTAGCGTTACTGTCAAATAATAAGGGTCCAGCACAACATCACTGACATTACCTTCTGAAAGTTACATTTGTAATACAGTCTTTCTCACTATTCTGGCCCTAATATTTGTTTCTGACAAAATAAAAATAAACAGCAGAAAAGCCAAAGTAGACACAGATTTTTTCCCTCTGTATCTTATGCATCATGTAAACTTCTCCATGATGTAAAACATACAGGACTGTATTTCTACTGATAGCCCCCACAGATCTGAATGAAGTTCCACTACCCAGGGGACAGCAGTACATTTACCAAAAAAAACCCCACAAACAACCAACCTATAACCTGAGTTTGACCTCACCTAACCAAGAGTCTACAGAAGTCAAGAAACAACCCTCTTATTAGCCTAATACTCTTTGGATCTAGTCCCAGCCTAGATGAGTCCTTAGAAATACAACAGCTGTACATAGTCCTGTCAAAAGCAGTGAGACACCACATACTTAAGAAAATATATACTAATTAATAACTTTAAGAGCTTTTCTAGACAAGAGTTTTGTTCTAATAATATTAAAGTACCAGAATTTTAACTGGCTTCAACCACAGTGCTGCAGTTACAGCTAAAAGGAAAATTTTTCCAATGACAGTATGAAAAGTATTTTCATGCAAGTGTACCTTTATAATTTAAAAAAAAAAAAATCAAGTGGAAAAATCTCTATTCTTGCTCCTAACGAATACTTATTTATACCGAGCTCACACAACAAACTATTTATGAAGGAAAACACATTATACTGTATTTGACAGTTGTAACACTATAAACTTTCATCTAGACCAAGCTCGCATTAAAAAACCTTTCAAGTGTCACTAAAAAGGCTCAAGAAAGCCGTATCTACTATTTTCTTATTAAGTCGGTACCATATCAACTAAAAACCTGGAGAACAAAAAACGTGTTTGAAACAGGGGCTGTTAGCCTTGAACTTGGCATTACAAATATTGAAAGCTGCGCTTGTAACCCTCTGCACACCTCGTTATCGTGGCACAGCTGTGGGGACAGACAGCTCACAGATAAAATATATATGGTTATGAATATATGCGTCAGATCATTCAATAATTATTACTCAAACAAAGCAGGACAGAAGAAGTGTTGAAATTCCTTTATAAATTGGCCACCCATGGTTTTCCCTCTTTTGTGAAAGAGCCCCCTTTAAAATACACAACCTTGGGACGGAAACCCACAGTACTTTAAAGGCTCCTAACTTCAGGGTGTCAATCACATGATTTTTTTTTTTTCCCCAGTCCACTCCAAAACAGGCTCATGGTACAGATGGACATATGGTGTACAGACACTGCAGGAACTTAGGCAGGAGCGAGGCACGGGGGAGCTGCAGCTGCCAGGACTGCGGCTGCGATGGCCACAAAGCCACACGCCTCCCATGCAGGGCCACGCTGTGGACCCCGTGAGGGACGGCGTTCTGGTACCTCCCTGGCTCATCCCACCTCAGGAATTGTGCCGAGATAGTCAGCACAATTTTAAAAGGTCCCTCAAAAGCCGCAACAGTCTCGTCTCATTAGTTCACTACCAACTTCAGCTAAGTCTGAATCAGTGGTGTGATGGTAAATTGTTTATTATTTGTCTACCAAGGCTCATTTTCAGTACCTTCAACCAGAGGAAGCCCATGCAGAGAAGGCACACCCAGCAATTTCTGCAGAGGAGCTTGACACCGGCAGGCTCAGCTAAAGGATCCGTCACTAGGGACTACAAGAGGCTGACAACGAAGGATAAAGGAGCAGAGCAGAAAGCACGACAGGCACCTCCGAGCACGTGAGGTAAGAGTCATTCCCAAGCCACACAAGTCAGAGTCCATGGGGAAGGAAAAACAAACAAAAGCTAGTCCCAAACTACACACAGCTTCTAAGACGCCTGTATTTTTGCTCCCTGATCTGATTGCCTTCACCAAGAAACGCTCTTCCTCGCTTCATGCTGTTGGTATATGAAAAGTTACATCTACTTTCATCTTAGGTGCTGCCTGCAGGTAAGAAGCACAATTTACACAGTTCCCTCATCTTCCAGAGTGACTTCTCACACCCACCTTAAAAGTACTCTTAAGTACTCATTTATATAGTAAATCGAACAGGAGCCAAAGCAGAGGCAGAGTTGCATTCTTTAACAAGAACTCCCACACCAGAGGCTTTGTTTTTGAAGCACCAAAGTTTCTTCCTACAGAGAACATAACTATATAATTGAAATTCTCAAGCTATTCACTATAGCACGGCACAGAAACAAGAAGTGCAATGTAATTACAAAAATAGCCCATGTATAATCATTAAATGTGAGTGCATACCTTCCCTGATAGCGGTAAATGGGGTTCCTTCCTCTTCTTGTAATCTAATCACCTTCAATGCCACCAGCTTTCCATTCACCCTGAAAGGGAAAGAGGGGAGGGGAAGGAGAAATAAAACCCAAAATTAATACAGAAACAGTATTTCTCATAATAGAACTTGTTTCCCATCATGTACTTATTCAATTTCTTCCTGTCAATGCCAGTGATTCATTTATAGCACTGTAAGAAACACTTCATAGCTTCCATAATGTCAAGTTTATATTTTCACACCCAGATACAATCCAAGAAATGATCTCAGTTTTCTGTGAGTCAGTCTGTTTCCTTTCTATCACAGCACTAAACTGAAGCTTTGTTAAGAAGTATCACATTGTAAAATACGGTTTTGAAGTATCCGTCCTTTATTTGATCAAATTGTTCAAAGAAGAAGGCATATGATTTTCATCAATCACTGCATTTGCAATATATCCATATTTATACTGATGCCTCCTTCCCACTGCATCACACCCGTAATTATTATGGCCCTCAAAAAGCTATGGAAGTTTAAGATGGGAAATATTTTTTAGGCCATTCCAGCCATTCGGACCACACATGAATCACATTCAAGCCTTGCAAAAAAATCCAGTTGGTTCAAGTTTATCCAAATTATAACTCATGAAAACTGAATGAAAGAAAGATAAGAACTGGTATTGATCACCCTCCTCAAGAACAAATGCATACTCTGAAACTTTAACAGACTCCCCAGGAATGACAAACAGTACTGAGGATAGTTACCGAAAAGGCACAATACAGTTGCAATCAATCAATCAATCAAAAGAAAAATATTACTGCAATTTCCTTCTGTAAAAGCAAAATTAGCCTTTACAGCCCCAAAGCCCAAGGCAGCATTGGAGCTTTCACACTCCTATAGTCATGGAGGCAACTCCCTATTGTACAGGGCCCTAGAAGATGTATTCATTTTTCTAAGCAAGATGATACAGACACCTACCAAACCTGAATTCATCTTCTCGCTCAGGCTTTTAATATTTGTAGCTAGATGACTTCAGTGATGGGATGGCTACCGTCTTTTTTCTTCTGATTACTCTTTTACAATTGCCAGAATCTCATTACCCCTATACACAGCGTTGCATAATGACTCTGAGCAACTTAAGGAACCCTGGTTATCAAAAGATAACTCATCACCTTCCAACTATTCGTAATACTTCAGACTGGCACCAGTTCAAGTCTCAGGCTGCTAGTCACTGCTGAAAGATCATTATCAGCTTAACCCTACTGCATTATCTGGATTTCTCCTTACAATTTCCTTACACATATTTTTGGTTATATTTTTTATTTATTTTAAACAGGACTTCTGGCATCAGAAAAAGATAAGCCTTGCCTCAAGTAACTTCATGTGTCATGCAAAGACAGGACAATAAACCATAATAAAAGCAGAAATAGAAAGACTGATGACAGACACATGGTCCATATACATGTGTAGTTTTCAATTCTTCCATCAATACACCGCCCTACCTATCACATAGCCATGAATAAGTTAGACACCTGGATAACTTGATTATTTTACAACAGATGCAGGAGGAATTTAAAGAAGAAAAGCAAGATCATTTTGCAGATCCAGAACAGGACAGATGTGTGTTCAAAGAAGGCAATGCAGAATACAATGGAAAAAAGCAGATCGAGGAGGTACTGAGGAAACAGGGATGTGGAGTCTCTTGCCAGAGAGACAGTCCAATAGCACACAGCATTGTGTAGATTACGTTCTTTTTAATCTGAAGTTCTACATCCCATTGATTCATTAAGAGTAATAACTAACACAAACAGCAATAGTATGGAGCTCATTTTGAAGAATTCACAATTAAACACAGTAGATGGGCTGTGCTATTTAGTTATCATTGCCACTTTGTCATTGGTACCTGTCATCATCTTGATAGACATCATGGCAACTCTTAATACTAACAAAACAATCAAACTAACTCAAATAGTGTTCCTCAGGGATTCCATTCTCCCCTTTAGTATTATTTATCTCCAATATAGCAATCTATAGCTTCCAGAATAAAACAGCCTCCTTATTCTCCTTTCCTACCCAGTCATTAAAACTTTTTTTAGCTCATTTTCTATAAATAGGAGTCTATAAATCTGGAAATGCGAGAAGTTATGAAATATCATCAATTAAAAGAGAAAGGTGTGTATATTCACATCCTTTAACTATTTTCCCACTGATGCAATCTGAGGATGCAGTTAGATGATGCTGCAGAGATGAGCTAAGGGCGACCTTAGGGTATAGCCTTGCTTCTGCTAAATCCCTGCCACACGCTCCTGCTACTGCCTTGTATCGGCTCTCATTCCTGCTTGATCCTACAGTGAGTCTGCTTAGGGAACTTAAATAGGAGAAGACTGGCTCTTCCAAAAGAACTAAATCATATTTTAAAAAATGATAAAGGCATTTTTCACATTTTAAAAGCTAAACAACTAGAAAAGGTATGAGAAGAACTGGGACCACCTCTTGAGAAGCAGCAAGCCATGGGATCAAGCCAGCTATGTCATTTAACTACGCCTTGAATCTTGTGATAACATGCCAAAATAATGTGGCAATTTCCTTAGAAACAGTATTGAAAAAGAGAGACCTGGAGAAAATTACCTCTACAACCTATCAGAACAGTCTTCAGTAGTGATCAGATAAGGTTAGCAGAATTCCTCCCAGATATTACTTCACATTTGTCTTCCACAACTTTCAAAGCATGTTCAGTATTTTCATTATTTTCAAACACAAGTAGTAAAACTGACAGGCAGACAGCCTTTTAGAAAAGGCAACGCTGCTGCCACTTTCAACATCTAGGATTCATTAAACCACCTCTCTTGCTCACTGTCCAAAGTAAACAATTTCACAGCTTCTCAAAACAATACACTTAACTGGGTCAAGGATTTCACTTATCATCTTATGTCCATCCTGTCAATTGCCTCATTAGTTTCTATTAAGAACAATATTGATTATAAATTTCTTATTTTCAAACTTACAAGCCATCCTCTTTCCTAAACTAACTCGCTCTTTCTCTTTCTGATCCAAAAATCTTCAGAGAAAGGACAGAAATCCTGAAGCCTGTCTAACTATCACACAAAGCTACTTTACTCTAGGCAAATCACCAGCAGCTGATGGACAGTTTTCCAATTTATGGAAATTCAGCATTTTAATCTTTTCTAATAAATTTCTGATTTTATATGCAATGTATGCAAAAGAAAAATGAGTCCAAATTGTTTTATGTGGCATATAGTAGAAGTCTGTATATTATAAAAAAGACAAATAAGCCAGATATTACAAAAAAAAGCTAATACAATGTGTCATTCTGCCTTTTCTAAAACAGCGTATATCAGCATTACCAAAACAAATACATTTATAACAATGACCATTTATGAGAAAGTAGAGAAGATTAGAAATTATTTAATGCTTTAATGCATCATTAAGAACATATAATACTGATGAATATCAAGTAACTGATGACTTAATTGGCTACAGTGGGGATAATGCTGACGATGCCACATGAGAGGAGTATAATAACACTATTTTCTCAAGTTCTTCAGTTATATTTAGATACAATATATGTTCCAAATGGAACACATTTAAAAGAGTCAATTAACATAAAATCTTCCACTCCGATTTCAGTCTGTTTATTTAATACAAAGGTTTACCACTGGCTGGAGTTGAGGCTGAGTTCGTAACTCAAGCAAGTACTATGCTTGGGAACATTTCTGCAAAGAAAGATAAGTAGATGGTATTGGGACGATGCTCTTATTTGTAATACTCATTTCAAGAAACTAATTCTTATGCAGAAAAGTAACTCTCAATGGTTAAATATTCAATTACACAAAAAGCTCAAAGTTTGATGATCAAACCCTGAGAATATCTAATTAGATCTACTCTGTAGTGATATTAATGTCGCAAACAGACATCTAAAACCCCAAACAGACCAGGGTGGCCTAATGAAACCAGGCTCTGACAGAATTTTCCTTTGAAGAGACCTGACAGCGGCAAATTCGCTGTAGCTTTAGTCACCTCTGATTATTCTACCAACAAGTAACTAATTCCACATTGAGGGAAACACTTCTTTTAATCATTATCACAAAAGACAGTTCAGTGTAAACATGGTTTACACTATATTTCTCTTATTGAAAAAGACTTACATTTGTAGTTTACAAAAAACACTCACAATCCTGCTAAAACTCTATGGTGCAGATACTCAAGCGACTAACGTGGCCCCTCGATTTCTCTTTTTGACTCCCACCATCTTTTAACCTCTATCCTAAACAAAAAGTTACCTTGTTTTAGAAGAAGCCAGTGGATTAAAGATACTTCATAATGTTGACATTCATTAGAGCTGAAAAATAGAACATCAAAGAATTCCGAGAGAAATGAAGGATTTAAATTATTAATTAGTGTTGTCAGTGGAACTCAGGGATCCTGTTCTTCACAGGACTCAAGGCAGTCGCATACAAACAATGTGGCAACCCTCGCTTGAACAGGAGCACGTGAGCAGCATCAGAGCATTTTCCTCCAGGTCCCTCGTCCCTTCCTCCCAGCTTATGCCATTCACTTCTATCTAATGCGCTCATCGAAGCGCGGGGGCTGCACTTGACCCACGCCTGATGGAAGCAAATCACCTGGGACTGGCAGTAGGGAGAGCAATGTGCATCCTCCATACACCTTGCTCCTCTTTGGGCCCCACACATTTTCATAGAAAGAGAATGTGAAGACAAACATAGTGGTATCGCTTATCAGTAAAGTGGCCTCTTACAATTCTGCACACCGACAGTCACAGGGGATCTTCCGAGAGATGCCGTTCCACAGCTGACTGGAAAATACATTGGTGCATAATGGCATTTAGTTGGCAAATTACTTCAGTGTTTGCTCTACCATTCCAATCATTCCTGTATGTGTCAGTGCCAATAAATTACTATCCAATAACTTTTAGCACTTGTATCCAACAAAGTATGTTCTATCCTAGCTTTTCTACCACATTTTTCTGTGCAGTCCTGGGTAAGTAATATAATAGATTTTTTTTTCCTCAGTTTCATCCCCTGCCATGAGAGATAATAATGTGAAGTCACCTCTGTAAACTGTTTTGCAGGTTGAAGCACAGCATATATAGTGTAATGTTCTCTTTATATATACAATTATAAAGGAAAAATCTCTCAATATATCTTTTAAACACTGAGAAATTAACTCATCAAGTGATCAATATAGTCAATGATTCATCTTCTAGTAACTTATTTTAGTACTTACACTACTTTAATAATTTTTTCCACCATTTGACATTTTAGTTCAACATCTAGTTATTGTTATTAGTTTTGCATCTAGCTCAACTTGAAGTTACTGGGTTTTATTAATGATTTATAATGACAGAGGTTTTTTAAAAACCATCTATGTACACAGTTTACAAACCCATGTGATGACTTTAAAAGGTATAGTAAAAAGCAGCCTACAAAAATCAGTTAAGCACATCAGTTTAAAAAAATGGGGGGGAGGAGGAAGAAGAGAAAAAAATTGGGAAGCTCTACTAAGTAACCATAAAGTGCCTTTTAATAATCCATATGAATCCATTCCTCTTCCAGTCATCCGGTACCTTCAGATGAAGAGACTTTAATTTGTAGATGAATACTGATTTCACACAATTTGCAAGAAATAAAAGGTTCAGAAAGTTTAGGTCACTAAAGTAACATGAACCAGAGCAATTTTGAAATATTCAGTGTAAACAAATTGGCCAAAACATGAAGAAAGTATTATCTGTGAACTGGACTGTTGCACATGAAACATCAGGGAGCACGTGAACGCAGCACCTCACATGGGCATGGAATAAGGTTAGGAGAAAGACCAAAAAGCAACAGCATGACAACTAAAACCATGGCAAGTTCTTCAGGTCATCCAAAGCCTATGGCGCTTGCAATAGATTGCACATAAAACAAAAGAAAAGACAAAGGAAGAGTCATGAAGGTTTCATGACAAGTAAAAGAAATTCTGCAACTTAAAAAAAAAAAAGTCACAACAGCAATTAGTCCTGTCAGTCATCCTCAGGGAAGGTTTCAGCATCATAAATACAAAAAGCAAACTACTTAAGTCATCCTTTTTCTTGTGAGCAGCCATCCACATATGAAATGTGATGGTCGGCTATATATTCCTACCGCACACTACAATACATCATGCCAACAACAAATACAGGTAGTTCCCACTGATCATTCAAATATTCCCTGCTGCCCCAAGAATAACACGGCATGGAAACCACAGGTGGTGCAGAGCACAGTGCCTGCCCTCCTGAGCATGATTTCTGTCTAAGATCCGCTCTTCATACCACAAACTCCCTCTTGATCTTCAGGTGAATAGTAAAAGGTATTGCCTTTGATGGAGATAAATGTAAAATGTCCTGGCTACCTGGAAAAAATACCTTTCATCTTTGGGTACACGTCGGATTCACCTTGAACACAAAAAAAATCAGATTTCAAGCAGAAACAGGAGAGGTACCTTGACTGAAGGACTGCCCTACACCTCTGCAGCCTTCGAGCTCTCGTTGACAGCATCGGCTTCTACTGTGCTCTGCTCAGTACTCTGCCAGTTTCTCATATTAATAGTTAAAAGGGACAGGGACCAGAATTTATTAGGACAAGCATTTTGTTAGGGATAAATTTAAATTATGTAATTCTGTGGTAGGGACAATAGGCAAAAATGTGTTGATTGAGCTCTCTGGTACAGATTCTACAGATTTTTGCAATACTTTGAGCACATGTAACTTAGTAAAGGTGCCAAAAAAACTAAAGGTACACTAAAAATCACATGGACAAGCAAGAAGCAGATCAAGATCACAGTGGTGCTGAAGCAGTGGAGATACCATTGGCTTGCCTCTCAAAACACAGACGCATGCTGTGCAAGCAGCAGTCACAGATCACATCACTTTAACCGAAGTAATCTTTTTTTAATTCTTTGCCTTGAAGGGCAATTGAACGCAGTGGGAGGAGAGGACGGAAACCATGCCAACTCATAATATTGCCAAAAGCACAGGTTTTTCCCTTAAGTGCAATATGTAGAGTTCCCAGTGAGAGCACGCCAGAGCTCCATGCTGCTTTGTAAGGGGCTCTGGCTGGCAGCAGCTCCCCTGTGCTGTCACCAGCTTCATCTCCAGACTCTCATAACTCACATCAACATTTATGTGCCACAGATCAAGCCAGAACCCATCGCTGTACATTCAGGTAAATTTATAATCAAGCTGAAGAGAGAAGAAGGTCAATGGCAGCAGGAAGATATACGTGTCGATACACAGACAGGACTTCTTCAGCTCAACTGCACAGTGAAATGGTACAGAAGTCAAAAGGCACCTATTGCTTTGCACCTATTGTATGGCAAACGTTCAAGGTGTTAGCCAAACACAGGGTCAATGGAACTTGCATCATTTTTTACGGTGTTATTACTAGGCCCATTTCTCCAAAATTTTACATTTAAAAAAAAAAAAAAAAAGGCAGAAATCACTTCAAAGTGATGTGAATTTCATGCAGTAAGCAGCCTCTTGGGATTTTATACAACAAAGTTAACATGTGAGAATCTAACCTGAATTAAAGTAGAAAATGAACATGCCAAGATGAGTTTCATCATGCACGCCTGATGTGCAACACGTGAAATCAAATAGATTTGCCTATTGATGCAACCGTCAGCCAGAAACAAACAGCTGCTTGGCAATTTCTCCAATAAACAAAAAAAAACCCCAGCCTAAGAGAATACCGCTTCACTTTCCTCAGTAACACTGTTCCGTTCACTCTGCTGCTTCCTCACCTCGGGGAATCATTTTTATCTGACCACAAAAAGAGAAATCCATCATCCAGTAAGAGGAATTAGCCCACTTCATTTCACTTTCCTGGGATACTACCACAAATACTCAAATAGACAGAAAAGTAACGGGTTTGATAGGAACATAAGGGCTTGGCACCACTGATCCTGCTCCAAGTTGTAAAAAGCCAGGCTTGCCCTGAAAGCAAGTTACTGCACACATTACTTTAAATTTAAAGAATGGAATGGCTGGCTTTGTGTCTTTGGAGGCAGGTATGTACCTTTTTGTCATTCCCAAAAGTAAGCTAACAATTTTTTTATTCCATCATTATGATCATCAGGGGAAATAATTTAAAAAGCTGAAATATATCTCAGGAAACACATTAAAAAACCCGAACCCCACTACTTGCCACATGCAGCTCGTGATAGATATTAAGCACAATAATTCTGAGCACAAAGTGTCATTGAAAACAGCTCAATCTGATCTTAAATTCTCCATCTTCAAGTATAGTTAAGGACACATCTCAGAAACATTTTGGCAAAATGAGAAAGGTAAGCATTAGAGTTTGTTGAGAATTAGGGACTCTCAAACATTTTGACCAAAACGCACTTGTTGTGCAAGTATTACCAGCTCTTCCAAATACACGTCATGTCTGCGGTGTGCCATGAGGGCTTAATCCTTCAGCAAACTGGGCACATGCCAAAACAAACAGCCCTCTTTTGACCTATTTTGCTCCTTTTTCTTCCCACAGAGCCTGTAGCCAGGGGAACACAGTGACGCGTTATCAGTCTCACCATACGTACTTACATCAGGTGCTAGAATAAAAAAATTCTGTATCCATTCCTTTATCATTTTAGATAAAGCTATAAAGAGTCAGAGCCAATCTGCCAGACAAGCGGCAGCAAAGTTAGGCTCTCGTGGAAAGGCCAGAGCCAATGTTGGCCCATCTGTTCACTTCCCCCATATATCTATCAACCTCAAGAATACGTCATAGCAGTGATGCTCTTTCTGCTTTGGGGACACCACCTAGACCAGAGATTCCTCAATTTCTCATGGGGACAGAAAACCTAACGGGGCTACATTACCTCAACCAACAACTCCTTTTGAAAGAGCAGATAGCCCCTGCAGTGTTACACCCGTTCTTAAAGTGCAATCTCCTCCTGAAGTAAAGAGGTCTGGACTGGAGGTGTTGAACCTGGATGGTGTTGTGTAATATAGGAATTATTCAATGGGGAAAAAAATAGTAACCCAAACAAAATTAAGCAGGTGAAGGAATACTACTATAACACTAGGAATATTCTCTGCATATACATTCTTATCCACATTCTATCCACGCACACTTTTTTCAGATTACATTTTAAAGACTTTGCAACAGATGTAACAAAGCAGCAGATTAAAGTTAGATATAATTGTTATAATTCCTACTACTTATCCAGAGCTTGATATTTATAATGGAGAATGCAGAGAGCCCAGTAATTTCAATTCATTATTCAACTACCATTAAAATCATTGAAGTATTTCTTACCTATCTGCAGTCAGCTCTACTAAAACAAATGAGTATTTTTAACCAATGTATGTTTCGTAACAAGTTCACAAATCGCCACTGAATGAAACAGCTTCAGGGAAGCGCTTTGCTTTGTTTTTAACTTTCAGACTGCTCCGCTGATTGACGGGACATCTAGAAACCCTGCTGCCTTAGTTCAGTCTTATTGAAAGCCAAGGCATATGGGATAACTATCACCAGACACACGCTATGATTTTACTCAAGGGTTTTAGTAATAAGGTGCAAGCTGAAATCTGTACCATTTTCCCATAACCAATAAAAAGCCTACATGGATATAATGTCTGGAACTTATGGTGATGCGTAACTGAACCATTAACAATACAACGTAACTGCGTTTTCTTGAAGAAAGCTGACAGTGAAAGACAATGCATGCACTGGCATGGCAGAAGGGTAAATACTTCTACATTTAGAACATGTTTTTATTCATATCAGCTGTCATTATGCTCATCAATCTCAAAGCTACTGAGAGATGAAGGCATCCTTCATTCTGATTTATTACAAATATTCAGCATTTCAGTACCTGCGTAACTTAATGACCCTGGAAATGTTAACACGTATTTCCTTGTTTCAGTAGTTATTCTGTCCCACAACTGTCATGATATTCTCTCTGCTGAGAATGGTAGAGTTGCCTCATCTATCATTCACTAGACAAAGTCTTTAAATAGATACCGCATGTACCAAATCCCTCTCTCAGAACTGCTTCATTATTATTAACAATTTGATTAGGAAAACTTGATTAAATATAAGAACTTGCACAAGACACTCTGCTTGACAAAAAATAACTCAACTGAAGCATTAGCTCAAGAAGTATATTTTAAGTTTGTTTACTGACTTATTTTATACAACATAGAAGCACTTAGGGCATTTAGTTGCAACAAATTAATAACATTAAAGTGGCTGAAAACAAGTATTGGACACATATGTAGTAGATTATTTTGAGGTGGAATAGTTGCAACAATTGTAAATGAACTCTTGTAAACAAACTAAACTTACAGTAGTCCAAAATGCCATTCATTCCCTTCATGTTATTTTATTCGAATTTTGTAATAATGACAAACAAAAGGCTAATAAATTATTGCATATATTCAGCATTGCTCTCAGAACATCAGAAAAATCTACCTGACAGTATATTGTGCTTTTACCCCTAAAAATTAATTTGGTATGGAAATTGAGAAATTAGTACAACATTAAAGTACAAACAAAACATGAGATTAACAAGATGGGATCTCATCTGGTTCTGATACACAGGTAATATGTTACCTATGCAATATGGTCTCAGCCTCTTTCACTAGAGCGCACGGCAGCCAGTAGCACTTCACATTCATTAATAAGGATCTACGTACATGTGCAGCAACATCAATTAATACTTTCTGCTTATCTTCATTAAACACAAAATTAAAAGAAAAAAAAAAAACAAAACACACCACTTACTTGCTTTTCCCTTTGTATACTGTAGCATAGGACCCTTCCCCTAGTTTTTCCAGTTTTTCATATGAGTCTGCTTTTCCAAACTTGGGGCTTGTAGGCTAAACAAAACAAACGTCATTATTAACACTCATAGACCTGCATGTTTCCCACAGCCAACAATAAAAAAGAATAATTAATAGCAGAGCTAATGAAACATTATAATAGGCTACTCAAATAAAACACCGTTCAACACCCCAGATGGTGGTTGCCGATATCAACCCTAGACTTACATCACTGGAACTATCAAAAGGATTTTGTTCTTTATCAAAGAGACGTTTCTGTTTTCTTTTTCACATATATCACTTCATATGGGGAAAAAGATCATTAACAACTAAGCCATCTTATCTTTGTTAAGAGATCTAAGCCACAGTCTTAATCTGCCCTACACTATCAGATTAAAAGAGCTGCTTAATTTTTTTTTAATTATTATTTTTAGACTAAAGCCCACCCAAAAACCATTGCTCTGAGGAGTCAATGTCCCAGTTCATCAACCATTGTTCAGATAGTGATCCAAATACTACAGAAAGCATCTTTAATAAGAATATCTTGATTCTCAATTATGTTTACAGTCTTCAGATTGTGGCTATAATCACACCATCCTTTTAATGGCACCTATATGCAGCATAATTGAATAAGCTCCTAGAGCCTTAATATCTGCAGCATGAGGGCTCTAAAAGTGAACCAAGCCGAGCAATGACTCTTGCTCCACGGGCCAGAGAGCTCAGCTGGCCTTGGTGACAGACTGGTACTCACCCCACTTTTACACAACCCTAACAGAGACAACCACAACACTGCAAAAACAGAAATTCACGTGACAGGAAAACTTGCTGATGAAGTTGTTGGAAAATGTTTGAGTTTTTCAAAGGACATTTCGTTTTCCCAAATGTCCCCATTTTCCAGTTGTCTGGAAGGAAAGGGCTTTTTATTTTTCCCCCAAACCAGAATGACAGTGCAAAAAACTCACCTGCAGCTGCCCTCAGAATTACCTACATATATTTTAGACTGCAGATGTCCTCCACCTAAACCAACCAAAAGAGTGTAGAGCAGAAACTTTGGAGGGTCAGCTCTGATGCTCAAATCAAATACAGGGATTGATTTGTTAGCCCTCTGGTTATAACACTACAAAGAAAAGCAGCCAAGCAAAACCAGCATGTTTAGGGTTGAATTCGAGTGGGAGACTCTAAGCCATGTGCAGCTGCACACAGTGTACGCTCACATTTAGAATCTCACACCTAATTTACAAAAGGTATTCAAGTTTCAGTTTTTGAAAGGAAACAAACATTACAGGACACAACTGTGTGCAAATTCCTTTAAAATCATGGTTGAAAGTTTTAAATCAACCGGGCCTAAAAATTACTCCTATTTAAACGGACAAGAGCATCCCAGGTAAGATGACTTGGTACCTCATACCTCTCCATTACACCCAATTAACCATTAGCCAGAAAATGCAAAAATTCTTTTTACTCAACTATTCTACATTCGTCCTGAGCACAAATTCCGGCACTTTGGCATATATATACCGTTTTTGAGACTAACATCCCAGCTTTTTATTGCATGGTATCAGGATATGCACATGTAGGTTTGCAAAATTGAGCCTTTTCATCTCCCTCCAATACAAAGAACAACTTATTATTTTGTTATTCAATTCCTAAATATTCATAGACTGATGAAAATTTGTTCACATGGGAAATCTCACATCTTTTTCCTGTTACGTTATTTGGAGCACTTCATTATAGATAACGCAGTAATATTCTCGGTTCTCAATCTGTGCTTAAAAATGCGTTCTGCCTGGTTAGAAATGAATTTTTTTTTTTTTTTAATCACAGTTTTATTACAGATGTCACTAATAGAGATGACTAAAATATTTATTCCAGTAGCCTTCTCATTTAAGTATCCAATTTAAGTATCCAATTACAAAACTATGGAAAAAAATGTTTAGATGTTGTGTCTCCCATATAATGAAGAGGGATAGCAAAGTATTTCCCAAATTGCAGGCTGCAGTGAACACACAGTGAGTAGCTTTGTTTGGAGTGGAAATGCTGCCCTAGTTAACAGTGAATAGTTCACTGTTGGTTTCCTCATAGCAAGGAATAAAAAGGACAGGGTTTATACACGTGTTTCACATCCATTCTTATTTTCACACTGAGATTTACTTTTATTTTATACCACTGGAAACCATATTATAAAGGTCACAACAACTTGTAATGCCTTAAGATCTTGATAGGAAACAGGATGCCTTTAATCCATTACCACATGGTAAATCATCAACAGTAATTATTCCTACCACTTCAAGCTCATTTCTCCATACTCCAGCTGCCAGAAGCACAGATTTAAGGTCATCCCTTTTGACTCATTCTCCTCCTGGTAGCTGCTGCAACCTTACCAAGAACGGGCAAAACGCTAAAAGCTCACGTTGGTGGGACTGGGAGGAGAGCTCACTCCTGATGGTCGTGAGGAGGTGCTGGTTTCGACTGCCACGTCCTCAGGGGCAACCCCACACAATGCCCCAGGGCTCAGCTCTGCAGCAGCAAGGCTGACCTGCTGCCCCCTCCCCAAACAGTCCCAATCACTTGCCCAGTGCCTGCTCACGCTGGGTAAGAGCAGACCAGAAACCCAACCGGTTAGCCACCGCCTGTCCCATATGCCGTGAAACCACGTGGCTGATACCCTCCTCTTTCCAGGTTACAGCACCTCCGCAGTGGGGCTCAGCTCTATTCCAAACCCCTAGATGGGACTGATGGTCCATGTTCTCACACTGTTAGATCTCCCTTTGGGAAAATGGACTTTATTTTCCTTGCTTTTGTAATCTTAAAAGTTTTGCCTTTTTTTTAAGGTATCTGGTGTAGACAAGCACGTCAGAGGATTAAAAAAAAAATAAAATAAATAAATTCTGAGGCAGCAGACTTTGTAAACTAATTTTCATGATATTTCTTAAAGAAACACCAAGACGGATCTCACTCAGCACAGGCAATTATGTTAGAAAATGAAGGAAAAAATTTACCATTTCCCCAACATTTTTGGTTGGGTTTTTTTTGTTTGTTTTTTTAAATGAAGCCTCACACATTATTTCAAACTTACAAACTTACAATTACAAATTGCTTATAAAGGTAAGAAGTGTCTGAACTTCTTGCCAAGAAGTTATTTCTAGATTATAAAGGAGGCAAAGACTGAGATAATGCAAGACTACGAAACTTTCCAAAACCTAAGTTTTAAGCTTAAAGTGATCTAAATAAAGGGCCATGGTAGGGATCTAAATAATGTGAAGTACCATGTGAATGCTGAAAATTATAACCATTTCAGTCTACTTTACTGTGTTATTCCACTCCCCCTTTCATACAGTTATTTTTTTCAGCCTCACAGCCATGAATTTTCTTATTCAGATTTCTCCATATTACTTTATCTTTTTTAACCATTTCTGTTAAAAATGCCTTTTTACAGCAGGATTATGGTCACTTTTTTTTTTAAAGCAAATGCTAATATTAAAATCAAATATAGAAATTTCACATTTAAGTATAATTTCTCCTTTTAAAGTATTTTATTCCTTCTGGTAAAATATATGGGAATGCACATAGACAGGGATTTGTGCTTGTTGAGTCACAAGAGTCCCATATTCTGCCTAGGATGTGGTTGACTGAAATACACATAGCGAGTGAGACGTATCCAGAGCACGTCAGATGTACACTGCTTGCATCAGCCACTGACATATCTCACAAGCTGCAGACTTGCAAGATGTTCCCCTATATTTTAGAAAGCTGGTGCAATCCTCCACTTTGACCCAGACAAGATTTCTCAATAGGAAAGAGTACTAATTTTAACTAAATTTCAGCTAATTTTAGCAGAAAGCACATATTTTGACAAATGTTTCTTCAAAGCTACTTTCTGAAGATCTACCATTACAATACTTCTACCACTATTAATCTTCCTTTCTTCTTACTCCTCCTTACTGCTTTTTAACCTTCAAAATACTGACATAGAATCACAGAATCATTTAGGTTGGAAAAGACCTTTAAGAACATCTCCAGCTGCAAACTTAACACTGCCAAGTCCACCGCTAAGCCATGTCCCTGAGTGCCACATCTACACGTCTTTTAAATACCTCCAGGGATGGTGACTCAATCACTTCCCTGGACAGCCTGTGCCAATGACTGACAACCCTGTCAGTGAAGAAATTTTTCCTAATATCCAAACTAAACCTCCCCTGGTGCAACTTGAGGCCATTTCCACTTGTCCTGTCATTTGTTACTTGGGAGAAGAGACCAACACCCTCACCACAACCTTCTTTCAGGTAGTTGTAGAGAGCAATGAGGTCTTCCCTCAGCCTCCTCTTCTCCAAACTAAACAATCCCAGTTCCCTCAGCAGTTGTGCTCTAGACCCTTCACCAGCTTCGTTGCCCTTCTCTGGACACGCTCCAGCACCTCAATGTCTTTCTGGTAGTGAGGGGCCCAAAACTGAACACAGGACTCGAGGTGTGGCCTCACCGGTGCCGAGTACAGGGGGACGATCACTTCCCTAGTCCTGCTGGCCACAGGACTTCTGATACAAGCCAGGATGCTGTTGGACTTCTTGGCCACCTGGGCACACTGCTGGCTCATATGCAGCTGGCTGTCAACCAAAATATGTCACAACATAACGTGACTGTGATAAAAGGACAATCTTTGCCATGTTTGAAATCTGGTTATTTACCGAATGTGTAATTTTTTTTGTTTAGTTAATTAAAGCCTTCAAATCTTTTCTATGAAAATGTTATCATGATTTGTTGGATATAAGCCAAAGGGAGATCTCCTCCCTATGGCCACACTGACTTTTATATACTGAACATCAGTGGGACTACTTAGGTGTAAAGAAGCCTGTTGTTCAGTGTTAGAGCTTTGTATTTGCTACAAAAAAAAAGAACTTTCAAAACTAAGAAAAAAATAAAACACAGGTGCATGTGTGATCAAGATTGAACTATTTAATGGGCAAAATATTAAATAAGCAGTAAACACCCAGTCAGCAAGAAATTGATACCACTGGACAAATCACTGAAAAGTGAATTTTCATGCTAGGGAAAAATATTCCAGAGAAGTCAAATGGGCAAGACAGATGAATTACTAAGACAGAAAGGAGTAAAGTTCCTCATGCATCTGAAGAATTGTACTAAGACAGAAAGGAATACAGTTCCTCATGCCTCTGAAGAATTGAACAGAGTCCGAAGTCACTCTGCAAGTCAGCACAGGTTGTGGTGGACCATGTACCCCCAAGAGAGGACATTGGCAACTGGAGTGCAGAATCGTGCATGCCTTTCCCTTCAGGAAACCCAATGGGAGTTTTATTTGTTTGCCTTTATGCTTTACTTTCCTTGAAAATAGTTTCCATTAAGGTAGTTTTCTTATTATTAGCCTACATTTTTTCCCAGTGCAAGATTAGTCTAAGAGCACCACTGAGCATGGGGAATAAGCATCTTTAGAAACATGGCTTACAGTAACCAAGATTAGATTTTTTTTTTCCCCTCTGGTTAAGGAAATACAGATCCTAGTAACAAGGAGAGAAAGAATATGCCAAAATGTTGAATACAGAAATAGAGGAAGCTAGTATTTCAAACTGACATGAGAGTATTAAAAATAACAGAGAGAAAAAGAAATGAGAGGAAACTGTCTTTTCTGACCAGGTCATTTCAAATAGCCATTTCATTGATATAGACTGTAGGAGGGATCACAGATTTAATCCAAGATATTGCAGTATGAGTCCTTGTACTACATTGCCTTGTGAATACCCCTCTTTTTTGGAAATTTTCAAAACCTATGTAGTAAAGAAAGCTTTAATGGAAAATTACACTGAAAATCACCTGACTATTCTTATAGAAGCTGTGTGGGTTATGTTCTCATGCATTTTTCATAACTGTAAAACAGCTTGTGAATGTCACACTTAACCGTCACACTCCCGAGTCTGTTTTAAATAGACTTCTTTTTTTTTTTTTTTTGTTAAACTGCAGGATATTAAACTTCAATATAAAACTATCCTCAAGGGAAAAATATTATGTTCACAATACCACTGTAGATGATTGAAAATCAAAACTAAAGATCTGTTTTGTTATGTGCCATAAAAGAAGTAAATTCATTGCCAGAAAAACCTGAAAGTAAAAGGTAGGCCAAGAGGGTTAACTGAGATTAAATCACAAGAATAGAAGACCATTTTTTTTAACCATTTTATATTTTGTCTTCTTTAACACAACAGTAAAGCTTCTTTCACAGAACCTAATTTCAGATTGTATTCAACCTACAATAATAAGTCAATTTGATCACAAATTTTTTTTTTTTTTAAACCTTGTAACTTGGGCTGTTTTCTAGGGCAATGTTCAAGGAATACAAAGATGTTCAATAATCCAAACCAAGCCTTAATCTCAGCTCTCCCACTATCTGATCTCATCCCATCTCATCTTTCTAACCCTTTAAAACACAGCCATAAATTAAGAGCAACTATTTACTTGTTCTCCAGGCTATTAAAGCACAGGAGCTGGACCAACTGCCACATTTTATCTGCCTTATCATCTGGTGAGTATCCCTCAGGTTAGCAATTATTAAAGCTTCCCTTGTGCCAGAGAAGAAAAATCCATTCTCTACACTGAACTCCAAAATTATCTTGCCTCAATAAAAAGCATCAACCAGGAAGGATGCAGTTCTCCAGTTATCCTGTTAATTAATAGGTTCCTAAAACTGGAGAAGGATGCACACGCCTGAAGAGGAAGACAGGCGAGAATGGCACACCAAGTGGTTTAGGCAGACAGAAATGATGCCTAACTTTTAGACAAAATTCTGACTTTAGTGTCTGCTTTAAAGCTAGATTTGTTATGCAACTGCTTTACAACGTGTTAATAGTATCAGTTTATGCTTTTTGCTTGCACTTTTTTGGAGGAAAGTTGCATAATAGCACTGAAAATTAATAGAAGTAACAGAAACAGAAGAGAGGCTGCTCTCCCAAAAAGAGTGTAGAATCAGTGCAGTAGAGCATGCTTATCCAATTATTTTTATTTTAATGAATTTTTTACCTTTATGTTAGTAGAAGATTAGTGTTTTGCTGCATTTAATTTTTAAAAAATAACTGAAAGGCAGTACATATACCTTAACATAACATTTGAATTAATTGCCATGGATCTTAAGCCATTCAAAGATAACAAACTGATGCGCATCACTACGTAACTAAATCTTGACCAGATGGCTAGCTTATAAAACTTGCAATATTCTATTTACATACTGTGCAAAAGTACTACTCTAGTGTATAAAATGTGTACACTTAATACAATAAAACTTCACCTTGCACTGGAGAAAAATAAATAAGGCCACATGCCTAAAGAGCATGGATCTCAAATAAAACTTTCAGAGAATTAGAGTAAAACTACTCTCCAAAGCCAGTGTTATTTTGGGAAAAGTGGCATCTGTTTGGTTTTGAGTTGTGCTTTTTTTTGTTTTGTCCAGTTTATTTTGTAGTTTTACTGTTTCTTCAGTTAGGGAGAAAAGAAAAGCAAGTTTCTTCCCTTGGTAGGCAAAAGACTCAGCAGAAGATTTTTAGAAAGATAGAGACAGATAAATACACACAACTATAGCTACATGTATATAATATATATACAGGTGTATATACACATGTATATTGTGTTGGGCTGGATCAGAGCAAAAGCTTGTCAAGCCAAGTTCCCTTCTTCTAACAGTGGCCGACAGGTGATGCA
This sequence comes from Aramus guarauna, assembly GCA_013400195.1. NCBI lineage: Eukaryota > Metazoa > Chordata > Aves > Gruiformes > Aramidae > Aramus > Aramus guarauna. The sequence goes on along the minus strand of VXBL01001982.1, from coordinate 242,063 downwards.
CAGGTAGGCAAACACCTACTTCACCACCTCCAAGGTGAATATTACCCATTATTCTGATGTGATAAAAGGGCAAGTCTGTTCTGCTGGAAATTTCATTCCATAATAACATCCAATTTCAGTCAGCTTAAACAGTTTGGAAATCAGACTCATAGATGTTTTCTTATGTTTAAAAGAAGGGGGGAAGAAAATGCAATGCAATATAACTGGTTTACATAATGAGTATGTAAACATCAGGTGGAAAGACTCAAGTATAAAAATTAAGTTTGTCTTAGAAGAATAAAAAAATAACATGCTAACTTCTGTCTATATGCTACTGTATTAATTAACAACACAAGATTTCTACTGGGGTGCAGGAGGTATGACATTAACTGCAGAAAATTACTTCGAGTTCAAGAGCAAATGATTTATTTTCCAAGTGACAATCTATGGGCAGGAACACGGAGTTCTAGCTTCTCCAGACCTCTGTGTGTGTCATCTTTCTCATCACAAGGTGTAGAGCATTTCAAAGGCATGGAAAACACAAAATGGGTAACATGCCACCTGCGGAGTATTTGGTGATCTTCAGCAAACACTGAAGCTGATACCTGCCAGAGAGCTGATAAAGCTTCTGAAACTAATCAAACCAGGAGCTAATGCCCCAGAGCATTATAAATAAGGTTTTTGGGGTTGCATCTTGAAAAATGTTATTTCTGAGACAAAGGACTTTCACGTGAGCAGAAGCAGTGGTATGGAGACTGCAACCCAGCCACGTACCTTCTCTAAGACATCACTTCCCCACCTGATGGCTGCAGAGGACTTTAAACAATGAAAGGGAAGAGACCAAATGGAAGCCTATCTCTAATTCAGTTCTTCTACTAATCAAGCATAGAAAATGCAAATTGAAAGCAGCACACATCTGTCTGAGTACCTTAAAATAAAGCTTACAGAAAGTAGAGCCAAAACTGAAACAGAACTACACAACTGCAGGCAGTGTGACCCAGAGGGCACAGCATGCTCAAGAACATTTACAGAAACTGAAATGCCCGTTCAGACTGGTATAATCTATACAGCAGATGAACTTCCAGAGAATCAAGTTATAATTCAATAAGGGAGAATATGTAGCAGTGCTCTGACATGGAAGAAAAAGTAGTAAAGATCATAAGAGGAAGTAGCAAGGGCATCTGCTGTACAACATCAGGACTAGAAAAAAATGAAACCCAAAACCCTTCATCAGCTCAAGTGTAATTCAAAACCAGAGAATGACAAATTCCTGCAACTAACCACACAGTCATATGCTCAATGAAATGTGCTTCAGAATATCTCCTGCCTGAGGAAATGTATTCAGGCTCTGGGCGAAGCAGGGGGAGGCTTGGCCGTATCTCTGCCTTGGGTGTCTGAACTTAGGTCTGCTGGGCAGGACCAGGTGTGACCTGCGATGAGCAGAGGGCTAATACTACCTTTTGCTGTGAAGTTCTGCTCTTCCCTCTTCACTGACATGAACACTGACATTATTCCACAAGTTATTCCTTGCCAGTTGCTCTTCGGATCACTCCTTGTGAGGAAGAGTCAAAAATGACTAACAGTGCCTCCAAGGAATAGCTGAGTTCACTGAACAGAGCTATAAAAATCAGGGAGAATTACAGGAAGTTGAGAAATGACAATTGTATTTCAGGAAGTTCCTATGCACCTCCTTTAACACATGAGATCTCCCCAGCAAGTCTGTGTGAGTCAGCACAGAAGATTACCAAAAGTGTGTGTTTAGCTCGGGCTCTAACCAGCAGCATACTGGAAGAGGAAGCGTTAACATAATTTACAGAAGAAAATACTGGGATCCTTGGAGGTTACACTGGCACAGTAGAGTACCAGTCCTCTGGAAAAGAACAAGATGCCAATAACATAGGTTCAAAAAAAGTGTGTTTCAACATTTGGGAAGCAAAGAAAATAAAACCCTTCAATTTTAATGGAAAAGAAGTACATGAAGCATTAACAGAAATTAGTAATAGTTTCTAAGAGGAACAAGATAAGAACAGCGGAGATGGGGAGCGAGTTAATACTACCAAAAAAAAATTAAGGAGAGACTTTCAAAAAAAATCATTTAAATTGACAGTTGTGGTGCCAAACAATAATCAGGCATCACGCACAAGTAAACACGGTGCAAGCTGCTCCATCCATCCTTAATGATCATGAAAGTTTTATGGTAAGAACTCCTTGTTATGGACTCATGTGGAATACTTCAGAGACATCTTTGGCAGCAGCTACATAATGCCAGGCGATGATGAAAAAGCAAATTTCTTTTTGTTACAGATGGTTACATTTTAAAATGTAACCTTTTCTAAAAAGGACAGTCCCCTGGAGGCATGACATCTTACCCGTTAAATTCACACGGGTTAAACAAAGCTCATCTACAGAAAATGAATCTCTGTCATTTCTTCTTAGAAGTCTGACAGAATTCAGTCAGACTTCTGTAGGGAGGAGAGAAGATGTCCAGAAGACAGAACAAAACAAAAAAGAAAGAAAAGAAAAAAGAAAAGGCAATCAACCTTTTAAATTATTTCATGCCAACTAAGATTTGAAGTGTTACATCCATTCTGCTTAGATCTGTAGTCTTCAACTCAAAGGTCACATTATTATGGATTTTTCTCGCCAAAGCATAACAGAAATAGTTTTTCAATAATTTTGAAGGTCTTTGGGGGGAAATCTGTTCTGGGCATTATTCATGAAAGTTATGACATTTTATTTATCTAGTTTCTTTCAAAATCCTTGAGAATAAAACAACAATGATGACGTATCGCCAAACACTTCTCAGTTGTTTCTCTCCCTCTCACGCACACACAGTTTCTGACATGGAAATATATGTTATTTTTACTACTTGATTTTAAAAAGAGAATTTTAAAATGTAACCAAAATCTGTCAATTTGGAATTGTTTCTCTAAAACCTAAATCTAAAAATAAAAAAGGCAATTCATGTGGTTTCCTAAACTTCATGGGAAAGAATTCCTCTTCACAAATAAGCAACTCCCTGCAAAATTTGCAACATAAACATTATAGCAGCTGTAATGCCATACCAGGATCACGAGAGAAAAATGATTAGAAATCCTGTAAGATACCCTAGCTACTATCTGAGAGGAATTTCAGAATACATTATTTTTCAAGTTCTATTTTCTTACTCTATTTTATACATAACACTACAAATATATGTGGCAAACATCTTTAATAGCAGCCATGAGCTGTTTGTTTTGTTTCCAAGTAATCAATTCCTTCTTAAGCAAGAAAGCATTTATTTGGTGTCATTAATTTCACCATTTGGTGAAACAGTGTCAGGACTGGACTTACAGAGCTGGGGCTGGAGTGCCGCCTGACTTTAGGTGATTCCTTCCCTGCAGATGAAGTTTTGAAGTTAATGCAAGCGTTGTTCTCTGAATGAACCCTCTTCACTTGATTAGCTGGTTTCTCAAATGGATCAAAACTACTCTGCGTCCTCTGAACCCGGACTTTTTTATCCTCAGGAATTGTATCCAGAGGTTTGATCACTGAATCCATTCCCTGGCAGTTCCGTGTAGACATCTTTGTGACACATATCTGAAAGGAAAAAAAAACATTCGTTGACTCTAACAGGCTTAAAGTCCATGTCAATCCATCCATCCATCCAGCACCAAACTAGGCAGTGGACTCCATAAGCATTCATTTTCTAATTCTACATTAAAATTGCAAACAATACATGCATTTTACATAGGGCACACACACCACGGTTATAACAATAAAAAACCTGTCTTTGCACAGTGTAATAAAGATCCTGGCAAGGAAAGACAAAGAAGAGGAACATATATAAAATTCATACATTTGCATTCTTTCATACAATATCTTCTTAGCAACAATCCCACTTTACTTCTTTCTTCAATCTAGCCACCAATATCCGTGAACAGTATTGATTCCCATTTGTTTAAAATTGGATGAGACTAAACTTAAATAAATGATGGTAGTTTGCACGTGCACTTCGGTGCTGGCCTGCCAAAGATCCAATAGCAGTATATTATTGTATTTTTAAATAATGATCATACAGTGTTATTATTATTATCACCATATGTCTCAGAAAATCAAATCAGTAAATCAATTCCCAGGCACTGCAACGTGAGATTGCAGCTAAATGGCACTCTAAAGCACAGAAGTTCAATTCTTTGTTACTATGAAGTATGATTCTGCCAAGCCCCCAAGACTGCAACTTGCTACTTGAGCTACCAAAATATGCGATTTCTAGTTCAAAAGAACTAAATGAGCAGAACAGCGAGTTTAGATACTCCAGTCATGCACGTTTATGTTTTTAATTTTAATACACTCTAACAAGTAAGACTATTTTTTAATCACACAGTTGGTGGGGGGTTGTATTTGAGGCCTCAGCTTCTGTTTTCATCCATAAGAGACTCAACTTTTACTTGGGAAGCAAAGAAATTATTTTAGCTTTCAGGCTTCAGGGAAAAGCTATGAAATGTGATGCAAGCAGACCCAAGAGGCTCCTTAAAACATAACATGAATCAAAAGCATCTCCAATTTACTTTTTCCATGATATTTGCAAGTATTTAAGGATAAACGGTGCTAAATTGCTGTCAACCATACTGTTTGCACTCATACAATTAAAGAAGCATAATGGTCCATTCGAGCACCTAGAATCTAAACATTTTTGAAAACTCATAAAATTAAAAAAACATGAATGTGAAATAACATGAAAAAAAAAATATTTACCATTACCATTTAATCAGGACTCTTCCCCCATAACCCAAAGTGTCTCCAATACAAACTTCTCCAACAAATTATTCTTTGCCATTTCCCCAGAGGAATTCTGTGCCTTGAAATCCAACTTATTTTAATTGTTTATAGAAATACTGGGTGACTATACTTTGTGGTTTTTATGTTTTGTGGTTTCGATGATCCACTGTAACAGTAGATCAAAGATTTCTTTTGTTCATTAAAAATTTAAAGTACATTTCCTGCACAGTGCCATCTGGTCAAACGATCATACACCAGGTCAACTCTAATGAAGGACATTACTAGCATTACAAACCAGGCTTTACAAGGGTTCACATTTCTTGTCATTAAAGCTGTTTCTCCAAGACTAAAACTTAACCAAGTTTTAACTGAGAAAAGGAACAGCCCCCCTACATTCCGAATGATAATTCCCTGTCAGGCCAAAATTAAGGCAATTATGTAATTTTGGTCTATTACTTCAGAGAGAAAAGATATATTACTTCAGAGAGAAAAGATATATTACTTCAGAGAGAAAAGATAAAGAGCTGCTGCACAAAGAATTTTTAATTAGCCTTCTTGTAAAATTAATTGGCTTCTTTTCCCTAAAACAACTTACATGCACAGACATGCACCCACATACTTCCCACTACCCTCTCCAGATCTGTGTTCTTGCAATGCTTGTTACCAACATAACATAACATAATGTAAACTGAAATTGCTATTAAAATAGCAGCACTTCCATTTTGCTTAATTGACATGGATGCAAATAAATCAGTATTTCTCAGCTTATGAAGTCCTATGATCTAGAAAACAGTGGCAGGGGATAGGGAGGAAAGGTTCAAAAGCTGTACTTGTCTTCCTTTCAAATTACCAAAGGCAACCTTTAGCCAGTTAAAATGTTTGGAATCCACAGCTATAAACATACTACAGATAATAATGCCATGAGTGCTGCTTCTAGTTTCTTTTTCCACTGGAAAATCTCCATGTCTAGCTCTAAGCAAGCATTGTATTAAAAAAGAGAAAAATGCAAGACATCTGTTACTATTGATCGTCTCTACTGGAAGCAGTAATAGTTTGGAATTAGATATTGAAGGGATAGACTTTCACCTTCAGGTCACTTGACTGAATCTGGAGTAGGATAAAAATCCCTACAATCATCTTCTAATAGCCAACTTCAAACTTGCAAACGACTAAAACCAAGACGTACACCAACCAGCCCCCCGCTCACAAGTCAAACACCTCAGTGAACGCACAGCCTGAACACCAGCATCACCAGTGGAAAAGACCGAAGACTACAGAGCAGTGCAAAAGCAGAGACCGCTCCCCACGCTGCTCTGCCTGCTCTGCAACTGCAGCGCTTCTCCTGCCAGCGCTGCCAAGGGGTTTCATTCATCACTTCTCTCTCACCTATATCAATAGTTCCCTAGCAGTAATAAAACATTCTCTCCAAGTGATTGCTGACCACAGCGCACTGTGAAGCCAGCAGATCTGAGCTTACGCCGTTGTTGAAGAGTACACATTTCCAATCCATCTACCCTACTCTGAAGAGAAACAGTATTTAAGAGGTTGTTCCACATTCTGTCATTGGCAGGTCAAGTCCAACTTTGTGCTGAAACTCTGCTCTGTGAAATCTGAAAGGAGGAGGTCTAAAACATCAGTACCGAGCAGTGGCTATAACTTCAAAATTACACAGCTTAAGGTTGCAGTAAACTCATCGGTAATTTCAGGTTTCCCTCTGTTACCAAGACCTAAGATACCACAATAACTTTGCCTTTGCCCCTGGGCAGTGGGTGCGCTGACCTGCCACTCCTGTGCTCCAGCTAATGGTAGAATTTATTCTGTAGTGACTTCTCATGCAAAAAAGCAACAGTGCACTGAGCAAGACTGATGCATAACATATTTCAGAGATGTTCTGTGCATACAAATGATCTTAGATTTCACCAGCATGACCAGATTGATTTTAGGAACAGCACAGGTTTGAATTTTTCTATTACACTAAATCAGCCTTTTCAGTATCATTTTTCCCTTGTATTGCATAACAGAAGTGCTTCTTATAAATTTCAGCCTCTCAAATGATATATAGAAATATTTAGCATCAGAAGCTCTTAGACCTGTAAACCATTGTCTACCACCTGGTAGTTCCTTGCTGGCAGTCAGGAGAAATCTAACCCACTCTCTTACTTCTAGCTTTCCTTTTGCGTAAGAGAGTAAGGACCATTTTCCAGTTAAACCATAGTATTGGTCACAAAGGACACAAGCTCATTTTCAGACTCTTTTGGACGCCCCCCATGTGATCCTCTGGGCTAATCAGAATTTCTTTCCGAGTCCATTTTGCCATCTGTAAGGCAGGACCTTTATTTTTACCACATTTTATTTGTTGTATCTATGTAAGCCATAGGTTCTTCAGCACGGGGACTAGTCTTTTAGTAATCATACATGCAGAACAACCCTCGTGCACTCCAATAAAGATGAAAAAGTCATCCAGAAAGTAGTGGAAGCTACTTCTTTCCAGTGCAGCCTCAAGACTGGATGATTTTGTTGAGTATCTGCTTTAGCTACAGTTACCAGAATAAAAAACAAAGTTAAACAAGTGTAAGAGCTCATGACATAGGAAGTCGATCTATATGATTCATTACACCTTCTTGCCCTTGCTCTATAAATCTATGTTAATGCTGTACTTAAAACAGTGGAGCCCAGACACTCATTGAGATGCTGTAAATGCCACCACAATCTAAAATCGGTGCTACGTGAAAACGTGATCAATGGCACCTTAACTATTACAAGTACTTATCCCAAGTGTGTGTAGAGACCATACAGGTGATATCCTGGGGTTTCATACATGAGATGACAATTATGCTCTATAAAATGCAATCAAAGAGGAAGCAAGAACTTTTCAGTATGAATGTGATACCCATTTAAAGAAACTTCTACCTAGCAAACAGCATGAGCCATTAAGTAGCGCTAATCACTGCCTCTTTACCTTAAGTCATCATACAAGTAAATATTAAGGTATGTCAACACTTTCAGTGATTCTTTCCTCTTCAGAGGTTACTAACATGATTTGGTACTTTTCCCACCACAAACTACATTCAAAGCATAGCTTTCAGGAGTATAAACTACTTCAGAAACTATTTGGCTTTTAAAAGTGGTGCAATGAAATCATGGTTATCACTTTCAGAAGAGGTATTTCTGCCAGCAGATCTCATAACTATAGGGAGCAGAGGAATGGATCTTCACTGATGCCTCCTCTCTTTTATATAAGAAACAGGATTTAAAAATAGGCCAATCAATTTACTATGTTTAACAGCTACAGATTATTACAAGCATAACAGGCAATATGCCAAAACACTCTGTCACGTAAGGATTGTTAGAGCAGATATTCCCTTCCTTCCTAACCTTCCATCAGACAACAAAGGCTCAAGAAAGTCACTGGCTGATTCACCACCTCTGACTTTGGGCACGTTAGGTGGCCCCAAAATGAAGTGTAAGAGAGGGTATGGCTGCTTTCTGCCATCTAAGTTCCCACCCAACAGGAATCCCAACTGCGGTACCTTGGAGAAGCATGCTGAAAAATAGATGTTGGCAAAAACAGTGACATAGGGGAAGGGTCATGGGGCAGACAATAAACAAAACAAAACAAAAACAAAAACATTTTCCCTACATGGAAAAAAGGTAAAAAAAAAATCCCAAAGGTAATGGTATATATGGTATTCACACCAGTGAACTTTACATGTAGGACATTCATCCAATAAGTCTCTGCTTTGGTTCCAAGACAGAAGTCCTAGAAAACCTAAACTAGACTCCAACGTCCAGTCTCCCTGTGGAAGGAGTCTTGTTCTTCTCCACAGAGAACAGAGTGGTCCTGAAGAAACTCAGATTTTTGTGTTTGAAGTTACTGTTTGGAAAAGCACTTCCAAAGCAGCACTCAGAAACTGTCCAGGGACTCGGCATCTTTGTGGGAAAAGATTTAATCTGAAGATAGCAACGACTGTTCCTACCCTGTCAGGTAGCAGCATTAATAGTTGAGAGCCCCTGACCCCAGCCTTGGAGAAAAGACGCCTCTGAGCCCAGGTGTGGTTCAACAGAAGCACCTCTCCATGAGCATCCTGCCCATTACACTTCTCATGTAAGGATCAATAATGTTAAATACACAACTGTATTTCCCTAAGCTGTTTCTCACTCTGCTGCCAAACAGTAAGTCAACACCCCAAGCAGTCAGCAGACCAGCCGCTAGTATCTCATACATTCTCCACAGCCTGATGACTGAAATACACCCACTTTTTAATTTGTCCACAATTATTTACATGATATCAACTAAAAAGGTAAGACAAAAAGAGAGATGATGAGACAAAAGTAATTTTGCCACTGAAAACCTATAGCACAAAGACCCACCTTGCAGTTGCCCAAAGAGCTCTTCCCTACTTCTGAAAGAAATAGCGAAAGGAAGATTTATCTAGCAGATGAGAACATTCATGTAAATTCCAGTATTACTTGAGCTATAACAAATTCTGGCAATGTAAAGCAAAAGAAAAAGCAGCCCCACAAAGGTTAGTGCAGTCTGGTATTAAAAGTTAGTGTTTCTCTGTGTGTTTTTATTTATTTAAAGTAAAAAAAGAACCATTATCACACACCCAGAACATTAAAGAAAGGGCACTTCAAAATTCCTAATTTTAGAACCACAGAAAAGCATAACATAGATCCTACTTCGCAACTTTCTTAGTTGCTGATCAGAATCAGAAGACAATGCATGACAGACAACAAAACAGCTTGGACAGTCTTTTTTCCCTTCTCATCTTACTCATTCTCACAATCAATTTGAGAAGATCCCCAGGCTGCTCCAGGATAAACAGACTTAGTCATCATTACATCAGTAGGGATCACTGGGCTACAGTTTCCTACAGCCCCCACCCCAACATCACAATATTTATCATATCTCAAGATATAAGTCTGCAAATAGCCAAATTTTTCACATAAAGAAATAATGCTGAAGTTAAGAGACTGATATCACAAGAAGTGTATTTTTGTTCCATGCATAAAGTCCATAATAAGCCCCATTAAATAAATACAAATCAATATTCATGGAACCATTTCTAAATAAATATGTCTATTTGAATTACCTTGTATCATTTCAAGCAATATTCCTTAATCTGCATGTGCAATTATTGAAAAAAAAAAAAATATTGTTTATCAGATGGAGTTATTGTGATACAGTTTCAATGCAAAATTTTTTTCACTTCATTGCTGTCAGCAGAATTAAGAGGTCCCAAACAAACAAGATTCTTACAATTAAAGGTTGCTGGATTAATTCATTTACTGCTTAAAGTAATGTAGCATTTAAAGAGTGAGAGTGATCAGTTAAAACATGTAAGTAATTTATAGTCCTTATGGTTCATGAATTTTAAAACACTCATGAATGTCCCCTGAATTAATCACCTGTTAGGGTACTTAGTAAAAGATAGGCTGTCCCATATCAGTGGAATTTATTCATATGAATAAAGATATCCTCAGTAACAAAGAACAATCAACTTTAGCATGACACATCAGACATCCTACCACACAGAAGAAAAAAAATAAATCTAAAAATGTTTGTATAGTGTAAAGACATACGACTCTGAAGCTCATCACATCTTTAAGGAAGATGCATTATACCTGGTTTTTAATTCCTGCAGGTAACATTCTACAAACGTTTACTATGGCCATCTAGTACCTATGGACTTACGTAAAATGTTAAAAAACTGCCATCCACCTCCTATTCTCTATCGTCATTGCCACTGTATGTGTCCTGGGAAAAAAGTGGTTGGTTGGGTAAATACCAGAGTGAACATCCAAAATTCTTACTGAAAAAATCACAAGAAAACATCTGAATTCTCCTATTTGTACCGTTCCAAGAGAAGTAGTATGAAAGGATCCAATACAGGGAAACCTGAGATCTAACACTCATGAAGCAAAAATAAATAAATTACTGAGTGACTTGAGGCAAGGAAGTCACTTAACCTTTCCACAACTCCGTTTGTCCGCTCATAATACAATCCTGCCCCTACCACAAGGAGAAACTGGGAGCATTAATTAATTTTGTAAAGCACTTGGTCTTTTTTAAGTGAAATGTTATAAAGATATAGATTATCATTTGGAGAGCCAAAGCCCTCTGGAAGGTAGCACAACAATCTCATTATTACAGAGAACAAGACTTAGCACTTGCATTTAGCTGACATGTATCAAGAAAAATCATAAATAGCCAAGTGACTACTAACCCAACAGCTGAACTGCTGAGAGCATAAGGCCAGCATTAATTTTCACTGAAAAAAATCCTATCTGGATACAAGTTTTCATTATCTTTTATAAGCATGTTATTTTCTATCGTGCTTCGATACCATGGCAATTGAGAACTACACAAGTCATCTGCAGATTCTGGCAGCACTGGAATTTGACATTTGCTACTTATAAAACACAATTTGGGAATGTTCTGGAGTATTATAAGCAGCTTTGTTCAAAATAAAAATGCAACTGTCTGGAGAATCATTCTTGTTGGAGAACAAAGCAGTAGGATGGCTCTTGTTATAACCACAGGTCTTGTCCGCTGCTTCTTGGCACAGCTGGTAGGACTCTCCATTGCCCCTGAGAAGAGAGGGGCAGCAAAGACTGCTGCACCCACAAGCAGAAACATGAACAGGTCTAGAAAATAGCTCAACTATTGAGAAAGCTACGATATGGGAAAAGATCAAGGAAGAACAAGTGATGAGACAAGGGAGCGAATAAAATTGTGAAAGGGGAAGTAGAGCATGTAATGATGCACGACATCACCAGCGAGTTCACACTGGAACTACCAGCGCAATCAGACCCAAATTTGAAAGAAGTCCTTCAACACTCGCCTTTCCTGGTAATCATCAGCACCAGCTCTTCAGTTTGAACATTGGATGGGCACAGCTAAAAAGAGCAGCGTGAGAACTTGCATAAGAGAGAAAAATAAAGGGGGGAAAAAAACAAAGGACAAGAAATAGAGTAATGGTGACACAAGGAAGGAAGGAAGATGGGAGGGAAAAATGACTGTAACATAGGCATTTCACTGCCTGCTCTGATGGCCTGTTGTTTCTCTTTGGTAACCTCTGGGGGTAACAGGCTCAACTCTGTCCCGGAACCATAACTCATATTCTCAGGTAGTATTTGTTTAACTTGGACACAGAGATTACTAGCTATGAACTAGCAAATGCAACTGAAAACAGAGCTCAGAGACTGAAAATGGTATCTGGGGATACGGTATGCTCCTTGCTGCATCTAGCATAAACTTACTCATACATCTCCCACAGCCCATCTCAAAGGCACTCTCCAAAAATGGCTGTTTTATTTCTGAAGTCGAAGCTGATGTTAAACCAACTGTCTTTGTCATATGGAAGAAAGCAAATATAAAAAGGTCACTGAAGTGCCAGATGGAAGAATTTTTGAACTGGAAGCTCTGACATTAATTCTCTGTGTTTGTCTGAAACACTGAACTCAATGAGCAGATTAAATGCCTGTGCTGAATTGCCAAGTGAGAAACAAGTCACTCTCTCAGAAAGGCCAACGGATCAGACCTGGAGTAGGAAACCCAAGATCGTACAAATCTGAAAAGAAGTTTAAACATCTGAATCAAAGAAAAATAAAGTTTTATGCTGAAAGTTATTATGGGAAGTGCTTACACAACTCTTTCCTCTCCGCTGTCCCACCAAACCCATAATACAGCACATATTTCTTCTGCTAAATTAATACCTAAAATTAGCATAATTACTGAATCAAGCACAATCCTGGGAGTCAGGAATTACTGCACATGATTGTATGTCCCTTCGACATGGCAAGATGGAGCTAAGCACTTCTAAAATTAATATTTTTTCTGTTTATAGCACAGTTTAACTTCAGAAAAGTGAGTTTTCAGTCCATTAAAAGTGGCGTTCCTCTCCTCGCAGGGAAAAATGGTCTGACTTTGCAGAGAACTTGCATAGACTTTAGGTTTATAAAAGCCTACATGTGTCCTCAAAACAAAATCCTGTTCTGCAACAACAGTCCTCAGGAGGAGTCACCTAAGGACAGGGTCTCAGCTGAAGGTCATGCAGAAGTCCTGACAGCCTGTAACGTACATGAAAAGAGACAGAAACTCAAAGGAGCTCTATTTCTGTACTTACGCCACAAAATACAACTGTGCTAGTATTAAAGCCTAGCAAATAAATTCTTCCTTTTACTTGTGCGATGCTCAGGCTTGCCACAAAGTGGTATATAATACGGCATTGAAGCTTTTCCTGCAATTACAACCAGGCTGCTGCTTCCATTACCCTGGTTCCAGACTTGCTGCATCCAGAAGCAGGAGGGTCGTTCCTCCAGTAAACCAAGCAGGAGGACAGCGGAGCGGATCAGCAGAGGTGTTGGCGTGGGAGAGGCGGCTTCCAGCATCGGGCACGAGCCAGAGACTCCTTGGTAACCAGCAGAGCGGTGGAGAAAGTGTCTGAACATGAACACTCTCCCATGAAATTGTGACAGGTGGTTTCTACACTCTTTTACTTAGTTACCCATTTGTATCTGTTGTCTATCCTCCTCTGTAACCATATGAACAACATTTAAAAATAAAGATTAAAAAAATATTTTCAATGCCTTTCCCATATCAGCCTCCTGCTCCAACAGATGGCTACATGTGCCAGTGCAAGTTTATGCAGTTTTCTTTCCATAAGTGCATTATTAGCTGTTTTGTACGAACATTATATTAAGTCTTTCTGAGTTTACAGGTTTATAATTTTATTCTATCCTCCAACACTCCCCCCAATCATGAAGTTATCAAAGGCGTATCTATAAATGCAGTAAGTCTTCCCACTGCCATGTTCAAGTGTGAGAAATCTTGAGAGACTTGACAGCAAAATGCCTATTCTTGCTGAATTCTGAGGCTGTTGGTAAGGTTTTTAAGAAAATAAATGGTAAACAACTCCATGACTTGAAAATAGGTTCTACCTAGTTCATTTAGGCTCTGTTGCATATCCTAACAAGTCTCTTGATTCTTTTGCAGGTATCACCAATAATTCTGTTGCAAAACAAAACCAAGAATTGTTCTACAAGCAGAGACTGCAACAAAAATAATGCTACTGGTCAGATCTGGTCAACTGCAACTGATAGTTTAAGCCCAACTACTCGATTAAGAAGTTGACTAAATTCTTCTGTCTCGTGAGCCTGAAGTCAGATGAAAGCAGTGAGATATGATGAGATAAAAGCTTCATCTCTAATTACAATGAACCAGTGAGTTTGTTTCAGACAGAAAAATCAGACAATGATAGTTTAAGAACTCAAGACCAACCTGCACATGTACACTGAAGAGCACTTATCAAATGCGAAGAGGAAGGGGACAGGTTACACAATCATCTGTGCAAAATACATGCATTTTCAGATGGAAAGGTTTTACAACCATTTCCTGTCAGGTATGACAACAACCTTCATTGCACTGAAGCAGCACGCTGTACTGTCTTTACAGATCAATGGGAGTCTCACCCTACCTTCAGCAGACTCTTAAAAAGTGCTTCCCAAGAAATAATTCAAGACTAGAATGGTAAATTAGTTTGACTCTTCTTCCTTCATTCAGACCAATTCCTTTATTTAAAAAAAACAAACAAACAAACAAAAAAAACAACCACAAAAGTTTACTTACTTCATTCCCTTCCCTCTTTTCTGCATTTGTTCTTCTTTCCTTTCCTTCTTCCTCTTCTAAAGTTTCTTTCTTACTATCTTTAGCAAAAGCTAGAGAAAAAACTAGGTAATGAGAATACTTTATCTCATTCTGTTAATGCACTTCAAAGTTTCATTCTAGTACCAAGAAAGGAATCTCTCCTGCTCTTAGGTGCTTCATACCTGAGGTCAACAACCCTACAGCTTGAGAAATGCAGCTTCCAAGGCAGACCAATGTCACAAGGAAAGACAAACTCTCTGAGCGATTCTAGATCTGCTCCCTTACATATTATCTTCCAAACCACTGAATTTGACAAGGTATCCTCTATCAAATCAGCACAGTATAAAGGTATAGACAGAAAAAGAGCTTCAACTTTGTCATTATTCTCATGTGCAAGTACTCTTCAGAGATTTGAATAACCTATATTCCAACTCAGACTCCAAGAAATCTTAGTAATGGCCATCCATGACCTTTCTGCCATTGTTTCTTTCACGGAAGCTTGAGAGATCAGACGAGGATGACAAGTCCAGCTTCACAGACAATTAAATGAAAAGAGTCCTCATCTGTGTTTGGATCTCATATACACCTGACTTTTTTTTTTAACTTGTTCTTTTTTCTTTTCTTTTTCTCAGATAAATGACATCATTACAGAATTCTACAAAACTTGACAGAAAAGTCTTAAAGGAATTTTCTAGCAGCTACTGCAGGTTTGTCAGACATGCAGTAGCACAATAGCTTTCAAAGCAAAAAGGTGTAAGGAAGCATAATGAAACTTGCTTCTCAGTATATAATGTGCTACACTGGAAGAAAGCGGCAGAATCTCTACAAGCCTACCATGTCCCATAATTCAGAATTTTGTCAGAGGGCATAATAAAAATTGTAGTAACCAAAATTATTCAGAATATGAAGAACACTCCAGTATATCTTTTCTTGCAAAGATGCATAAAACTTAAAATGGAGAGGTTTCAAACTGATAGTGAGAAGAGCTCATCATAAGAAGGACAGCTATAATTTTATAAGAAGAATTCTCTGAACAGCATAGAGATAATGCTCAATTTAAAAAAAACCTAGGTATTTCAACAGAGTAGTGAAAATCACTGTTGCTGCTCTGATATGTTCCAGCAAAAACATGTGCTGCAGTAGATTTATGACTGTGCTCAAATCAATTCTAAAGAAAAAGCTATAACAGTACAAAACAGCCAAGCCTTCTGCAGTTGGTGGCAATTTGCGCCTCCAAAGCTGTGAGTTCATCTTGAATCACTTTCAATGAACAACAAATCCCAAGGATCAAATTGGTCAAAAATCACATCTATTATTAAAGTTAGAACATCAGTAAGAAGTCCTCCATCCTTACAGCACATTAAGTTTCTCATGAAAATATTTCACAAAACTGCGACTGACTGCAGGTATTTTGCACAGCTTTTCCTGCACGGCTGCCTACCAGCAGTATGATCACATTTTATAATTATATAATTTTATGTATAACTGGACTACTTTTCCAATTACAGGGAATTCCTTGCCAACTTGAAAGTTATGACTGGTGGTTTCACCACTTTCCCGGGCAGCAGAAAAACCAACCACCCCCGTCACTAAGCTGTAGAACTTTCCAAGACCACTCTTCAGCATGACATTAAAATAACATTTCTACAGCCGATATTTAACAATGGAACCCATTTGTTCATTAAAAAACCCCACTATTTACAGGGAAGTCTGGGCAAGCACAATTTACACATATTCACTACAGGTTTAAATACATTTTCTTTGCACTTACACAAAGATTTAATAAACTAGAGAGGACATATTCAAACGTACTAAGCCTGTAGACTGAAAAGCATCAGAAATGAATTAAATTAAGCTGAGCTTTCACAATATATAAACAGGCATTATGCTTTTTTCTAGTGGTTTTATTTCCTCACTGCTCACTCAGCAACATTTGGTATTTTCCTCTTCAGATAAGTTGTATACAATTTAATATTAAATTACAAGCATCTTGCACAGCAAAACTGAAACACAACTAACATGAACCCTATACAACTTCCAGCATAGAACAATACAGACTGGGTCAAAAGCCTGCTGATATGATGTTTGCTACTAGCTTACATTACTTTACATTTCTATAAAGTCTAGCTGAACTTTATTGCAGATCTTTTTCAGTCAGAAACTGCAACAGATCTCCTAGTCAGCAAGACGAAATAGCAAGTTCTACTGTAGCATTAACTTACCCAAATTCTAATAATAAATTCTAAAAATTTTTGCAAAACATAACAAAAATCCCCACCCACATTTTTTACACCATTTCTGACTAGCATACCATCAAAAAGTATGATAACTAACAGATAAAACTGCCTGCTTCTACATTCTCTGTGGACCAGTCCAGAACTGATACAGGAACTTCAGAGAAAGCCCATCCACTCAGCAATATGATAAACAAAACAGCGAGATCACAATATTCCCTCAGTTCACCAGCAACAGGAGGAAAAGCCCAAAATTTACTTTTACAAAGGCAAATGCTCTGTTTATGCTGTTGATTCAAAAATCTTATAATACAAAGATTGCTGAATTCAACATCCAGCACTATGCTAAATTGCTATTTCACCACTTGCTTTTTGCTAAATTGTAACATCCAGTATTTTACATAGGCTTATATCAGGGAGTGGAAGGGAAAATATCAGTGAAAAATATGCCACACATGAAAAAGATGCATATAATCAATAATTCTAACAATATGCAATAAACTTCTCTCAAAAGCCAAAAGTAGTCACAGAAGGGTATTTACTAAACTATACCAAACCCCAGAAGTCACCATGTACATGGAAGAAGCACTTCATGACTGATGGAGCTGCTGCTGGGAGAAGTTGTCCTGACATCGATGTTGTGATAGCAGGATTAAAAACAATAAAGACATTAAGAGTCTGTTCCTTAACTACCCAACTTTCCACTCATGTACTTTCCTGCAATCGTACCGAAAGGAAAACCTAATCAAAGATGCTGGAATCCAGTACGGACCTATCTAAGAAACTCAAGCTCAGAAAACATAATATTTAACCTGTTCTTCCCAAATTAAGAACACCAGCTACATTTTTCTTTAGTGCAGAAACAGCCTTTGGAGCACTGGTATCACAGTCTCTCTGTTGTTTCAGTTAATATTTGCTAGGATACTCTCCTTCATTTCAACATGGTTTGTAAGCTGTAATTATCATTGTATCAGCACCTGAAACAGTGAGGAAAATTTTAACACTAGTATTATCCAACCTGAATTACAAATCGCGTATAGCACCGCCTGACAGCTGAATATTTTTGCCTTGCCAGGAGTTCAAAGGGAAATAACCTCAACAAAGCTGTCTGGATCTGCTTGACAGCTCCAGTGAGCTTTAAGTGCCACATCTACCCTCACATTTATAAGAGAAGTCACCAAATATTTCAACCTGAAGCCTCACCTGACCCAGGCTGAGCCTTCGCACAAGCTCTCACCCCAGCAAATTCCTACTGACCAGGCAGATCATGCCAGGCCAGCGTACCGAATCCTGCATGGGACAGCCACCTCAGCGGTGCCCAGCACCATGCCTGGATTTCCCTTAAAGCACGAATTAATCTCTTACCTCAGCAGGTGGAGAGCCCAGCGGAGCTGTGCGACTCCCTCTGCGGTGCCCACGGCAGCTGCTCCTTGGGATGGAGTGGACAAGCTCTTACGGCCCTTGTACCGCAGCCTGCTCGCAGACCCTTGTAATGGTACTCTCCATTTGCTCCTCTGTAGCGTCTCTGGGAGAAGTAAGAACTGCCTGACACTGAGTACCTACTCACAGGTCAGCTTTTTAAATAGCCCACCCGAGCTTAGAGTGTGAGGGAAAAAAACGTTAAGAACTCTGTGTGTGCGTGTGTGTGTGTTTGGGTTTAGGGATTTTTTAGTTTGGTTTTGTTTAAGATTTATGCAGCAAAATAGCTACAAAGAGATAGTTAGGTGACCATTTTTGGTATAGGACTTCAAAGGCTGGCTAACCTCCTTACACTAAGATGTAACATTGATGATTTTTAGCCTGCTGAACTCCAACTTTTTGAATTATCTTTCTGTCTAGAGTCAGAGACATGAAGGAGACTACGGCAAACACTCACTCCTCAGGTAAGCCCTTATCTCCTGCTGTGACAGACCTCAGCCTCACTGCAAAACTGATCCACACAGAGAAGATCGTAATCTTTACAGAGCGCTCGGCACTAACCGCCTATGAAACTATGTACTTCTTACGTTTCCCATCTGCATTCTTAACTTTTCGGCACATTGTCCACATTATATGTTATTTCCCACCCACCCCACCCCTAGTTGATTTGGGATCTATGTTTAACTAATTATTACCATAGGGAATACTATTGATCCATAAAAAATGCCCAAAACATTCTTGATTTCTTTTGGTCTAACTAAAATGGGAGAACTCCAGAGACAGTAGTAACACAACAAACATTGCTGGCTGGTTTTACATTTGGGGAGAGAAAACACTTGGAGGAAGAAAGCTGGTGGAAGCAACAACTTTCACATATATATGTAGATGAAAAAACATCACTAAAAAATATCACTAATATCCTAATTTAAAATATACTTTTTAAAAATCACACATCCCTAAGAGTTTCTGGACTTTCATTCTTTATAGAACATGAGAGCAAAGACAAATGTTTGATTACTTCTACGCATTAAACAATGGCAAAGGGACGGAAGGTTTGCAATTTATTAATAGGTATGACAGTATAAGCAAAGAAAAACTTCCATAAAAAATGCTTGCAGCTGAAATAGTTATTCTAAGAGAAACATTCAAGGCTGTTCTTGACCAAAAAAAGCATCTCTTCTTTCTGAGACAAAACTATGCAAATTAAGTTTGCATACAGTATGAAACAGCCCACTTCACATCACTTACATTGCAATACAGTGTCACACATTTAGAAAATATTTTTTAAATAAGGAACTCCAGCAAAATAACAATGACACCTTCAGAAAATAATTGAGATAGGACTGAACCTTCCCCCTTTAATCATATTCAGTGACTAAGAAGAAAACCTCCTTAACTGGTAAGTACAGAAAAGCAAACATGAACCGCTGTTAGACTAGTCATTTGATCCAACATTGATATACAACTGATCTTTTCTGGGAGTATAATTCAGATACTGCACAAAGTATAAACAGGCTCCTCTAGAAATAAAACCCTCTGCTTTTACCCTTAACTAGTAATAGCAAAAACCATATTTCATCCGTCTACCATTACTACCACAGTTGGTTTACTTTAAATGCTAGAACATATGGTGAAATATTTTTTTTTGTTCAGTTCCACTGGGTCTGTGTTGAGATTAATCTATGGCTTGATCTACAACTGAAACACACTAGCTGTTAGTTAAGTCATCAAAAAGAATTCAAATTATTCCATAGAATGGCCACGTTTTAATCTTTCTGTCTTGTACTCATGATAACTGCTGCTTTTTTCCTCCTCTCTTTCCCTGAACACGCTGCTGCTGCTCTAAGCTTTCATACAGTGAAATATTCCACTAAGATCCAAACTGCTGCCAACACACTCCTACATAAGCATTCAGGAATGACTACTTAAAATTACTACCTCACTTTTTGTTTTATTAAATAAAGACAGAATGCAAGAGACATAAACTAATCACAGAGGTTAACAAGGCAAAAAGATACTCTGACATCCATGACATAGCATGCATTTATAAAGGATCGTTTTAATTTTATCTTCCACCACCAAGCAAATCTGTAACTGATAAAGACATTTATTCAGATCCAGCAAAATGCACAGACTTGTTAGCAGAGATGAAAAAGTGGCTGATCATGTCCTTCACTCACTCGTCCCAGAGGGCATTCAGCCAAGCATATATCGGAAAAAATTGCCCATACTATCCTCTTAATACAATAATAAATAAGGCTGCCGGAGAGAGAAATACAAAGCTGTACCGAGAAAAGCACAGCTTTTAAGCCTTCCCCTACCTTTTCCCTGATATTTACAAACCGCAGGCAGTGCTGCCGGGGAGTCTCACCAGGGTGGCTGCCGAGAGGTCTCATGTGGCGTTCCCAGCTTCCCACCGCCTCCCTCTGCCTGGATTTTAAGCATTCCCGAGAAAACCCACCCTGACATGCACAGAATGAACCCTGCTCAAGTTGGAAGCATGTGATAACTAGGCTTCAGGTTGAAACGGGAAACCCCAGCCCCCAATTAATCCCAGAGATTTAAACAAGCCCCATCTTACCGTTTTGCTGTTGCCCAGATCAGGTTCGATTCACCTGCAACTCTTTGGCATCTCTCTAGCAATGTTAGTGTTTGCAGTCAGGCCGGGCTCATTCAGCAACTGAATTCACAACATCTTTCTGCACTAGCAAGCTGAAATGGTACGGCTGTACTACAGCTAAGAAAGGGGGAAATCTAAAGCAGAAAACAAAGAAATCCCTCAAGACAGGGTAATCCCAGTGGAGTAAAATATAAAAGGTACAGATGAGCACCGAGGGTACAATATTTCTCTGTCTAAATTTCACCAGCAATGCCATGCTCTTCCTAAAAAGATTTTTTTTTTTTTTTTTTAATATATGATGGACTTGCCTGTGGAGTTCCCAGAAAGGCAGACTATCCAGGCTCTGCAGCAGCATTGCAGCCAAAGTAACCATGCATATGCTATCTAGGCAATTTACAGCAGTCTTTTTGAAAAGATATTGATTTACAACGTAGCACTGCCTCAACCCAATACAGAACTGCAGCCAAAATAGCTAATGGTGATTTCATAGGAATTAAGGGAAAAAAAAATCAACATTCAATCAAAAGGATGTAACAAATCATCCTCAATTCAATTATGTCCCAGAACTGAAGGAAACCAGCAAGTTCTTGAGTGACAAATGATTTTAAAGCCATAATGTAAGGGCATCTGGAAATAAGCACTACAAATGCCACTGTTCACTTTTCAAGAAACAATATGAAAAAGCATTTAAAAATGTATTGAGCCAAAATATGAACTCTGAAGTTAATTCTAGCATTGTAAGAATGAAAGGCAGTATTTAATCTATGAACATACAAAATATGCAAAGCCGTGAGTAAGCGACAGACACCTGCTCCGTGCTGGGAAGGCGATGGTGAGCCCAAGTGAGCTTGGGTGCGGTAGGAGGGAAAAGAGGGCAGCAGGAGCAAACCCTCAAGGAGGGCTTCTCCAAAAGGGAGGCAGCGAATCTCCTCCATCTCCTACTCCTACAGCAGCCCCTGCTGGCCTGTGCTTCAGATGGCTCCTGGCTCCCCAGAAACCTCTGGGGGTTGGGGGAGCGCTGGACAGACTACGGCTAGGACAGAGACCAGTGATGTGCGTAAGTGAAACCTTCAGGAGAGAAAGAACGCAGCTCAACTGAGATGCCATCTTGAACTTTTTTAAATATTTTTCTTTTTTTCTTTTCTAGGTAACGAGGAGGTGCAACGGAACTAGCAGGTGAAACACAGCCCTGGCTCACAGCCTGGGCAGCCCCAGTGACCCACGTAACAAGACCATCAGAAACAGACTCCTCCGTAGAGTCCCACTTAGAAGAAAGCACAGCGTGCTTGAACCCCACACATTTGCTTGAGTCCCAGCAGAGTGACCAAGACTTAAACACATGCTTAAATAGTTCTTGACTCAAGGCTCACAGTCAAATCCAGCACAAATGGCTTCAGTGATGATAAAAATTGAATGGCATGAGCAAATTCCATAAGATGTCCCCAAAATTAAGTAGCACTTGTTATTTTTTTCCCCTCATCTACTCCCCAACCTTAGTCACAGGGGCATATTCCAGAAGATTATTCAGTTTCTTAGCTTGGTTTTTAAGCAGATAGAAAGGTTTCATTTCCCCTAAAAGAAAAAGAGATGACTTTCACTTTGTAGGCAAAAATTTTATTCTCAGGTGTCTCAAACATGAAAAAAAGCTTCCACGTGAAATGATGAGAAAATACATTCAAAACATTTACATTTCTTGTCCTTATTCTGTCAACATCAAATTGGTCTGAGGGTAAGGGTGAACAAGACAGAAGGATCATCAGATAAAAAATAGCTAGTAAGCACCTGCAGAGACCAATATGTACCAAAAGAGAGGCACTACATTAAGGAAAAAGTGGTGGACAGCCACGGGGAAAGGGAACACAGAAGGCAGAGAAACAGGGAATTGCGTTCCAGAAACAAGCAAGGTGTTGGGCCTGGGCACAGAGACAGAAAGCAAGCCAAACAGTCCACAAAGTAATGGCATCTAACTCAAAGAAGCCAAACCCTCTCATATTTTAAAGTTAATTATTTTTACTGCATTCAAAAAAAATCTGCATTTATTGCATTAAAGTCCTTCTTGTTGCCTTTGACATCCCTCTACAGATGCAGTTCCAGTTGGGCTTTGGCTTTCCAAACTACACCTCTGCATGCTCAGACAATGTCTCTGTATTCCTCCCCAGTTACTTGTCCCCTCATCCACCTTCTGTGTACTTCTCTTCTGTGTTTGAGAATTCTTAGGAACTCCCTGTTTATCTATGCAGGCCTCCTAGCATTTTTGCCTGACTCCCTACTATTCTCTCCCCCTCCTTCCCCTGTGCTAGCCCCATCACTTTCCCTGCTCCCAAGCCCATTTGCTGACTGTGGTTGAACACAACTTGGCTGAAACACAAATACATGCTCTGCTGCTGCCCATGGTACCTCAAACCAGATTGGGAAACCTGGCTGGCAGGCAAAGGCAGTCAAGAATTACAACTGGAATTGATGGACCACACAGAGCCTCCTGTGTCATGGGACTGGTTTGTTTTCCAAGGGGGTGGGACAGTCACTGAGCTAAAAAAAAGTTTCAGTAAGATACATAACAAAAAAGGAAAAAAGAAAGAAGGAAAAAGAAAAAAAAAGGAAAAAAAGAAAAAAAAGGAAAAAG
This sequence comes from Aramus guarauna, assembly GCA_013400195.1. Lineage (NCBI taxonomy): Eukaryota > Metazoa > Chordata > Aves > Gruiformes > Aramidae > Aramus > Aramus guarauna. The sequence continues at coordinate 218,775 of VXBL01001982.1, read as the reverse complement.
GAAAAAGGAAAAAGGAAAAAGGAAAAAGGAAAAAGGAAAAAGGAAAAAGGAAAAAATAAAAGAAGAAAAAAAAAGTCAAATACCTACGAGTTTAGGATTTAAAACTCTGCACAGAAACCAGCTGCAAGTACAAGCTCCACATTATCAGTACTCTGTATCATGCCACTGCTTTCATGCCAGGGCAGACTCGAATATGCTCTGTGGCACTTGAGAACAATTTCTCACATATAAAGAGGCATCTTTGGAGCTTTTCAAGATAATAGATACACCGTCATCTGCAAATTGCTATCCTTAAAACAGACTGATTACACAATGTCACAGCTCTGATGGTCAATTAACTAAACATGCAAACCATCATTTATTAATACTGCATAGTGAAAAGAGTGCCAGCAGTTACCTTGTGCTCTGTGCGGTCATACTACATACTGTTCAATTATAACTTGTGAGTAATGTCCTATTTCCATTAGTCTACATTAAATCATCTAAAAGAGAGCAGGGAAGAGCAGAAGCAAGGGAGAAAGAAGGCCAACTGTCCCCCCCTCTCCAAGAAGTGATAACCACATGCAGTAATTTGTACAAGTATTACATGCCTGCATAAGCCTATTTTCTCCTTATAGAAGAAAGTGCATGACTAAGGAGAGCCACTGCTCCACATACACCTCGACATTTTGACAACTGCAGATTGAATATATAATATTCATACAATACTTCATAAAAATTGATTTGACAAGATGTTTAACAAGTTATACTCAGAAACAGAGGCCTGGATGGGACAACACCTGTCCAAGTCCAGTTGAGTTCCCTGCTATCACAGGCGATCACAAGATATGACCCCTTTCCTAAACTAGTAAGCTTGGGTTTAGTTCGAAGTTAGAATACATAGAGTACACAAGACATGACCTTAATAAAACAACCTAGCAGTGACAAAAATGTGCTGAATGCAAAGAAAAGTCATTTTTATCTTAAGATGGCAGGGGATAATATTGCAGAGTGGAATGCGTGACAAGTTATTCCAAGTACAACATATCGTTAAACTTGCTTCACAAAACCAATATTTGAACTATACCATCTGCATTATCTGCTATGGTGGGACTTCCCTTAAAAAGTGACTGTCTGAAATAAAATGCAATGTAACACAGTGCCAATTATTTTTGCCACTTTTATGACAAAAAAAGAGATTTTATGGTTTTATAGATTTATTTCAAGTACACTTTGCATTATAAAGAATGTTTAAAGTGCCAGTTCAAAGGGAGCAACAACATGGAGAACATTGTGTAATGATTTTACACATTTCAAAAATATTTCAAATCAGTCTGGATATTTTTTCAACTCAGTGTAAGCATTCTTTGCATATAAAAGGTTAATCCAATGACTTTGGACAACTATGCTCTTTCTGTGTAATAGGAAAATCTAACTCCAACATTCCAAGCAAAGCCACATCTTCCTGTGAACACTAATACAGTTACACTGAGATTGTTTTATTTCTTATTGATACTTCTGTGTTCCTTGCTATGCTGGCAAAGACCTCATATACATAAAATAATCCAGATTAAAACAGCAGGGAATCTATGGTAAGAATTTGAATTTGGTCTCTTAACTTGATTTAGGATTTCCTCTTAGGGAAGCTGAATACTATTTTCCAAGCCTCACTTTTTTTTTACTTTTTTTTTTTTAGCTCTTAGTTAAAGCTAGTATATAAGGACTATTCTAAAGAATTCTGTTAGCCCTAATTATTAGCCAAAAGTACTTAAAGAGAAGAAATGCAAAGGCCCGAGGCAGTCAGATCTGCAGTGTGATCAGCAGCTGATACACACAGATAGCAGATGCAGAGCTTAGACAAGGTATGGAATTTCATAATTAGTCTACTTTAAAGACGACAGCAGATCTGTAGGCTTTTCCACTGGGGGTGGGCATCTAGCACGGATGCAAAACAGCACTCCAATATACCTTACCCTGCAATAACAACGCATGCCTTGCTATATAAAAATAAACAAAGAGTCTTCTCCCAGCCCCATCTCTCATACTTGCAAAAAACAAACCAAACTATTACACATAGACAGAATGCTATCTCAGCTAGTAATGTTTTCATGCCTTTATAATATATTAAAATTATGCTGTAAAAAAAGGCCTATCTGGAAGGCATATCAAGCCTATACCAAGTGTCAGGTAAAACAATCTGCATCTTGTTTGCCTAAATTCCTCATCCCCAACTGAAAGACAGTAAGCGATAGCAGAGCCATTCATATTCAGCATCATACAGCTACGTGTGCTGTCAACAGTAGCAACATTTCACTAGAGAAATGGAGGTATCTTCAAAACATATGAATAAAAGTCTAGACAAAAAATGCACCATAGTGCTTGATGTACCTGTATGTACACACAACGTCATGTTCAGGTGCTAAGTCTTAATGTTACTAATATAGTGCATACAAAGCACCACAACCTAGACTACCCAGAAAAACAGAAGAAGAAAAAAACAAAGAAAAAAAAGGAAAGAAAAAGAGAGAAAAAAAAAAGAAAGAAAAAAAAGAAGCCATTTAAATCAACATCTCAGTCAATCATTTTTCAAAACACCACAAAAAACTCAGGTAGTATAAAATTCAAATGTATGTGCTCTGTCTGGAAGGTGATAACAATCAGTAAGGTGGCTTTAGTGGAGTAGCTTGAAACTAACCCAGTTACTACAACAGACAATTCCTAAAACCACGTAACTGACAATTCTCATATATGCAATACCAAAAAAAAAAAAAATCTAGCTAATCAGGAAAGGGTAGTAATATTTCCATGACACAAATTTTAATGATGAATAGTAGAGGCACAGTTTACAAAGGTTTTGCTTTAGAGAGTTACAAAGAATTACCAATAGCTTTTTAATATGTACCAGTATAATCCCCAGGGAAGAATCCCTGAAAATATTTCATTTTCGAGTTACATATATTGCTACAGCTGATCTCATACAAGGATGAAACTCAGTGATCTCCCATTTCAAAGTCATCCATAGCATTATAGCTAGGAGAAGAAAGCTTTCTATAAATGAATTAAAACTTAACACAAAAAGATGAGTTCACCTTCATCGTTCTCGAGCTTAAATATGTCATGCACTGAAATTCTCGTCTTATTTAAAAGCAATGGAATTTAGCTTCCCTTTGTTTTCACTTTGAGATACTCACATGAAAGGCTTTGTTAGTTTGTTGTGTGAGGTTTTTTTTATTTCACCTGATATCTTTCTACAACGCAATGGGAAAAAAAAAAACAAACCCTCATGTTTTCTTACTAAAAAAAGATTCATGCACAAAATGTAGGCCATCGCAGTTAAAAAAAACACAAAGCCAAATCAACCTCCACACTCCTATGATGTAGAAGAAGCTAGAATAAGTTGCATGCTTACACTATGCACTTTGAAAAATCTGTATCTATGTTACTCTTCTTGACTAAGTGTTGTTCCTTTGAGCCACAGTTTCAGTCCTTAAGGCTTTTATATCTGCAAAGCCTGCCAGGCAATCAGATGGTGAGTCCCTGTTATGAGAACAGTAAAGCAACCACCTTCAGATGAGAGTTAACTGTTGACAACTCTCGCACTGGAACTGAACTATCAACATACAAGTGAAAGACTTAATTTCACCAGCACCGTTCAGCTGTCTCTGTCCCTCCCTTACAGGCTTCATTAACAAGGATAATCAAAATTTAAGGCGAAAAATCCACTGAGGATCACAGTAAAACATGTGATCTATGAATTCTAGTTCCACAGGCTAAAACCCTGGTGTCTTCTATGGAAAGGGTAGAAGCTATATGGAAATAAGCATCCAACCACTTGATAGCCTTAAGCCAATCTAGACTATGAAATGATGAAACTTTGAAGGCACTCCAAAAGTGAGATATGGCCAACTACCTCAGGCCTCATCTAGATTATTTTCAGAAAATTAATTAGAACTCTCGAGAGCTTCCTCTGTGGTCTCTACAGTACACATAGAAATTACTCTTACAGAATGTCAGACAGCTTGAGAAGGTGGTTCTTGGATTGCCTTGCCCAAAATTTAAGCTACTTCAAAATTTAATTTATTCTGTATTTTCTCAATGAAAGACAATGAGTCTTGAGGTGAATATAACTGTTCCATTAAGTAAGGACGATTCTTTTGGCACTGAAGGAGGCTGATGGAGTACCTTCGGAAGAGTGAAGACTGTGCTTTAAAAAAATCTAATACAGAACTGACCTAGAAACCACATGAGAAGCAGATCTTTCACTGGCATTCACAATAAGAGGGATTTGAGGCAGGGTGACAATTCTTCTTGTCTTCATTCTCTCATGTAGGACCCTGAAGTACCCCGAATGAGCAAACTTAAGAGATTTACATGACTGCATTTAGTTGAGGTTTGCCCGCATACACCTCCAGCGGAATCCTGGCAGAACAATTTCCCTAAGTTCTGACCTTCCTGAAATTTGGTACCCAAATACCAAGCCAGAAGCGGGGAGGGAATGCCATAAAACATCTCCAGGCCATTGATTCTATTTTCAGAGATAACTGCGACTGTTAATAAAAGAACCTCACAACAATGACTTTTAATCCTAAATATGGTGTTATGTGGTATGAGATAATTTCGGCAATTATTCCAGCCTCCTCATAAGTTATCCTGGTTTTGGCTGGGATAGAGTTAATTTACTTATAGTATGAAGCTAGATGTGACAAATGTCTAAGCATTGTGCAAATCACAACACTTGTCAAATCAGAAGATAGCAAAACACTTGGTTAGATGATACTGTGCTATGATATTAAAGAAGTTGCTGAGAAAAAAAATAAATAGAAACATTCAAGTAATACCTGATTTAGGAATACTGTTTGTTCTCATGATCAAATATGAGAACCAGGTGTGAGAAACATCTCCCCTCCTTCCAGCTATATTTGTCTAGAACACTGCACTACCTAATGGACAAAAGTTTCACTGCAGTCACCCATACCTTTGTTCTTTACTAATTAAATTGGCACAGAATGATGTACATCAAAAAGGCATGGCAAACCTCTACCTGATGCACTGCTGAGTCAAGTGCTCACAGGAAACAAACAGCAGAACTCAGGTATTGCACTAATATTTATCTGTTCTTTGGTTAAATACAAAGTGTTGGTTTTGACCTATAAAGCCCTTTACCAGTTGGGTCACTAGCCTCTTGCAGACTGCTTTTCTTGTCCTGTTTTATCTCAGTAATTCAGACAAGAGGGTTGCATTCACCTGGGCATTCTCACTGAAGGGCACTTCAGTCCAGAAGTTGATAAAGCTTTAATGCATGTTGAGCAGATTATCTATTTCCCCAGGACATCTCAGGCGAGAAATAGAAAGCATCTCAGGAGGGGTGAGCTGCTGAACACAGAAAACTTCAGAAAGGACAAGAGGAAAAAAAAGCCTCTTTCTTGTACTATAAAAACTGTCTCTAAAAATAGTGGTAGCACAGCTACTGCAGTTTACATGTTCACAGAGCACCCATTGTCACAGAAAAATTCCACCTAAATGTTCTTTTCCTACTCAGACCACATCTTTCAGCATCACTGGAGCTGGACCCCATTAGAGCATGTTCTTAAATAGACCCCCTGGAGATCCTCTGCCCCACCATCTTCTTGTGAAATAGAAGAACACGGATTTTCATGTGATGGAGCACACAGTGGCTACAGAGGGCTGGAATGGATTTATAACATCAATAGATTTGATCTATTCCGCTCAAGAGCATATATGTGGCCCATTAAGAAAATTCAAGAAGTCTCAAAAGGTAATAATAATTAGAAAAGGAGCAAAATACTAATTTCAGAGGGGGAAAAGAATTTCCGTTGCCTTGTTTCAGATATTCAGTAATTTTTTGAATTTGGTAAGAAGTTTTAAAGGAAATACACTTTTTCAGTCTAACAAATTCAAATGTAAATGAAGCTTCTCTTGGTTAAATGACAGGGAAAAAATACATTGATTAACGTATGTAGCTTATATCTCTCTCTCTTTTATCAAGTTGAAGACTCCCTACCACATGAGAAAAGAGAAGAAATTAAGACAAAACAAGTGAATGATTATATAGAACTGACAGGTTGAATGTTGAGAATGGTGTATTCTTCCACTTAAATCACCACATTTACAGCACAATGTTTCAAGATCGAAAGTCTATAAAATACTGAACATTTACAGTTTTGCATGAGAGCTCTCTGTAGCATTGGGGGTAGGGGGTTGTTTGCTTCCAAATACCAAGAAAAAAATACACTTATATAAGTTAGTCATATCAAAAACATCATACATTGCTTTTATACTTCACTATTTTTGGCCATTCCAGAAGGTATCTAAAGTTTGCACATATCAAAATATTTTGCAGGAGAACAACGATGCAGCCATGCATGTCTCCTGAAGCATGGTTGCCTTGGTGCTCAGATACCTACTTCCTTATTCAGAACTCACACAAGACCAAACCTACTTGCAAAATCTTCTGGGGGAAAAAACAAACCTGGTACTATATTAATTTCTGACATAGCAGATTACTATGAAAGGAATTCTTCCTGTACCATAAAACAAAGCCAAACCCCCTTACATCAGTCATCCTCATAATCTAGAGGTCCCATGACTATCTACATGCAGTTAAAATGATAATAATGTATTGTTTCAGATATTTTCTTTAGAGAAATCTTACATTCTTTTCTAGAAAGGAACAATAAACTATCAAAAAATGAGGCACCACAAGCTATGTGGTTCATGGACAAAATTATGCAGCAGTGAACACAATTTGTTCACATTCTGGATGTTAAGAAACTTCTCTTATGAAGTAGAATCACTGATACTTGATTGATTGTTCTGTTCCTCTTCCAATTAGTAAGATGCCTTCTTAATTAAAACTTAAAAATAAAATTAGTATTACCCTAGCAGCTTAGTCCTTAAAATAGGACTCCATTCTACTAGACTCTTTATTGACAGAGAAGAGAGATGAGCATCCATGGCCAAGTTGGTCACCTATTCAAGTGAGAGGGAGGGAACCTCACCCTTCCCTGCCTTGTGTTTCAGTGCAGGGATCTGGAAGCAGAACAGTTGAGAGGTAAGAGGAGAACCAATTAAGAAAACTGTAGTGAATCTAACTCTTAAAAAGACAAAGCCAAGAAGGAAACTTGTAGCAAGACATGGACTTGTCATTTTAGTTATGTGCTCTCACCCATAACATATCTTCTCTTTCTCTAAAACATAGTTTTAGTTTGAAATCTGAACGATGTAATTGCTGTAACTTTATATAATCATTTCTCTCATGCTATCTAGTGTCTGATACTCAAATAAAGCATTCCCTCCTCAGCCAGGGTGTGCCTGCCTCACGCAATGCCAATGAGTAACAATATGCCTCCTGCGTAACATTAGGCAATATTTACTCAGCTTTTAAGGTGTCACCCAAAGGAAAAACAATCCAGCCTACAAATGTACACGACCAGTGACAGGACCTGAGCAAATGAGATGAAGCTGTGTCAGGGGAAGTTCAGACTGAACATTAGGAAAAGGTTCTTCACTGAGAGGATGGTCAGTCACTGGAACAGGATCCCCAAGGAAGTGGTCACAGCACCAAGCCCATCAGACTTCAAGGTGGTCTGGATGATGCTCTTAGGCAATTTAGTTTCAGGTAGTCCTGTCTTTGGGAAGGAAGGAGCAAGGAGTTGGACTCGATCCTTATGGGTCCCTTCCAGCTTGAGATATTCTATGACTTTATGTGTAGATTCCCATTTTATTGGATAAAATCCTCTGTTTACAAAACCTTTTACAGGATCAGCAGGAAAACAAAAGTTTTACCATAAAAAATACTACTGCATTTAATTAAGAATGGTAAATAGAAAAAGAAGTCTAGAACAGGAGAAGTATCAAAACATATAAATTATGTTTCTCCTAGAGCGTTTCAAGGACAAACTGCAACTTGAAGTTTTGCTGAGGAAAGGTTTGAAGGCCTCAGAAATGTAAATGCTGCAGAGCAATTCTTCTGAGGTACGATTCCCAACAGAATTGGATGTCTTTGAGAGAACGTATATGCGTGAGGTACTCCAGCATAACATTATGGCTGCTGCCTGACACAATTTTGACAAAAATGACTGACAAAAATCCTGCAATGCTTTTAGAGCTGATAATAATTGAGGGCTTGTATGTCTAATAGGATATCTGCCTGTCCTCAGAAACAGCTGTGGAAATAATTTAAAATGTAAAAAGAATGAGTACTAACAGATACAATTACTAAGGCAATAAAAATTCATACAAGAAGAATTCCATCTAAGGTTCCACTGAAACCACAGTGATATAAAAAAACCCAAGCATAAGGTCACTTTAAAATGTCTTATGGCTCCCTTTGAATTTCGTATGACAGCCACAGATTTGACACTTCCCAAATAAACAGTCTCTATTTGAAATGTTACAATAAAAATATATACCTCATACTCTACACTTATATCTGAGGTGTTTATATTCCTGGGGAGTCTCATTAACCTCAGTGTAACCAGTACGTTGAGAGATAAACACACAAAAGACCGGTTGTTCTTTAATTGCCCGTGACAGCACAAACTACGAATTACAATACATGCACAGATGGCTAATTGGTTTTATCACAGTTTTCACAGCTCTGGGAAGGGGGACACCACCCTTCTCAATTTCTATGAAGGCCAGCACCAGCAGCACAAGACAAATTCATGTGTCAAGCCCCCTTGGGTCCAGTTGCCCTACTTGGTCAAAATAAAAAAGTTTTACAGTAGTTTACAAGACACACCCAATATCCTCAATGCAAGTTTAAGTAGGTCTTCACTACATACTTCGATTTTGAAAGGCTAAGATGATTATCACATAAATGCCAAATTCTAAGCATTTCAGGACAAGAACAAAGGCTATGAGACTCCCAAGTAAGTCGTCAGGACTGGCAACACTAAACCTCCCCTCTATAAAAAGAAGAGTAAAAGAAGCAGTCTTTGCAGCTAAAGCTAAATTTTAATCAGACATCTTGGTTCAAATTCATTGTATATAATATTGCTCCTTCCTCTAAAATACCTAATGATACAGATCGCTCTCATATAGATTCATCTGTAGCTATACTGTTAAAAGGGAAGACTGGATCACAGACTTCTGTAATTAAGTTTAAACAGTAACAACAGTAATAGCTTCCATGTCAAAATGGATCAGCTGTTTGGAGGGCATGGGTATCAGTGAGTTTCACAGCTACCTGCTGAAATAGGATGGGGAGACTGAGGACTCCACAGAAAGATCTGAATTCCCAAAAAGGACCTTGTGCTCCAAATATTAGAGACCATCTTCTCCTGCAATCCTAAACTCTTGCCCATTCTCCCTAAAACCGCTGATACCACCTTCGCTCCTAGCCCTCCATACCCACTCCTACGCCTCCACCCTCCCTACATGCCCATACACACCAACGTCCTCATCCAACGCCTTCCTGAACCCTCCAAATTCCTTGTCAGGCTCCTTTTTCTGCATATGTTAGAAGCACTGAATATACTCAGGGAAAACACAGCATCCTTGCTCTGATGTGCCTCAGATTACCATCACCTGAAACCTGAGGGGTATGTCACAGCAGCAATCTGACTTTGTCCCTTTTCAGACGGAAGTCCCTTCTCATGCTGCAGCACATGCACAGGCAAGTTAGCACAGATCCTATAAGGAGTTGCAGTGTACTTCTACAATATGAAATCCTAGAAAGTTTTAGCTATGCTTTAACAAATCTCTAATATGCATTCATTAACAGCTTTCTCAGGGTACCAAGTTCAGGAAAACTTGGATAAAATGGTGAGAGCAGAAGAAAAATCCTTTTTGGAATGAAGGTTGCCCCTTGCCAAACTTTGAGGTAATTTATTGAGGTAACAAGGTTGTGTAATTTCTAAATTTACTGATCATTCTTATCCCTGCTGAACTTTACTGAAAACTTTCATCCACAAAGCAGTGCAGCAAACAGCCTGCCTCTGTGGATCGCATGTGCTATCAAGTGAGGAGAAGACCATCTCTTCCTGCCTCACCACAGTCATGGTGACTCTGGGCTGCACTTGTACTCCTCCATGAACGTGGAGGGAGAGCAAGCAGGATAATTTGGATTTTTACTCAGAATACAGGATGCCCTCCATCTCCTTCCTCAAAGTCCACACTCATTTCTAGGCTGGTGTACTTTTGCTTCAAACAAGCACTGAAACTGAAATAACTCGCACAATGATTTTTTGATAGGCCTACTATCAAGACTGTGTATTTTAAAAAAACAGCTGGCAATTGCTAGTCAGGCAATTCAAATCTATCTTGAAAAGTGTAGCTTAATAATGCTGGCTCACTGAGGACTGCTTAATATGATGATTACCAGCAAAGGCTGCCAGTAGTATTTACAGAGATCAGAAATAAATTCTTGCCCCGTACCTGAATAGTTAGACTATCATTACCTTATCCTTATTCTTCCCTGCTCCTAGCAGGTGTCTTATCATAAAATAAATTAAACAGCCTTTGCAGCCACCTAATTCCAAGGATTATGCAAGGCCTGAGCACTGCCATTTCAATGCAAATGAAGAAGTTACAGAGGCTCTTTCACAAGACAGGGAGTACAAGAGGTTACTAGGTGAGAGCATGTACCAGTCTTTGTGCAACTCCGGGGAAGACAATATAGGTTTCAAAGTTGGTGCATTGCTTGATATGATCTCAAATTTCAAGGGGTTTGGGATTTGGCTGCACTAAATTAATACTTCAGTCTCTATTCTTACTCTGCCAACTGTATTCTCCTAAAGCTCAACTTTTGAGAAGGCAGGGGGCAAGATATCATTGAATATTAAACTGCGTAATATGCCTCCATCACATCAACTGTAGCAAACAACATACATCAAGTGCATCCCTGGGGTCACTTTCCAGAAATATTCATTTACATTTTTTAATTGCTGCTTTTCATTTCAAACCCAGGTAATATAAACAACATTAAGCCTGCCCTTATCCAACAGCTGTTCTTTAACCAAAATCTCAAGTCAAAGTAATAAAAATGAATACCAATTAAAGGCACGAACCTATTTCCATATGATGCACTGTGAAACCTGTACATTAGTACTAGAACAAAAAACCTGGCAGCAGGTTTTCAAAAAACACAGTGTAAAAAAACCCACCGCACATGAAAATTTAAATCTGAAGTGCACAAGCATTCCTTGAATCACACGTTAAATACAACTAGTGTACTTGAATACATGTAAATCCAAACCAAGATGTTCACATAAGCTTGGCATCAGTCCAACTGACATATTATTATGAAAATATTATGACTAGACCCCTTGTTCTTAAAGTAAACAATTAAATCAGATTCCTCTTATTTCTTTTATCATAGAAGATAGGAAAATGGCAGGATGGTACAGTTACCTGTTAATTTGCACTGCAAAATGTGGTTTTACCATAATAACATCTCTTAATAGCAGAACTAAATTAGCTATTTCCTAGTAGAAACGGACTTTCCTCAGACTGTTGCATGAAGGCCCTTACATTTAAAACATCAGAAATAAAGTGCTCTTTCACAAGAAGGTGCCAAACTTCAGTCTTAGCAGAGGTGCATTTCACTGTTTTTGATCAAAAAGCTAAAAAACCCTATACACCAATAAAAAATTATATTAGAAAGAATAAAACTTCTTTGTGTTACAGGGGCAAAGGGAAGCAATACTGAATAACTATTGTCTGACTTCATCTCTGAATTTCCAAGGCAATCCTCCCTCCCTAGTACTGTAATATCTGAATATCTTCGAGATGTACTCAGAAATATATCTTCAATATCCACTGAGAAAGATAATAATTTCCTTCTCCCTCAGATGGAAAATTAAGGCTCAGATGTTTAATAACTTGCCAAAAGCATCAGAGCACTTTCTCCACCAGAAGAAAAGGTACAATATTTGAATGCAGCTTGGTTCTGAGGTTAGAAGTACTGCAAAATCTGATGTATTCATTTAGTCCTGTCCTTTTATACAAACTTTAATCTGCTATCAGGTTGGCAAACTCCAATGACAGCATTTCCTCCAATGTTGCTTTAATGCCTTCCACTCAACAGAGCAACCTCAGAGTTTTACAGTTTGCTATTAAACTACTACCTTAGCTTAACATTAGCATCAACAATTAGTATTAAAGACGTGAAATAATATTAGATTTAAGGCACTATGCACAATACCATCAACATGCCATCTTTACTTCCCCTGTTCTGCTCTTCCTTCCAAAATCGTCGTTTCCTTCACTCACTGTAATCTATTAAGATATGCCTCTACCATAACATTCCCTTTAAAAAAGAAATTATGTTTCTTAAGAAGTGCTGAACTGCAACTGATTGCAAAGCAGGCATGACTACAGAACACTTGCAATACTTTAAAAGCCCTAGAATTCACTCATGCCACAACTACAGCACACACTTCAGAGAAAATGTGCTGTAATTCACTCAGCTTAATGTGAAAAGTAATCACATTATGGAAATGCTTGGTCATTGCACCGTAGGTAGCGCAGGGTCAGCATTGCTTCATCTTCATCATCTCTTGACTCCTTTGTAGGCATTTTTAAAATACATTTTATACAAAGTGGATGGTTTTTTTAATTTCTTTTCAACCGGAAAATTTCATAGTTATGATTTTGAACAAAAACACAGAAGGCAGTTTCTCAAATTTCACTCAGTCTGTGAGCTTTACTGGATCACTACCCATGTGCATGCATAACTGTACATAGAATCATAGAATGGTTTGGGTTGGAAGGGACCTTCAAGATCATCTAGTTCCCCCCCCCCCGCCATGGGCAGGGACACCCTCCACTAGACCAGGCTGCCCAAAGCCCCATCCAACCTGGCCTTGAACACTTCCAGGGATGGGGCATCCACAGCTTCTCTGGGCAACCTGTGCCAGTGCCCCACCACTCTAACAGTGAAGATTTTCCTTCTAACATCTGATCTAAATCTACCCTTCTTCAGTTTAAGCCCATTACCCCTTGTCCTGTCACTACACTCCCTGATAAACAGTCCCTCTCCAGATTTCCTGTAGGCCCCTTCAGGTACTGGAAGGCCGCAATTAGATCTCCCCAGAGCCTTCTCTTCTCCAGGCTGAACCACCCCAACTCTCTCAGCCTGTCAAACCTACATACCTACAAACACATACATACCTACATGGTTTGCAAACCACCATGCACCCAGCCAACCCAGAGGCGCACGTTACTCCTGTTCCACACAACCTGGCACTCCATGTCATCTTGGCTCACTGACCTAACTGAGGATCGCTCACAAATATTTGAGTGCATTTTGCACTGACAGTGTATTACCTAAACACTTCTGAAGCAGTTTTAGGGTTGGCAGTGCTAAAGTATGGCCTAGTATGCTTAAACATTACAAACCTCCACCAAACAAATTTAAATTATTCAACCTTAATTCCTAGCCTCTATCATATTTCATGTTAAACATGCTATGGAAAAAAAAAAAAAAAAGGCTTTTTTCTATCTGCTTTCAGAGGAACTAACACTGCCCTTTCTCCCAAAATTTTCACTCAAACATCAGCATTGCTTGGATTTAAGTCACCAAAACTTTAAATTAGCTTCAATGAGTAGCAACTGCAAATAAAAGGCCTCAAACAATGCATTAACGAATAGGGATATAAGTAATATCTTCACGGTTACTGATGACAGTCAGAAAACAGCAGAAATACATTGCATTTAGTTCCTGAGAATCTGCATTAGTGGATTAGCATTAATACAGGCAATAGATTTGCAAAGTGTAATGAGGTTTCAGAAGACAAATAGGAAAGTCATCGCACATGACTCCAGGCTTTGTTTCACCTCCCTCACAACTGTAAAAGTCATGACTTTACTTATCAGTACATTTTATATAACCTGCACAATAGACCTGGTTCTTAGGGATTTTTTTTGTTATTTTGGGGTAGGGTTTTTTTTAATTGCTTTGATTCATGTAGGGTCTCTTGTTTTTACACAAACAGAAACATAAGACACAGTTACATAAGAAGCAAAAACGGTCATCACGGGAAAACATTCTGCAATAAGAACATGACTTTCTTGAGAAATGGCAGCACTAAATGAATATAATTAAAACTGGATTTTTTACTGTGTGCTATAAAAAGAAAATTACGCCTCAAACAAAAGTCCAGTGACCTGTTCTTAGATATCAGCTGTTGGCTCCTTAGATGAACTGTGGTTGCCCAATATGCCTTTATTTACAGCACATTGCTAGATTTAAGATTTAACCCACGATCTCTATGTCTGGATCTTTTATGGGTCACTAATGACAGAATTTTTTGCCTTCAACAAGAAAAGCCATTGACAGATACAGAAGTTTGTCGTACTTATTATTTCCATTGAAAATAAATTTTAATCATCCATTTTAATCAAGTTGAAAAACTTATTTTAGAATTTGTTATAAGTTTGTACAAAATTATTTTCCTTAAGTGGTTACATATTATCAGATGGTAATCATTAAAAGATCTGTTTTCAACTAACTAGAATTGTTACATTACATTTGCAGTTTCTTCCAAACAAGAAATATACAATGATGAGCTTCAGAAGTTACGTATGTATTCAAATTTTCAGTTTACATTTTACTATTAACAAACATGTAATTGAGGTCTAGTAAATACAAAATAAAAATTATTTCCATATAATTTGTCTTGAGCAACATTTAAAAGAAAACTGGAACTAAAATACATTAATACCACAATTTTAAATTTTTGAGTAAATAAAATCATTTTAAATGGTAGACAAGAAAAACCACAAAAATAAGGTTTATCATTTAACAACAGCATCACAACATTATTGTCTGCAGTTATAAGTCAGGACGGTTTCCCATTGATATATTTTTTTGTGACTGAAGAGCTGGTAGGTGTCATCACTTCGGGCTCATTTTGCAGATACACTGAAGATGAGAACACAGCATCCCCACTTTCAGCTTCCAACTAGCTTCCAGTCTGAATAAACTAGTTATTGAGTTAAGAAAATATTTGCTGAAAATTTTATTTCTGCAGAAATAACTATTACTGTCAAAAGCTGATTCAGCATTTGAGAGGTTAGCAGTTTGACTTGAAACTTCAGTGAAAAGGTATTTCTTCCCCGCCTCCTCCGCCCTGTTAAACTTTGAAAATTTTGTTCCATTTAAGACCATTTGAAATCATAGTGCTTTAAATGTTGTCGTAATGTTGTAAAAAAGTAAAATATACAAATTTTTTTTGCTCACTTGCCTTTAAAATGCTTTTCTACCATCCTATTGATTTGCACAATGCTTAAGTTAGTTCAGTTGTGTAAGACCGTACGCAAAATACTTTTCGATGGCATGTTTCCATGACATTCCCACCTCCCTCCGCCAAACATACAGAGAAAATCTGCTTCCGCTTCACTGACTTCACTGCAGTCCCAAATAAGCTACATTCTTCATGAGTCTATTTGTCCTATCAGAGCTTACGGTTAAAACATTAGCTCCATTTTTCATAATCAGTTAATAATGGAGGTATAGCAATACTTCCTCTAATCGTTTCAGCAAGACAAGTATTTATATTCCTACCCTATATTCTGAAGCCCCTCCGTCACTGCTCAGCGCTGCCAACTGCTCTCCGGCAGCAATCCAGCTGCTGTTGCACAGCTGGCGCAGCCGAAACCCTCTGCTTACATTACCCCCCCAAATGGCTGACACCCCAGTGGATTAAGCTGCTCCTGTGCGCAGAGCAGATATCAATTTTACAAAGACCTGACTCTCACTCACCTTCCAAATCCCCGATTCAAGTAGGTAATCTAGTCTCCTGCTCAGCAACACACTACAGAGACCCACCAGATGCAGTATGCCATAGGAAAACCAAAACAAACTGGGAACATTTATGTACTTAAATGGACCAACATATGACAAGAGCGGTCTGCATTATTCTGCATCAACACGAGGAGAGGGATGGCAGTAAAGCTAGCAAACAAGGCAGGGGAGATTAAAAAGGGCTGAAGCAATTTTTGCAGATGTTTGCTGAGGGAAAGCTCAAGGGACACAAGCAGAGAAGGTAAAAATGCCAAAAATGAAAAAGGAAGGCAAAGAACACTTTTAGCAAGATAACAAAGACAGATGGATGCACTCAGGTTCTGGAGACCTCTGAAGCTAAGACTTCGGGGTTTAAAGTAAAGCAGGCATAAAAACACTTTATCCTAAAACAAACCCAACGCCAATTTCCTTGTTTCTTTTGGAGAAAGATGCCACAGTATCCTATCAGAGGAACCAAAGCTCAGCACCATATGCACAAGACAAGGCTTCAGAAGGGTCTAACACACACAGGTGACGTTACCAGCCATCAGACAAAAGCCCGCCGGGGCTGAGGCATGCAGACTGGTACAAAAAACTGTCACCTGGCACAGAAAACCACCTTGTAACAAAACTTCACCGTCAAGTTAGAAATTGTGGACATCTGGTTTTCCATGATTTTTCGGGGGAAGAGGAGGGAAAAGCAGAAACATTAAACTTCATTCCTTCACGTATATATTTAAGGGTCACTCTTCAATGAACGATTTGTTATACCACGTTCTGTAGCTTTTGAGAATTTAAGTGGATTCAGCAAGCACAAGGGCTTTGCTGTGGATGCCGTAAAGGTTTTAATCCCAGGAACTGCATGAAAACAATCCAGAAAATGACCGTGGACACAAAATACAAAGAGCAAAGAAACTTCTGATCTAAAAGGCCTGGAGTTTTTCCACAATTATACATCAAAATTAACACATTAAACCATTCCCTGGTAGCTAAGACAAAGCTGAGGATGACACACTGCAAACTTTTAAACAAAAGTCATTCTAAACACTTTAATAGTTTCTATCACGTAATTGAGAACTGAAGAAAAAAAATGTGCTTTTTACTGACATATAGCCTTTAAAAAATAAATTAGCCTTTTGCTAAATAAATTTTAGCAAATAAAGTACTGTCCGCAAGGCAAAATACTTGATTGATTAGGATTAATTCAATCTAGAAGTTCTTTTAAATAATAGAAAAAAAGATACTTTTTTTAAAATGTCTACAATATTCTCCACAGACCTTTCTTGAAATAGTTTCTGTAGGATACATAATTATGAAACAACTTTCATTTTTGCATCAACCACACTGCAGGCAATATTTTAAGAAGCCTGTCCAATAAAACGCTTAGTTAATGACCTAATTTGCAATTGCACTTCTATAATACAACATTTATTCCAGTGCAAATCATTATCACTGAATACTCTATAGTAATTCTCTTATTCTCTAAATAAGAACAGGAAAACAAGTTATTAATTCAATGTATTATTAACTGGGTATAAGGCCCTATTACATACAGCATGCTGCCCACCACTATGGGTGTCAGGGTTTATATCTGTATCACACATTAATCACGGCATTTCTTTGGTTGCAATACAATACTAGTTGGTAGATGTAAGGATGCAGTATGCATGCACACCACAAAATAAGGCCACATATTTAGTAGCCTGCACATGCAAGCATGATTTATGGCTAAATGTCTGCTTCTCAGAATAGTGAAAACACTATTGTTGAACTCCCACCACCTCGTTTTATGAGCTAATAAATCTGGAATAGTACAGTGTATTTCCAGCCATTTATAACAGTGGGGCAAGCGAGACAGTCCAGATATGATTTTTATCTTTTATTTCACACATACACAACCATTAGTGATAAATATCAGAGGCATGAAAAGGTGGTTCTGAGCACACAGCACCCATGGGGGTGAGCAGGCGTGCACAGAGGCAGCCCACATCTCCTGGAGCGGCACTGCTCCTCCCCACCACCACAAGACTCACCTGCTTCGCCAGTGCAGTGGATTGTCAGATTGACCATCAGATCAGACCAGCCGCGGGCAAATGGTGACAGAACCACCCTTCCCAGGCAAAACAGAGATGTTAATAATCTGTGTAATGACAAATCCTTGTGTCTCACATACTGCTTAACTAAAATGGCAACGGTTCAGTTTTTGTACAATATTCAGATGGCCTTTTCTGGGATACCTGAATGCCACTGCTTGTATTAGTCGAAACACAGATTAAGATCTCCACAGTATTTGCTCAGGCATTCCAGGATCCTGCTCAGAGTCTACTATGAGCAAAAGGGTCAGTGAAACACATATTCAGCCAAATGAGTAATGCTTGGAGTCAAGAAAACAGCTGGGCAGACATAGATGCTATCTAGTTTGCTCTTCCACACAAACAAAACATGAAGAGCTCTGATTCATGCTTCACAATAAGCTCTGTCAGAACACTAGCTACTGGTGCTCAAGATCTAGGTGATGCTAGAGAGAGATCAGACAGCCATCATTTTTCCCAGAATCTCAGCCAACCTCCCCTCCAAGGACGAGAACAGGGCGTGCTGCCAAACACTGAACCCCACAATTTTCCTTGGCGCTGTGATCCTGCATTAGCACTTGGCATCCTCATCTAAACAGGTCACGGCAACCACAGCGCCTCTGACAAACTCTGGCTATAGAAAAAAAAAAGACTGAGGAGTGCTGCACAACAATTTCAGAAGTTTCCAGGTAATGAAGTGGTCAGATGCATAAGCAGACCATCAACCACATTACAAACTTGGAAATGCCTTCACTGTATTTGAAACCACCCATAATAACTAAACTTTATTTTCTAAAGGGAACAGAGTATTGGGGTGGGGTGACATGACACCTGAAAGAAATTTAAAATATTTTACATTCTAGAACAGTGAAAGGACATTTTTTCTCTTTCAACTATTTCCAGACAGCCTGAAGTCAGAATTTAGGCTTGCAAAGTAGACAACTAAATACTGAAATCTGCCTGTAGCAGACTTCAGGCGATGTAACAATCCCTTAGGAATAGAGATTGCAAAACGTCCCTGATGACCAGAGAAAGGCAAATGTTGTATCCATGTTTAGAAAAAGACCAAAAGGACAACCAGAGAACTACAGACTGGTCACCCTCACTGAGCTCCTTGGGAAAACCATGGAGCAAATCCTCTTGGAGCACATTTCCAGGCACATGAAAGTGGTGGTAACTGGGAACAGTCTGCACAGATTAAGCAGGGACAGATCTTGCCGGACCAACCGAATTGCCTTCTCCAACACAATGACTGGATTTCTGGACAACATGAGAGTGGTGAACATTGCTGGCTTTAACAAGGCTTTTGATGGCCTCCTACAGCTTTCCTGTATTAAAGTTAAGATGTTACACTCTGGATGGATGAAAAAAAGTTCAGCTAATTGTGCCAGAGGGTAGTGGTTAATGCGTTGCACTCTACCTGGAGGCTGGTAACAAATGAAGTGCTTCAGGGGTCTACCAGGGGACATGTGCTGCTTAATATCCCTATCAACAACCCGGAGGAGATGACGCAGTGCACTCTTACCAAGTTTGCAGTTGATGGGGTAGGGATGTTGGTATGTCAGGGCTGCCATCCAGAAACGCCTGGACAGGCAGGAGAACTGGCCTGATGGAAACTTCATGCAGTTCAACGAGGACATACACAAAGTCCAACACCTAGGAAAATAAGCCCTGTCCCTGCAATGCTACACACTGGGGATGACTGCACGGGGCAGCTCTGCAGCCCTGGGGGATGTGGCAGAGAGCAGCCACACAAGAGTCCCCATGGCCCTGGCAGCAGTGGGGACCAACAGCTGGAGCAGGAGCACAGGAGGTTATGAGAAGACAGAGAAGCTCTTTATGATAGTGTATGGTGGGAGGAAAAGAAACAACAAGCATAAATTGAAAGAGGAGATTCAGACAGGACATAAGGAGAAACTTTACCACTCCATTGACAGTCAAGGACCGGAACAAGTTACCCAGAGATATTGTGCAGCCTCCATCCTTGGAGGTTTTCAAGATATGACTGGATAAATCTCCAACTAGCCTGATCCAGTTTCATAGCTAACCCTGCCTTGAGCAGGCAGTTAGACAAGAGACTTCTTCAGGTCCCTTCTGACCCGAATTATTGCACAGTTCCACAGGATTCCTTCTACTACCGAAAAGACCATCTCTGCAGTAAAGCACTTCCTGGTAACTCACTGATTGAGAAGCTGGAAGGACACAATATTGAGTAAGGCGATGATACTAATGGGACTACTCAGTCCAACTCATTTACTCAGACTTGAAAGACTTCTGAATGAGGTCTGGAGTCTAGCAGGAAAAAAAAAACCCAACACGTTATTTCTTAGTCACTTGAATGAATACATTTGTCTTGCTTAGAAAATCATAAAGCAACTCAGGTATTCCCTGTTTAGTTAAAATGCTATGTACAACTTATTGTTGAATTTGTAAAATGTTTTAGCATCTACAAATGAAAGCATGTGTGAGTCTGGTATCTTTCCTATACAACAAACAAAAACTGGCCAGTTCCCAAACAGCCTCACTGCAGAGGCCAGTCAGAGGAAATGAATGCGTACATCCCTTCCCATACTTGGAAGTACTGATTCAGAGATGCTTAACATCCAGCATTTCAAAAGAAGGAATGTAACATTTGCCTGTTCAAGTTGGAAAAATATCTTGTAAAAGATGTATATGCAATTTTGGGAGAAAATTTCCCAGACTTTATTCATCCCACTATGATGAACTGCATGTTACACTACTGGCAGGCTCATGAGAAAGTTTTCATTTTATGGCATACAAATTAGCCAGCTACTACACCTCCCAGAAGAGAAAGAAACATATAACTTTTGGCTTATGCTCTTAATGCCAGGCAATTTTCATTCCCAGAATAGGGTGATGTTTTATTAAAATTTTCCCCAAGGAAAAATCAAGGTGCTGTCGTGTCAGTTTTTTATGCAGCAATTCGGCAGCTGAGCATTTGCATTAATTGAGTGTGATACCGGTGATGATTCTCTTCAGCAATCGTAGGATATGCTCCGTTTCTCCTCCAGATGGTCTTCTCCCAAGTCCGCAAAATTGGCTGGGAAGCTGATGTCCTTTTATAAATTGACAGCTATCCTAACAGTAACCATAATTTCCTGACATTTTCAGAATATATCATAAAATACTGGGAATCAAATTTTTTCATTTGTGGGTATTTTGGCAGGTTTTTTGGTTTGGTTTTGGTTTTTTTTTAGGATTTTTTTATAATTACATCACCAGAATTAGGCTAGTGAAATTACCACTTATTTGCAGGGAGAAAAATAAAAAAAAAACCCCAGAGGTATCATGTCCCAGGTCTCTATCTGGGCCCATCATGTTCAGATGCCTCGCTTTTCGGGGAGGGAGGAATGAAATTTCACACTACCTAAACATGCTAAGCATCACTCTATTCCAGATGGTGGGATTCAAATCCCAGCACTGCAGTGATAGCAGACATCCGTCCGCTGGAGTAAACCACCCATTGAGACAGGGAAGGTCAACAATCTGTTAAGAGTTAACATTAACCCAAAAATTACTATTGAGAAACCTGAACAGAACCAAAAATAAGACTCCAGAAATTTCAAAAACTCATCAGCATTTAGCCACCTTTCCTTCTCTGTGAAGTCTGAATATCTAACCAGTTTGGTTTTGTTTTTTTCCGCTCACCAATGTAACATTAGAAACAACAGTTGACTTAAAAGCAATACCTGGTCCCACTGAGGGTTATGTTTTCACTCTTGGTCAAAATCTAGAATTAGCTTTATAAACACTGTGTAATTGACCTGTGAGGTTCAATAGCTCAGAACATATTGAACAAAGAGCTTAGCAATATTCAAGAAGGGATTGAACATAATGATTAATAGCCTCTGTAAGTAGACTAAAAATTGCAAGAACCTCAATCTTCATGCTCCAGGGCACAGGCTTATAACCAGCTGAGATCAGGAATAAATTTCTGCCCACTACATTACTGTGAAGTTACGTGCACTGGGAATAGTTTACAGCTTTGGAGACTTGCAGGACCTTAATTTTTTTCCATTGGTTGGAAAGCCTCTACATTGGTCCTTAAACATCTCAGAAAGCAGGACATTTCCTTAGGAAGAACTGCCTAAATAGAAACCATTACTGAGAACTGTTCATTTCAACTAGTTTTTAAACTTTGTCAAAATAGTGAATGTTCTACAGTATTGTTAGAAAACCAGCTCCAGAACTTCACTATTCTTCCTTTTTCATTTGGGGGAGAAAAAAAAATCCAAATATACAACAGCCAACTTCAACTAACTTCGCCACACACACACACACAAGAAGAAAACAATTCCAGTCAAATCCTTTTTTAAATGAAAACTAGTTGCAGATTTTTTCTAAACTGTTCTGTTCTTATGAAAAAGAGGCTGATTTTGCAGTAGAAAAAAGAAATCAAGAACATTAAAGCTTTTCTAGTTTTCATTCCAAAAATATTTATGTTTAGATAGGAAAATACTGTGCTCCACTTGCTCTACTTTTTCTTTCCCCCACCATCCTTCCATGGCCTAGATTTCTTATATAAATTACGCTTTCTGCTACAATTGCATATGGCATTCCCACAATGTATTTTCCTATTGCAGTGCATCATGTTGGAGTTAGATACAGACTTGGCAGCCCAGAAAAGAGATGCAAAGGGCACATAAGATCTAATCCCCACGCAGCAATTGCCCGTTAACTTGGGGTTAACACTGCACTGGTACTTCCAAACCCAATAATTTGGGAAAATATTGTTTTAATTCAGATTGTCTAGACAGGTAAGAATTCTCTCTAGTTGTAGCATTTGTATTGACTCTATGGTTCTTTCCATCTTTATCTTCAAACATTTAAATATTTATTACTATTTTGAAGAGTTATCCTTTCATATCCAATCCAATACAGTCAAATTTGCCATAGCTTGCCATACGAATTTGCAGTCCCAGTAATATTTCATTATGTACTACCGGTCTCTGAAATCTGTCTTGCCTACCAAAATCTTTCACACACTAAAGCATACTGCTACAGAATGACCAATTCTAGCCATTTTACTACAGCATAAATAATTGGGGTTTGGGTTTCTTCACTTTATGATTTCAATGAAGATCACGTTCTCAAACAAGAAATGTTCTCCTATTGGGTAATAAATAAAAAAACATACACAAAATACACCAAATATATGAAAATCATGAGGTGAAAACTAGAACTAAATGAATCACAAGAGACAAATGGTCAGGAAGAGCTTCCATTGTCATTACCATCTGAAAAAATGAAGTGCCACCATATAACTAACTTAAGAAACTATTCTTATGGCAATAAGGAAGAAACAACAAAAGCAGAGCAAGAATGTTGGGGTTTTTTCCTGTAGTCAGAGACCAGGGCAAGCTATCCGTTAGCCTCCGATGGGAAATCGGGACAGGAACCTTCATGATCCAAGCCAAGACTATATTAAAGTGAAAAGATATTTTAATACTCCATTATAAAGGAGAAACCGCAAAGCCTGAAGCCTAGGATATAGCATTTAAAACTGTAAAGGGAGAATAAAGTAGAATTATTGAATTCCTATGCATATTCAGACCAAGGTGTGCCAAAACATGGAAAACATGGCAGAAATCAAACTGGCATCTGTTACTGCATGGCAGAGCACTGGAAGGAAAGGAGGACATGAGAAGGAGTTACCAGAAGATGAAGGACAAATATCTAACAATTTGACTTTCAGTTACTTACACTAATAATGAATCATGCAGTCTCCTAAGATGCCTGGTACGCTCTCCTTTATACCAGTGAGGAAAATAAAGTATCCTCACCTAAGTGTGGTGAAAAACAAAGCCTTAAGGGGGAAACTGGAACTATTGTGACAAGAAACAAGAGCTGCAGCAAGAACCTCACAAGGTTTAAGTACACTTAATTGGAAGTGGATTGATACACAGGGCTCTGCAACTTTATTGTGCAGCAGAAGCCACAAAACGAGCTGAATGCATCTTCTTTCCTCTCTACTTCTATGAAAATTTCAGATAAACCCCATAGTATCCATTCCCTTGATGGTTCTATGGGCATAGTTAAACCTTTGGGGGAAAAAAATAAATATTAAAATTAAAAAAAAAAATTCAGAAAGGTCTAACTCAAGTTGCATGCAAATGTGGAAGCAAGATACTTCATAAAGCAGTGGTGACAGAATCTAGACAGAATAAACACCATAAAATTAAGAGAAAAATGTTTTTCCTCCTCCTCGTTTGCTACATTTTAACATTTTTAAGGAGAATAGGATAAAAGAAATACCCTACATTCTTTTTTTGCTGTAACTGAAAAGATGACTCAATGAGTTTTCATTATTTATTCATTTATCTTTATGAGGGAATTTCTCCCAAGAGACCAAGACAACCCTCTCAAAGCTGCTCTAGTATAATACAGGATGAATAAATTAACAAATTCACTCCAACAGTTTTCAAAGCAGATCCACGTTCTGCCCACGTATATTCGTGTTCAATTCTCAGTAACATCCGTAGGCGCTGCCCACATACGCCAATCACTAGCCTCTACAAACCCGACAAGTGAATGAAGCCCAGCTCATGAGGAACAAGAACAAACACATCAAGTGTGAGCACATACGCCTTAAAGCACACAAGCTGCAGCCCCCAGACATTGGTACAAGAGACAAATGTATTACCCCACACCCCCCCACAAGAGAGAAGGCAAAATAAATCGGTATCGTATAGGGAATTCTGGAAGGTCAAAATCACAACTTGAAGCCAGGTGGTCTAGAGGAGGAACACAGAGTTAAGAGGATTATGTTTGTTTAAAATACAAAATTAGAACAAGGCTGTCTTTTCGAGCAGCCAGAAAAAAAAGCATGAAAGCGCAGTGGGTCCCAGTTCCTATTCTGGCCTAGGATAATTACTAAGAAGACACTGGAATGTTTTATCTGGAATTTCTTCTGAACAGCACAACTGCCCACAAGAATTTTGGTCCTACTATGGTTCTGATGCTCCAGTATCATAACTTGTTTTAAAATATCCCACACGTTAAAAATTACTTTCTCAAGTGTAAAAGCTGTTCAGCATTAAAATTAGCAGCCATATACAAATACATTAATCTCATATATGATGCAAAAGTCATATATGCAGCACAGCATCCATGTAATTAAACTACATTTAGTGCTGAGTATTTGCCTGCCACTTCATCTATAAACGGGAAGAAGGTACCCGCAAGAAAACAGCCAAGAACACCTGTATATTTTCATGTGTTACAGCAGACTTACAAATGTACAGAAGAAGATGAAGCAATTTTTCATGCCATAAATCAGTGATTTCTTGAGTAACGTCTCTGTCGAACCACTCAAGACCAACACTAGGACATTTTTTGGAAGCTAGTAGCTAGCTGAGGAGAATGAAAGCATGCGAAAACAGACAAGTTCTGTCATTTATTAGCTGCCACGAAGTGCATCTCTGATCCTTAACCATTTTGCACCACTACAGGCTATGACAGCAATGTATTATTATGCTCACACACACAGAGGGGATAAAGTTACACTACATGTTTAATTCTCAGTGGCACTGACATACAGAAGCCTTGTTGCTTGAAGTATCTGTAGGCATGTTCCATAGCTTCACTTCAGCTCAGGATTGCATTTGAAACGCAAAGCACAGAAGTCTGTGAAACCAGCGATGGGATTGGGATTAATTCAGAGTTTTTCTTTTAAAAATTTCCAGTCTGATCCAACTCAATTGCACAAAAGCTCTGGAAGGAGTGTATAAATTACTGGAATACCATTACATTTACAGAAAAATAAAAAGCAGTTCCCATTTTAGAGCAGTGGAGCTGGCTGCCCTGTGCATGCGGTTACTTCTCCCAGCTCTTACACGATGACTGCTACCTACTTGCTCTTTTACCAAGAGTTTTTATTTGCCTTCCTTCCTCCTCCTCAGAGATGCAGTTTTACTGTACACCACTTGGATTAACGGGCAGCAGAGACTTCACACTGGCGGGCCCTTGCCAGCCACTCATTAGTATTTGCTTTGCTCATTTGCAAGTGGAAATGGCTGTTACAATTACCAGCACCCAGACAGATGTTACAGTCACTTTGGCAAACTACAGAACGAGGTTATTAACACCTACTTCTCAGCAGAGAAATGTCACTTGCACTGCAGTAGCCCTTCCTTCAAAAGCCATCTATCTCCATACAGTGGTTAATAGGTTTTTGGCTGTAGAGTCCCTCCAGTAGAGATCAGAGCAGGTCTAACAAGAACTGCAGCAGTAACCCTGCCCCAGTGCAAAGCAAAGCTCGCTGTCTGAGAAGCATCCAGTTGGTGCAATGGGCTTGGCCATCACTTTCCAATGAAAATTCCACCCCACGGACAAGCATTCTCCTAAATGAATTGCAAATTATATACCCATGGAGTGCCAGCTGGTATTGTTTCTCTACAGTTTTCCTTTGGTTTCCCTCTCTCTCCCCCCTCAATTAATACAACAATATTCATGCCCTGTCGTGTCTTACTGCTTAATTATGTACTTTGTGGAACA
This sequence comes from Aramus guarauna, assembly GCA_013400195.1. Classification (NCBI taxonomy): domain Eukaryota; kingdom Metazoa; phylum Chordata; class Aves; order Gruiformes; family Aramidae; genus Aramus; species Aramus guarauna. The sequence continues at coordinate 192,456 of VXBL01001982.1, read as the reverse complement.
AAGCTTTAAAAATGAGACTATCAAGCTGGAGGGGGGAAGGGGGAGAGCAGGACAACCAGATGTGCAGAGAGAGAGGGGAAAACAAAGGGCAGTTTGAAAGGGGAGAGGATTAGGATTAGTATGGGTATGAAAGGAGAGAGAGACACAAAACAGAACAAGGAGATGCACATAAGACATATTGGTTCAGTCACTTCAATATCTATAAAATTATATGTGGTATTAAATAATGCATCCTGCAGTTATCTAACATGATTTAATAAATACTTGGAGCTGTTTATTATGAGATCTCAACCGGCTCCCATTTCATGAAGCAATAGATACAACACTTCCTGCTGGGCTGGCAGAGAAAGAATGCTGCATTCTTTTGGGAAAATTGAGAAAAAAACAAGGCAGCGGAAAATACATTGCCAAATCTTGTGTCAGAAGGTATGCTTTACTTGCGTTAATTAATTTAGACTAAAAGATATTATGAAGAACTGCTGCACCAATACTTAATTCAGTCACTGTAACCAAGACAGCTTTTCACACGTCCATTTTATCTAAACTTTCTTTCTTTCTTTATGCAGTATACTGCTAAAATTTATTTTGCATACATAGTCAAGTGAAGATAATGAATGAAATAGTGGCTCCTGTATCTTCTTTTACAACTTCAGCCACATCTTCACACAGTATGGACTCCCAGTTCTGGAATCAGTTTTGTGTGGGACTCAACTATTGGAAACTAAGAGTTTTTCCAAAAGCATTTAGGCTCACTGTACTCCTAAATTCTTCTTGCAAAAACAATTACTGGCATAATATCAAGCCTATTATGTTTTGCCATGTTAAAATATTTTGGACCAAAAATATGAAAAATTGAGAGAAAGACTTCTCACCGGAGTAGGAGTCATGCCTCAACAGCTGAACAAGGGGCCTGCCTGAAGAAGAGCCTTTCACATGCACACTAATCACAATTTTACAGCATCACCCTCATATCCAGAGGGACCATTAGGGGAAATTAAGCTTTTCTGGCTTTCCAGTTAAAATTATAAAAATCTTTAGAATACAGATGTTGCTTCCTACCAGCGCCAAGTGGCTGGAGGCAAGGGGAGGTTTGTTGATCACAATGGGTTACTGTCATCTGCTAACTCTCAGATGTCAGCATAACAGTTAGGAATAGGACATCTTTATACTTTCCAATAAACCATGGAGAGAAAAAAAAATATTTCAGAGGGTCCCAGTTTGCTTTACAATTTTGAAAATTCTTTATCCATCTGCAGTAATTTCAAGTTTTAAGAGTGATCTGGTAGATAAGCTATCCATGCATATATATATATATTACATGAATATGATGCTGATGATCATGACACAACTGGTTCTCAGAACTACTGTGTAGGCAGCAATTCTCCCTGCTCCTGTATGGGAGCAGAGAATGATGTATTCCAAATCTACTTGAACTAGATTTGTAAAAATACTTTGTAGGAAATAGCTTGCTCAGTATTGATCTATCTCTTCTGGCTTCACGCACAATATACAATGGTGTTCAAATATTAATTGCTGAGCTTGACTCTCCTATATTGAACACTGACAGAATCATATTTTCCTTCAGCATCTTGCTGGTACTAAACACAGAAGGAACAGCTTTATAAATGAAAATTAAGACTTTAGGGCAATTTGTAAAACAGAAGACAATGTTGTCTCTGGACAACTGAGTTAACAGAAGGATTGACTTTAAGCAGCAATTCTCTTAGAAGCAAAGCAATGAATGCCTCTATATTTTGTAACAGGAGCCACAGCCTTCAGTATCAAAAATCAAATTCAAAGAGAACTCATTTGGTTGTCCACATTATCATTTAATATCCTCCAACTTGAAGTCACTTAAGTTCTCACATGTGACAATTTATCCCACTGCCCTAAAGAAGCCCTGTACAAGCGAAATTTGATTCATCAAAAGAACTGTTTCAGTTTGTTTTAAATCCGATTAGGAGTTAAACAGCCTTTTAAATTTTCTTCTGACTTATTTACTCTATTTTTATTATCCAGCTCTCTTTGTGAAGTTTAATAATTTAAAACACTTAATGTAACAAACCATGAATGGAGGTTACGACCATGAAATTTACTGTAAAGTAGCCCTTTCAAAAAAGGGGACTCTCAACAGCAAACTGCCCAGTAATGAAACTGAGTAACCTTCACTAAATCTTTAGCACAAAATTCAGGTAACCGCAGAGAGCCTGACCACTAGGAAGTTTGCAGACTTCAAAGCCATACAATGTTGATGTTCTTCTCAAACAAGCTTTGCTGAAACACAACTACTAATCAGAAGCAAAAATCTAGTCCGGTCATCAAGTGTCATATGACTAACCCTGCCAAAACCAGCTTCATCAAATAGGTTGTCAAATGCTTTAACCCACCCATGCTGTGTCTCACATTCTCCACAAATTAATTGTCTTTTTTGTTTGGTTGTTTGGGTTTTTAAGAGACTTGCACAATCAGGAACAGAATGTACAATAAAATACCTACAGAAACACAATTACCCTTTTGCCTACATATTACTGCCATGACAACATTTTAAATCCAAAGGGGATATAAGCAGGAAGAAAGAACTGCCCCAGAGACAACAACTATTTTATAAAGCAGAAATGAAAGCATTCATTTTCAACAAGAGATTTTTTTTTTAAAGGCAGTTCCCACAGTATAATACACCCACTGCATATAAGACTTTCAAACGTCAAAAGGCCACACTGAACTGATTAAATCAATGTACACTGGACACAACTAAGAATTTCCCAGCTTTCTCAGTCACAGCGTAAGTTTTAACTCACATTAAACTCACACCTAGTCAACCAAATACATGTATGACACCTATTTTCACCTATGTCAATAAGAAAAATAATTTTATAATAAAGAAAATATGTCACATACAAAATCTATCTTACCACCCTATAGCAATGTATCGAATGACAAATCGCAGTAGCTGGTATACATCAAATACCATCCCAGTTCATTTGAGTAGCCTTTATTGACAACAAATACAGACAACTTAATATCTGTTTTCCATACTAAAACTTTTTAAATATACTAATTCATTAAATTGTGGACTTGATATAAATTCATTCATCCTTCCCAAAAAAAGTAACTGCCAGAAAAGAGTGCTCCATTGCATAGTTATTTTTAAAGGGATTTATAGAGTGAAAAAACTGCTGGAGTAAAAGAGAAAACAAATAAAACATTCTTGCCCAGACAAAACAAAAATATCAATTACTGGAACTGGATGAAAGAGCTCAAAACCTTTTACTTGTTGGGCTAAAAAATTTCCTCAAAGAATGTGTGACATACGACCACTGTCATATGGTTGTTGCTTAGCTTTTACACCCCAGTTCCAACCTAACCAACTTCAGCCTCACCTATCTGAGAAGAGAGAAGAGAGAAGAGAGAAGAGAGAAGAGAGAAGAGAGAAGAGAGAAGAGAGAAGAGAGAAGAGAAGAGAAGAGAAGAGAAGAGAAGAGAAAAAGAAATACAGATGTATGCATACTGGAGGGGTTTCACTTTTATCTCCTTGAGGCATTAAGTATGTGCTTGTACTTAATACATTTCATGCTTTCAAAAGCCATTATTCAAACGTGGAACCAGATGTATTCAGGTGGTTTGACACCTGAGGATTTCCAAGTGTAAACTCCTCAACTTAGGGAATCTCCCACAAGACTGAGAAACCCACTTTCAAGAAGTTCGAAACATCGAGAGAAATTGTGTCAAACACTTCCAGGCACCGTTGCTGGTTTTGGTTCCTTCCGTCGGATGGCACCAACCCGCACTCGCAGCCCCAGGATCCACCTGCTTCATGCTTTGGAGAGAGTTTTGCCCCAGGGTGGTGGTGCCGATCCATGGCGGTGCAGGTTTGTTTCAAGTCTGATTTCAAAATGAGTATCAGAGGGCATAAAATTATATAAAATGAAGCTTAGAAAAAAGGAGTATGAGCTTACACAAACAGGAATCTGTTCAGCGCCTAAACAATTATTTCCACAAATTGCCCCCACGTCAAAAACTTTCCAGGCCTCTTCACTCCTTTGCCTTTTATTCCTTTCCTGCTGATGAGGTAATTTCCTCTAGTTATAAATACAAAACAAATTAAAGTGTCCTCATTTTCATACCGACTTCCACACCTTTTATTTGCGTTTTCACATACATTTTAGCCCTATTAAAAAAAAAAAATGAAGTGTTTCATTATGACAAGCAAAATAAAATGCTTTATATGTATCAGGTACTGTTTATTAAAAATAAGAAGCAGAATAACTTCTTCAAAACAGATTAGCACATTTTCTCCTTAGAGGCTGTGTAGCCTGTTCCCCAAAATGAATGCATTCACTTGAACAGAACACAGACAGCTACACATTTCTATAACTACAACTTAAAGTATGAGAACCTGATTTTTACACTAAATTATGGTCACTTTTTTTAAAAAAGTTCTCTGTGCCAGTGGTGGTATCTTAGGTATTCACAGGTGTTGCATGTCTACACCATAATAAGCTTCATTACATGTGTGTATATGTATATATTTATTCTCACCTAGATCTCCTATCTAAATAATCAAAATGTATAACACACTGAAGAATAAAAACAAAGTTTCATCTATTACACATGCTAAGCACAAATTTGGCAGAAATAAGTCTGGGATAAATAAAAATGAGAAATGAATTTTGATTGTATCTTTTGAAGAGAAATCATATCCTCAAATTTAACAGCAGCATACGAAAAATAGCCCACTGACCCACCATGTCCAAGAATAATCAGTATCACTTTAATATCATGTAGTTACAGTACCTGAGACCAATCTTAAAGGATAAAGTTAAAAGATAGATATACATGAAATATTTATCAGCTGTAAATACATTTTGAACTTCTACACCATTATAGCACAGACTTTGTAGTAAGAAATATCGTACATCAAACTACTGTTGTGCAGAGATGCTCTCAGGTACCAAATTATTTTGCAAAAAGTCAACTTAAAAATACATAGTGTTGAAATGGGCAGGTAACAGTTTCTTTCAATCCTCCTCCCCAGTCATCTGTTAAAAGCAGCTGGAATGAAATTTTATTGGTTCATTCAAACTAATACTGTATTAAATATATTTTAATAAGGATAAAAGTACCAAAATGTTCAAATAAATACCACCAAATCCAAACACCACAAGTTTGGGGAATTCTCTGAATGGATTACACCTGGCAGGAACAGAAAGTACAAGAGTAAACATAAAAAACCAAGGTCTTCTCATTTCTACAAAGCTTTAAAGAATGCAGCCAGCTTCTTCAACCTCCTGCCCCTGCTGCAGAAGAGGTGCTCACCTACCGCAGCCCCGGCAGGCTGCTCTGCTCCGACCGGCAGGCAAAAGGCGCACGGCCATCCTAAGGACTAATTTTTATCCTAAGTGCCAGTACGAACAAACAAACCAAATGAATCAAACTAAATACATAGTAGACAAGCACTAAGGGATACAAACTGCAGAAATGGAAGACACTTCTGGCACGGCTGCATCATCACCCCAGGTTATAATGCAGTAATCAGCAAAAAATAACAGCTTTTGTAATCGTAGTTTTGTGTTTCCCAGTGCCATGTCTCGCTTTCAGTATCATTAGAACGAAAGGATGGACTTCAGCCAAATATTTTTTTTATCATCTGGATCTTAATGAAGTTTATGTCCCTGCTTGCTGTTAAATTACACAGATTAGTAACACATGAGTAAAATAAATACAATCCTTCACATGATTAAGTTTTAAATTACCACATCTGAGAAGGAAAGCACAAACAACATGCATTTGGCATGTATGGAGCATTTGTTGCCCAGGTTTGAAGGCAGGACTTCTGTTTGAAAGCCTTTACCTCTTCAGCCAAAGAAGAAATTTATTTGGCTGGCTGCTATTACAGACTTCTCAATGGAAGAAAGTACCTTCTAACAGTGTATGAATACTGTGGCAGTGAAATACAAGAACAAAGAATTATCTGGACTTATAATTAGTCAAATGCTTCTGCAGCCGTGGCAACAACAGGCACTGCATAGATGCACATAAATTAAGGATGCAAAGGTATGCACGTGCATGGACTGTAACCCATCGCATTTCCACACTGACATTTAGATTCTGCCAAACAGTTATCTTAGAGGGTCTTACATTTTGCAGCTCTAACCACATTTATCAAATACCCATGAATCTCATCTGTGCAGTTATTAGAAAAGGGATGCTTCACTTAATCTCATTTGGAGTAGATCCTGGTCATCTCAACCCTGCTTAGATCAGACACTAGTTTGCAGCTGCGTACATTTGTAATGTGTTCCTATCAGGTGCTTAATACACATCCCAATGGCCATTTTATTAGTTAATCAATCAAGTCTAAACGTTTCCGAGTTCAAAACCAGCAGCTGCTATGGGTTGACACAAATCCAACAATGAGCGGTTTGTTTAGGATTACGTACTGGATTCACCTCTGCTTCTAAAGATGCTCACAGTGCTGTCCGGCAAGGGCCTCAGCACCATTTTTCTGCACCAATTAGTTAGCTTACCAACTGGAGAGAGCTCAGGGGGGCACGGGACTGGAAATCTAGCATCAACATAAACTACTTTTCCTAGCGATGACTGGTAGAGACAATAAGCAGCCTTGCCAAAACACAGTCTGCATCTCAATACTGCTTGAATGCATTACTCCAAATTGGAACGAGAGGCAGATCATTTGATTAGCTTGATCTGGGTGGGACGGAGTGGGGGGGAATACTGAACACAACCCCTCAACCTACAACCCACACCACAGACTTGGACAGCCTTCAGAACAACTCACGTGTATCATGAATGCAACACATCAGCATTGTTTTATTGGGAAAGATACCTGGTTTGATTCTACTTCCCTTAATAACATAGTCTCAGTATTTTTTTTCAGTCTTCAAAAGAAGGCACTGATTTGATTTATCATTCACTTGCAAGACTCACCACAACAGAATCACAACGCCTTTTGCAGAGCAACTTCATTTCACAAAGCAATACCAGCTCCATTTTGCTCAATCCTTGCAAGCAATTCAGAGGCAATTGCTTTGGACAGCAGAACAGCAACCTCTGGCATCACTCCCACCAGCTGCCTCCATTCACATGTAAACCACAAAAGGTTGGAGCATATTTTTCCTCACAGCCTTCTACCATGAATTACATGACATGATTCAGAAGGGAAAAACCCAAAGAGACACGCTGTTAAAAGCCTCTCTACACATTCCCAACTAGTACCTCAACTTCCAAGTTTTTCCCTACGTTCTCCATCATTCCCTGCTGATTCTCTTACACTGGCAACATTGCCAGACTGGACACCTTTTCTTTTTTCATTCCTCTCACTCTACTTTCTGCCTTCTGTGCTGGAAAGGCAGCTTTTTCCTATTTGTTTTCGAACATGCTGAGCACAGCTATGGGAGACTCTGCTTAATGCTCCAAAGTATTGCTCGCTGATGGGAGAAACAAGTGATAGTGTCTTACTCATTCTCTTTCCCATGTGTTATTGCTTAGTAACGTAAACCAGAATCTGTACGTAGAAAAATAAAGCATTCATACATCCTAGAGGGGTCTTGCTAATGCTACAAAACTGTAAGAAGTGACAGTAAATATCCCAAATCATACATTTTCTCTGGCATTCTTCTGCCAAGTACAGCTTATTTGTACAGTTTGCAGAACTACTTTGGCAAATGTTTTAGTTTCTGAGCATGCAGAGTTCACTTCAGATGGCTGAAATTCCCCAGAAGAAGAGCTGGGGAAAGAAAGAAAAAGAAACAAACATCTTGAGACTCCCACTTCCACTCTGCAAGGCTTTGTCCCAACCCTATTGTCCCTCAAAAATACATAAACACTATATTCTCTGCACTTTCCAGTGACAGAAAAGTGCTCTAATCTGCCTCCCCAGTTTAAAAAAGATGGGTATTTGTGCTTAAAGGGGGAGAAAGAGTGAGAAAAAGCGGACTACCCATCCATTTCACTGCCATATCCACAAAATCTTAGCAAGCTTTGGTTTCATCTTGTATTTTTAAAGTATGACAATTCACAAAATCACTTGTATCCTTTGATTAAAGAGCCACAACAAAACAAAAAAACACCATGGAAACATTAGTACATGAAAAGTGTTGGACAAGAAAATTCATGCTTTTGGTGAATGATGGGAGCTTGAAAAGAGTAATCAACCTTAAAACACAACCAGAAAAAACTTGGTAACACATTCGCAAAAACATTAAAGCAGCAGTGTTTATCAGTAAGACTGCTACCTAAAAACTATGAGAAAAGAAACAGCATAATATTTCAAGAAGAATTTTAAGTATCACTTTAAAAATCTACATTTTGTATCTATTTAGTTCCTTTCCTTCTCATTTCTTGCTTTCTGCATACAAAAACTAATGAGAGTAAAATAGAAAATTATATCCTCCTGCATGAAGCCAGCTACGATGGCTTACGTGCAGCTTTAACACATGGGTTTCTGATTATTCCTGTGTGTTTTAAAATTTGTTTAAATTCTCTTCTGGGCAAAGGTCCTTGAAATACAGTCAACATTTCTTTCTCACTAATTAATGGGAGCTATTTTTTACTTCACTATTATTTGAATAGCAAATGTTGAAATGCATGTGAAATGAGATGCTACATAAAGATGCAAGAACTCCTGCTCTTCTTCCTAGTGCCTTGAACAGAAATGTGTGTCTTGTCAACTGCAGGTCCCAAATGACAAGACTCCCAAAATTAAAACAACTGAAGGAGTTATTCATCCTAGCAGCTGGAGTGTTGATGTTGTTATGCCACATTCAGAGCTTCATGTCAAAAACACCATTCCTCGATCAAATTGCATTTCTGAAGTACTTAATCACTTTTCAAGATATTTTTTTTTTAATGTGCACTCACAGAACCATTCCTAACTTCCTCTCCTTTTCCCACTTTTTACCTTGGGGGTAATAAAATTCTGGTTCGCTTCATCTGGAAGACTTATTTTCAGGAAACAGATGATATTTCAGTAGACTAGATCAAATCTAGGTTCCATTTTAATTACTTCATCTCCTTGTATTTCAGCTCATTGTCTGAAGTGGAGGCAGTCCATCTCTGCAAATGACTCTTCAAGTTTCCATTTGCCAGTTTGACCATCACTAACCCGCCTAACCCAGCTTGGGAGGATCCTGATCCTTCAGCAGGTATCTGAAGACATCTGTGGCCTTCCCCATTCTCTCCCCAACACTTACACTGATAAAAGATGGGGTGTACTCACTTCCAGCTGCCCTTCTTTCTTTCTTCTATGCCTCTGACAGATGTTTCTACACAATATACTTTCTCTTCCCCTTTACCGCAGTCTCCATACCAATGGTTGTGTGCAACTTTCCATGTTCTCTAATTATTCTCTCTTGAATGCAAGTCATTCAGCACATTAAAATCTACTGGGAAAACAGGCAGATACAAGAGTACAGACATGAGATATCATTATGCCAGAAGGCATGAATGGGTCAACTGTTTCTCTTTTGATCTGTAAACAACTACAGAGGTCCTGGACAATGTGGCTTTGCTAGACAAATGAGAGGGAACTACAGTGCTGTTTCCCAATGTTTTCAGTGTCCTGAGACCTCTCCTCCCACGAAGGTTTAGAGTAAGTTACCACATAGCACTCATGCCAACAAAGAAAGGTAGGCAAAGATGATGTGCAACAAGCTTCCAAGTCACACCACGAAACTCACTACAGAAGTGTGATCGTGACATTAGTAAAGTTACACCCTTTTCCTTTTAACTTGAATATAAAATATAGTAAGAAACAGCAGTCATTAGCAGAAGTTTTCAGGTGCCACCAGGCAGTTAACACCATTTGATATCATTATTCACTTGACATTAGCAGCAGAAAACATTTCCTTCATAAAACTCAGCTGTTCTGGGAAATGTGGTGCCCTTCGAGCTGTCAGAGCAGGAGCTCCAGCCTCCAGAGTCCTGCACAGTCAAGGTTAATGCCCTTCCAAAGCATTTAAGTGCTGCTGTTTGTAGCAACATAAACTGGAAAACAAGGTAAGGCATGCTGCCTCTGGCTGGCTGGAGTTAATTTTCTTTATAGCAGTCCATATGGCGCTGCTGTTTGCATCTGTGACCAAACCAGTGTTGGTAACACACCAACGTTTCAGCCACTGCTGAGTGGTATCTGCACGGCCTCAAGACCTTCTCTGCTTCTCAGGCTGCTCCCCACCATCAGCAGGCTGAGGGTGGGCAAGAGGCTGGGAGGGAACGCAGCCAGGACAGCTGACCCGCACTGACCAAAGGGATATTCTGGGACACACATCATCATGCTCAGCAATAAAACCCAGGGGTTTGGTCTTTCCAAGGCAGCCGTTGCTTAGAAACTGGCTGGGCATCACTCTGCCTGTGGGAGGTGGGGAGCAATTGCCTTTGCATCACTTGGGTTTTGGCTTTTTTTCTTCCCTTCACTTATTAAACTATCTTTATCTCAACCCATGAGATTTTCTCACTTTTGCTTTTCCAGTTCTCACCCCCAACACACTGCAAGGGGGAGTGAGCGAGCGGTTGGTGGGTGCTTAGCTGCTGGCTGGGGTAAACCCACCACATAAGGTCGCCTCCAAAAACTATAATGTAAATACATTTGTAATGTGAAGTTATTATCCTGTTGAAAACACGTATCCATTACAGACAACAGTTCATATTCTCCACTAAACACTCATAATTTGCTGAAAGCAAATAGCTGATGTACTATATTCTCAAAATCCAAAGATGAAAATGAAGTGTTTAACACATAACTGTAAGGTACTGTGGGCGTACTTAAGAATAAAAAGAGATTCTGTATGGTCAAGCACTTTCAGGATCCCCGTCTTTTAGGGTTCAGATCCCCTGTTTACTGAGAAACATCTCTGTGAATGAAAGCTGTTGTGCAGAGCACTTGTAGAAGTGCTGCAAGTACTTCAAATAAAATTTAGTAATTAAACAACCAGAGACAAAACAGAGCAAGTCTAGTACTTCTTCCCAATAATACTGTAACTGTAGTTCTGCTCCAGTGTTATATAAATATGGGCAACTACTGTAAATTAGAGTATTTTTGTGGCAAGAGGCTGCATGCCAACAGAAATGCACATCCTATTCTTTCCCCCTCCCTCTCTTTTTTGTGGAAGAAGAAAAGAAGAAGAAAGAAAGAGTGCTTATAAAGTGAATCTTTGCCTGTATTTTGGGCTTTTGTATTTCTTTAAATTCAGAGCAGAACTACAATCCCTCCAGCCTCCCTTGTTTTCTAAGTATTTTCTACAGGATTTTTTTCTAAATTAATCAATTGGGAGACTAGCTACTGAGGTCCCTTCCAACCTAAATTATTCTATTATTCCTGTTCAGATGACATTTTTGTATGCCACTTTCCTCCACTGATTTATTTTATTGCATACTTATGAACTCATGCAAATGCTGAAATTAACTGCAGGGCTGTGGGACGAAGCAGTGCAAACAGCACCATCACTGCAAAAACTCTAACACTACAGAGTGAAAATAAAAACTAATATCCCCATTTGAAAAAAAAAAAATGCTAATTTGATACAAGTAGTACTCCAAAGCATAAGAATAAACATAAAGAGAAGAGGAAATAAAAGTGATTCCACAAAATTAGACATACATAGTACAAAACCTAAATTGACAATTGGGGTATATTACTATGAGAGATACAAGCAAGATAATTGAACTCTTCTACTCAAAAGATTTTGAAATACAGGTGACAAGGACAACAGTAAGAAAGAGGTCAACACTTGCACTATTATGTCTCAAGTCAAGCAGTAGAAAATTACAGAAAATGAGGCTGGAGAAAAATTTTCCACTTTTTTGCAGAAGCATAATGGTTTCAGGAAAGTTGCCATTAAGAAAGGATTTTTCAGGACCAAAATTGGAGCTAGATCTGCTTCCTCATCTCCATAAGACAGAACATTATCTGGTGATCACAAAACTCAGCTGGGCTGTAAGATACGTGTGCTGAAATACTATCAGCTTTTCTACAGTGGGCTGGATCTTCTTTAAGAAAAGGATAGAGGAGGTTTTACAGACAAAAAACCCATCTGAAATCTCAGTACTTTGAAGGATAGATAAAATGGTTATTTCCCAGCTCAAATAGTAAGGCTTACTACACTTCTACAGCAAGGGAGCCTTTACTCACAACTCTTCCCTGGTGTTAAACAAAAAAGCACATGCGTACATACACAAGAAAAATGCCCACAGAGATATCCAAGCTTGAAAGAAACAGAATACAAACAAATTAAAGCAACAAGTCCCTGTGGTCCCATTTGAAAATACTGCACAGGAAACCCAAGTTGTAAGGTGAAACTATTCCAACTAGGAATGGAAATAGAAACTGGATTTTAATAGGAGCTGGAGGAAAACAGTTTAGTTGTAAGTTATTTTAAAGTATTTAAGAATTATTAAGAATGCAGAAAGAAGACAACTTCATAATACCGCACTTGCTTTTCACTAGTGTTTTTGTGAAGTCTGTAAATTCTCTAGATAATGAAGTCACATTTTGAATCCAATGTAAGTAATAAGACATCTTCCCCTCCCTTGAAAACACCCAGATGCCTTCACTATACTCCAGTTTTTCTTCACTGTTCTTCTCTTTATTCTTGTTTCTTGACTCCAGGCTATTCTACAATGGATTTGCCAGCAGCTCTAGAAATTAGGTGGACTTCTAAGAGACAACTCATTTCAGCAAAAATAATTATTTTCTTCTCTTCATTTATGCTAGGCATCTGAGTAAGATAAATCTTGAACTGCAAAAGATGAACCAATGCAACGTTATGACTACACCTGGGGCTTTTCCAGCAGTAGTATTGTTTAACAAAATTATCCCTAAGAACTGCTACCATGCCATTGGTATTTTTACATGTCCCTAGCTCTGAGCAATAAAACTCAAACATAAGAACACCAGTATTGGATGAAACCACTCAGCCTGGTATGGTTCCTCTGACGCTCAATAGATAAGCCCTGTTGTTTCTGTTGAGAGAGTGTGCATACATCTGGAGGTGACTCACACTGGAAGGGTATTTCATTTGTCCCCTCCACCAACATCTGCTCTGTTGCCCAGACATGCTTCACTCTCCCAAATCTTGGGAAAAAATTGCCCCTACCAGAAGTCCTGCACAGGTTTTTACTTTTGGAACCAGCCCTGGAACACCTTTACTGCAGGAAGGCAGAGATGGCAACATGAGGCAATGAGATCAATTTAATCAAGTCCTCTACAGAAAACTTCCTTCTGTCTTATTAATTTTTTTTTTTTTTTACTCACCTCATCCACATCATTTATAGTTTTGCATATGTGTCATACTCCTCCTCAGTGGTCTTTTCCAGGCTTAACAATCCTAGTTTACTAGATTTCTCCTTACAACACAGCTGTTCCCTACTTGGGTTCTCCAGTTCTAGCAAAGCCTTTTCAAGAGAGACTCCAGAAAGCACCTCAAGGGATTACCAGAGAGAGAGCAAAGAAGAAAATGGTGATCCCTTCTGTAAAGGCATGCAAAGGAAGAAACATCCTTGACTCCCTCTGCTGTCACCTCCCCAATTATGACATGATTTGTACATTGTCATGTTAATCACTTCTATACCTCTTGTCAGCAATCAATCAATGCTGCTAACGTTTACCTGAGCAATAACCATTGTTTTCCACAAGAAAATTACTAGCTTGTGCCCATTTTTCTTATTAAGTATCATTTCACAAATCAAGGCTATGATTCTACATGTACTCAAATTTTTGACACGTTCATGCATTTCCCTGGAAGCCAGTGAGGCTCTTGGTGCACAAAGCAGAGTGCACTCCATGCTTTGCAGAAACTTTACTGCGAATGTAGGAACCAAATACTAAAATCTACTTCAGTAACCATTAATGTGAATCCAACTAAAAAATACACGGTGATCTGTTTATTAAAAGGTACTTAAACTGTTGACCCCATCTAGGTTAACAGAACAGTAAGTTTCTGAAATGTATTTTTGTGATCAAATTCAAAAGATCTGGAAGTCTCTCTGAAAACAGAGAAAAATAATGGACAGAGTAGAAGATTAAAGCAGGATAACAGAAAAGGTAGGGTCCTCAACTTCAGCATTGCCTAATATTTAAGCCCTGCCCTGATATTCCTACGTAATTAAAAAAAAATCCCAAATCAGTAATCAATACCCTTTTTCAAATCAATCCAGAGTAAACAATAGATTTATAGCTCACACTAATCCTAGTGAGAGCTTTATGATATTTTTAGTGGCACAGCACAGAGCTCATTAATTAGAAATGCCAAAATGCACCTCAGCACTGGAGTTTTGTTTTGCATTTTATCATTTCTCTCGGTTGTTAACTTTAGCCATTAAAAGAAAAAAAAAAAAAAAACAAACCCAAAACCAAAAAAAAAATCTGTATCAATCACCACAATTCACTAACTCATAGCTGATTTTTCATTATGTGTTTTGGGATTAATTTTTTTAGTATTTTACACAGTAATTGGCTAGTTTGGGAGCAAACCCTCTCCAGGGGATCATTAATTAATTACAGACATGTTGTTTATTAATGCATATTTTTCTTTTCCAAAACTGTACAGTGAGAGTGAATATAATTTAGACCGTTCTCTTAAAAACATAAATTAATAATAGTTTTACTGCACAATTAATTATGCCCCAGTTTTAAAGCATCCCCAAGTTTGATCAAGCAGGAGCCTAAGGGTACCATTTTTTAGCATAATGAGCACAATCTTTTGAACTCTTCCATTGAAGACATTTGGTGCTCAGGACAGAGCGTGCAGGATGCATGCCGTCCTGCTAGTACAAAATGGCAGCTACTTCACTACAAGAGCATGTAAGGGGCAATTCCACACAAATACAAGTTAACGTAAGGCAGCTTACCCCTTAAAGTAAAGGGTGAACTTTGTGTAAAAAAAGGGGTAAAATATGTGATCGTATAAGGGGTATATATGTGATCATGTGCTAATCTTAAGCAGAAAACTGAAAGAAAGGTATGCCACACTTTCAAAAATAGATGTCATTCAGGTGCACTTTGTTGACGTTGACAGCAGCTTTATGCCTAAGCAAAAAAAGTTAGAGGTACAACACAGTCTTTTCAAATTACGAATACTGCCCTATTAGCAGCAGCAGCTCACCGACTCTTTCCTAAAAATCAAGGGTTAGACCCCGAAGTGTTAAAGCCAGAATTACAACCAGGAGTCCTGCTGACAGACAGTAAGATGAAATGACTAATTCTGGTTAGACTGTGGTTCCCCAGCTATTTTTTCCACATGATATTTCTTAATGCCAATGCCAATTCCAGGACTGGAAACGTTTCAGGAACAAGCCCATGAGCAGAACAACTCACCGTAAGAAGCACTTAAAGGCCACACTTTGGATCAAGAATTGAAAACTTTTAACTAGCCTGGACTTGCTCCACACAACTCCACATGGTGTGTATTTAAGAAGAGGTTGAAACATATCTAAAGAATAACTAAAGGAGAAAACCAAGGAAAACAAATGGAAACAGCGGTAGTAAGTGTGATGGGATATTGCTCCTTCCCCCAGGTTTGTGGAGAAAAATATTTCACATTTTACATGTGAAAATCAGTATCTCCCCTCCTGCCCTACTGCCTAAACACACTGATCGAGACACACAAAAAAGAAGAAAGTTCTTCACTTTTCTACAAAGCTGTCCTTCCCCCAACTTTACCAGTATCCTTTAAAAAGGGAAAACTCAAGACACAGTGCAGAATTTCCTTCATTCGACAAAGCTTACTTTTGCTCTCATGCTTTTGCCAGCAAATCGTTTCCTCTTTCCAGATAAATCACTCAGGAGCCCCAAAATGTCTGCACAAGTTTGCTACGAAGGCATCATTCCAGGCAAAAGCAGCTTTATTTCTGTTGGAAGCATGTAGTTCTTTCAGAGATTCATAAATACAGGTGGTTTCCATCTAGATGTTACTCCCTCAGAGCCTCTTGCTTTTGAAACTAACCTCGTGGAAGAGCAGGGAGGGGGAGAAGCTTAAACACACATATTATGCATATTAATAAAAATAAACAGCACAAGAGCCTGGTTTTTTTTAATTCCTCATGGGAACAGGAGATAAGAGGCAAAGTTACAGATTTCTGTAAGATGAAAAAACTGAGTTCACAATGGCGCTGAATTCGATTAGTGTCATCAGCCAAGCAGGATCCATTGCAGGGATGTTCATGGAGACGGAGAGGAAGCTCTCCAAGCGATGCACCCAAATGTTTCATCAGCTTGGGACCAGCCGCGCAGGGAAAGGATCACCGGGGCAGAACGGCACGAGTGCCAGCCTGTGTTGCTGTATTGGAGGACACACCGGTGGTGCCCAGGTTTGGCGGCACAGGGCTTCACGCGTTGTTGGGTGGGCAGGTATAGACACCCACAACAGCAAGCGACGCGACAGAAGGCATTGAAGCCAGCAAGCAGCGCTGGCTGTTGGCCGAGCTGCAGCAGCAAGCTGTGCCTTTTTGCACTGGCAGCCCCTAGATCTTCTCCAAAATTGCTTGTCTGCAAATAATAATGAATAGTCCCTTTATATTTTATACTTACTGCCAGCAATAAGCTCTGTGTTGCTTGCTCTGGAGTACCAAGTGCTGGGTTCAAAGTGGGAAAGAAACAGGACTTCTCCAGAGGTGTCTTTTGCAGATGAGGGGCAGAGAAGAATAAGCATCTAAAGATAAGCTTTTTATTACACGTTTCTAGAGAATCTTCACATTTGGATTTCTTCTAAGCTTTTATAAACAAGTGGTTTGAAACTGTACCTCTTTATAGAACAATCTTTATAGAACTTGGACCACAATTATTTGCAATGTACTGTATGGAATTACATATGAAGCAAATCACCTCTCCTTACAGATACATTTAAAATATTATCAGTGTTCCTATATGACATAACTAACAATAAGTCAATTGCTTGTGACACAAGTGACACAAAAAGCTTCAAACAGATTGCAGAAAGAAAGCAGCCTGCAATAAAGTGCACAATTCACAGAACGGTGGAGGTTGGAAGGCACCTCTGGAGGTCATCTGGTCCCACCTCCCTGCCCAAGCAGGGCCACCTAGACCACATTGCACAGAATGGGTAAGTGTCCAGATGGCTTTTAAATATTTCCACAGAGGGTGACTCCATAACTTTATTGGGCAACTTGTGTCAGTGCTTCACAGTGGTCACCTTCACAGTAAAAACATGTTCCCTGATGTTCAGAGGGAACCTCCTGTGTTCCAGTTTGTGGCCATTGCTTCTTGTCCTGTCCCTGTGCACCACTGAGAAGAGCCTGGCTCCATCTTCCGTACACTCTCCCTTCAGGCATTTATGGACATTGATAAGAACCCCCTGAGCCTTCTCTTCTCCAGGCTAAACATTCCCAGCTCTCTCAGCCTTTGCTCATGGGAGAGATGCTCCAGTCCCTTAATAACCTTAGTGATTCTTCTCTGGACTCTCTCCAGTATGTCCATGTCTCTCTTCTACTGGAGAGCCCAGAACTGAACACAGTACTACAGATGCGGCCTCAACAGTGCTGAATAGAGAGGAAGGATCACAAGAGATACAAACTGAGCAAGGAAAATAGCCATGGCATTCTTCCAAACTTTAACAATAAAATAAATCAAATTCACACAGTTTTCCAAGATGAGGATCCACTCACTGTAGAACACCTGCTCCAAATTCTTGCATTACCACTGAACCCCAGCAGCCTCTTGAAATCACCTCTGGGGCTCATCTCCTCATCAGTGAGTATTAAATATAGTCATGAGCTCTGCTAGGTCCTATGGGCATAGACTCACATAGGTGTTCTCTCTGAAGCTTAACTGGTGACACCAAAATGAAACATTACTTTGCAAAAATTGACACCATTTCCACCCCACTTCTGAAAGAATGAAATAAGCAGTGCTGGCATTACACCTACCAGAGTACCTCAATGAATGCAGAACACAGAACTTTCAGAGAAAGAGTCTCAGCTTTGCTCAAATATGTTAGAACTTTTTTGCATTGCTGAATATCCTCACTTTGGGTTCAAACTATGAGCTTTAACGCTGTCTTAATGTCTATATAAAATGCATGATTAAGCATTCTCTCCACACCGTTGAAAAGACCTGTTCTTGAGATACAAAAGACATTTGTATTTAGTCTAACTTATAAGTGCTTAGTTACCGCAAACTTACTTTTAAAGTTAAAAATACCATTTTCTTACTGATTTGAACAGAAAAAGTCTTAAAGTGCTACAGCATGCCTTTTCGAAGGGGAAGCAAATTAAGCATACCCCTTCACCTACGCTAAGTTTCTGTCATGATTTGATGATGGCCAGACACATCACGTTTAACTGAGCCATACCACACTAATAAATAACTAACTAAATAAAAAACCTCAAGTATTTCTCCAGATGCTGTCCTCTAGTTTCTGGAATTCTGTGCATCTCCAAGGTCAGCAGGAGATGCCTGTAACAAACATCCTGTTTCTATCTGGTTCCCCTCTGTGCATGAGGAGCCAACATAAATCAAAGCGCTTTTTTTTTTTTTTTTTTTTTAAACAAAAAAGCTTTTTTCCCCTCCAAACTGAGCAAACCTGCAGTCATGAGAGATTTCCCACATCTAAAAAAGCCAAAGAATGGTAAAAATGGAACCGGCACCATTCTTTCAACGGAGAAGCGCAAAATCTAACTTTTTCTGAGCAAGCGTGGATTGCTATTTTAACTGCAAAACTGCATCAGTAATTGGCATCAGCAAAGCAGAACATGTTGGAGATCATTTAATAAGTCTGGCTGTTTAGAAGGCAAATAAATACATAAAAGCCACCCAAGCACACTTTCCATCGCTTCTGCCAGTGCCTGCCAGCCCCTGCCAGCCCACAGGTGCTCCCTTCTCTCCCTGCCCACTCAGGACATGAGCTCCCACCCCGGCCGCGCTCCCGTGCCCACTGCAGCTGCCTCAACAACTGGCAAGGACTTCACTAGCATCCTTGTCGCCAGAGACAACAAAACAATAGATAATTACACTGACACTAAACTATAAACGAAAACAGGCACAAAACAGGACAAAAAAAGAAAAAAATCAAAGAACTAGACCCGTGCCTAAGAGTTAAAAGACAGCTACCGACACTGTATTTGGACTATGATACAGGTTTTGTCACCATACTGGATAAAAGGAAATAACTAAAATGAAACCAGAAACTGTTATAATAAGAGGACTAATTCCAAAAGATAGAGAAAAGGTTGGATAAACCAGTCCCATGGGGGGTAGGGGAATGTGTATGCGGCTGGTTTCAAAAAAAAAACCCAACCCAAAACAAAACAAAACAAAAAAAACCAGAACAAAACAAAACAAAACCAAACAACACCAAAACCGAACTTAAGAAAAGGACTTCCAAAAAAAAAAACAACCCAAGGGAAAATCTTGTTTCTCTGTCAGAAAGCAACAGTCACTGCATGTTAATGGAGAGATGGAGATAAAAACAAGGGGACACTGATTAAGCTTTATATGAATTTCATTATGTTCTCCTTCTAACTGCTTTCTGTAACTGCCTAACAATACAGTGAGAAAAACTGCTTCAGCTGAGAGGGTATTAACTGAAGAAAAATAATATGAAACAAAATATGCATCCTAGCCTCTGCACTACTTCTTGCATCATACTTGGGATAACAGAAAGTCTTCCAGATTTCAAAGCTGAAGGGCATATCTGACCTAACTAATTACAGCAAGTGACCTCAAACAAATTCCTTCACAGTGTTGAATTTTCAAGGTGGAAGTCAGAAAACAAGTTCAGGAACAGCATGAACAGCCTCAGGTACAGTGTCAAGATCACCATGGCCATAACCCGTGCCTGAGTCTGAATATGCAGTTTCAGTGGAGGAAAAGGAAGACAAAGATCCACTACAAAAAAAAAAAAAAAAAGCACTGAGTGTGCTTGCGTACAAATAAAGAGTCCACTGGTAACATGAAATTAACTTTGCTCTCACTAAAAGAAACAGGAAGACTCCTCAAACATGTATGTATGGAAGAACATCTTTTTGTGTAAGTGAGCTATCAGACTAAGTAGTTCACATACAAAGAAAAGCCCTGCTGAGCATGTGGCAGCAGGAAAAATATTGTAAGCCATTGGTTATCCTGGGCTGGCACAGCAGCGAACAGCTTCTGAAGCTAGTAACATTGCTTTTATTTCTCAACATTGAGAAAGGTGAACACCTGGATCCTACCAAGAAATTTAATTCAGGTTAACTACCTACCTCAGGAGAGCCCAAACACAAATAATTCCAGTTGTTACTTGGAATTGTTGATAATGCACTATGTGCT
The DNA here is from genome assembly GCA_013400195.1 of Aramus guarauna. Lineage (NCBI taxonomy): Eukaryota > Metazoa > Chordata > Aves > Gruiformes > Aramidae > Aramus > Aramus guarauna. The sequence goes on along the minus strand of VXBL01001982.1, from coordinate 172,181 downwards.
CTCTCAATGGTCTTGCTGTTGTCATTTATCTTTACATTTTCAGCAGCATTCACTCTTATTTTTATTTATTAAATCACTGCAAACATTTCACATTTAAATAACCTCTAATACTCAAGTCTGAATTTTCAAACTTGGTAAGGAGAATTGACACACCCGAAAAGAACAAAAGTACCAGCAGGACTGTGACTCAACTGGCATCGAAGTAGAAAGCTTTGCTGTAGGGGAAAAGGGATACACAAATTCCAGAATATACAGAGTAAGAGGTGTAAGGCAGTGACAATTTTTTAGGCCTTAATATCATCAAAATGACACTGTTTTGTGCACAAAAAATCCATTTTGTTTAAATAAACTAGTCATAGCCTGCGATCTCCTTTTCTTATCCCTTACAAATAAGTAGCAAGAGATGTCAATTGACTCAGAGGCTTGATTACTGTGGATGGGATCCTGCAAATATATGGTTGTCAGTGATATTGTGACACGCAGCAGATGAGGCATCATATATGCACAATTTCTCAGGAAAGCTAAAAAGTAGACAAAAATCATTTTCATTTAGATCCTTTCATGAGAAGAAGATTTAAATATAGTCATATGTCTATTAGTAGTGTGGCTTGGAAGAAAGAAAAAAACAAACAAACAGTGAAGTCTAAGTACAAAGAAGATGGAAGAGACAGACCTATCAAAGAAGTCACACGATTATTTCTTGCCTCACAACTGAGAGATTGCCCAGCAAGGCCAAGAACAAGAAGCTACTGATCCTATGCGTAACATACTGTGGGGTTTTTTACTCTATTTAATCTACCAATAAATCACTATATCTCATATATCCCAAGAAAATAAACAGCAGGATTTACACTTAAGCATACTTCATCAAAATAATAATAGCCTGCATTCAGGCTCCACATCTCTTGAATGCATATGTCCTCTCATTTGATCAACAGAAATGTCCAACACAAAAATACACATGCACAAGTGAGAGAAGTAGGCCTGGAAATTCACCTTCATTTTGCAATGCTTTGCTGATACCTAAAACATTTGCCTGCAGATCAGAACAGAGCTTTGTATGTCCTCACGAGTCATTGCTGTGGACATGGATTCAGAGTTCTGCTCCATTGCTCCATCTACTTTCAAAGAAAAATTAAGCAAAGGACACATACATATTAACTAGTAACATGAACCCTTCTTCCATCCAGTGTATATGGGAGAAGAGAAGGTAGAGAAGGGGAGTAAGCAACTTTACAGTTGGCTTAGCCATTTTCCTTACCCCATGAAAATAACATTTACTTTCTAAAAGGTAAATGGATGGACTGTCACCAAACACGCCAGGCAAAAGAATGCAGTTGCCACTCCCCAGCAGAATGGCAGTATTTACTCTCTTCCAGCTGTGGTCTTCATTCCCAGGCTCACCTTTCCTCATCTAGAGGAAACAATTATTCCCTTTAAGCAGCTGAGAATGGCTTTACAAGACCTGAAGTGCTGCTGACGCAATTCTGCCACAAATGCACACGCACTAGCATCACGCACCAGACCTGAGAACCAGCGACACATGTCAGATTCACAGTTTGTTGGAATGGCCTCAAAGACATGACACATGCCAGCAGAGACCAGTAAATCTGTTGGGCAAGCTGATGTCTAAGTCATGCGCTGTTAGGGAGCCAGTGGACTGACACCAGACCCTCAGTCGTGTAAGTGAACAGTACTGGGAGGATGAAGAAGTGGGGTTAGGAGAGGTAGGAACACAAACCCACCAAACCATCTCCCAGGAAATCTCTTCTGTAATGGAAAGGGTCATGAGACAACATCATCCCCATCTCCCACCCAGAGGTGGCAGACTGGAGCAATCTCTATCCAACACAAAGACCTTGGGAATCCAAGAACTGCATAAATGAAGATGGGCCTCCCGCGGGAGGCGTCAGATTACATTATTGAGCTTTTACCTCCCTCTTTCCCCCCCAAAAAGCCATTCACCAGTGTCATGTCTCCAGTAACACTTCACACACAGCAACTTCCAACGTGGAGCTGCTATCTTCTGCCTAGAATTATGTTTCCTCTCATTTACTTTATGACATAAGTCTGAACAGATCATTTCTCAAGATACTTGAACCACCTTTGCACCCATTTGGCAAAGTAACTTAAACCACCAGATGAAGCTTCTCTGACTCAGTTCCCTAGAAGACCCTGTTCCCTAGAACTATTTAGAAACTGCTTTGACATCTGTACTTCTAGATTGTTTTCCAAATTCAGTTTTAGGGGGTTTTATTTTTCTAGCATTATTTCCTATATCTCTTTCCAATCCACCTTCAGTCACACGTCACAACTGATAGCCACAGACTACCTGCTTGTCCCAGCACTAAGCAGATGAGAACTGCATGGAAGTCATCATACACCGTAAGTCAAACCCAAGTTCTCAGCACTGGTTACACCCCCAGCCCAAAGGTATTCAGGCCATTTATAAACATTATCCATACAACACTTACTCTAACCACTTCTCTGGAAATTCTCTGTCACAACATACCACACATCACAACATGAAGCAGTCACCAGTTTCCTGCTTCCTAAACATATACAAAGTCATCAAGAAGCAGACAGCTCAGCCATGGCTTGCAACGATTTTACTGTACCTAGATCAATACAGAATTACCGCACCCAAGGATGAGGACAACGAGCAGGCTTCCAAAATCCTTTGTATCACAGGCTCTTCCCTAAGCCTGTCACATACCAACCCCATCCTTTTAAGTCTCCCAGAAGTGAAATAATTAATGTTTATTCAAAGGTCCTACAAAAAGTAACACTGAGTCTCAAGAGGGCTAGGTTTCTCTCTCCTCTGTCTCCCATAATCCAGATCCTCTCCTGCAGGAGGAGAAGGTAAAGATAGAGTTCCATATTTATACTTCCTACATGCACTTCTCTCTCAAGCTACTTACTATAAATAAAACTTAAAAAAAATACACAAATGTTATTTAGTGTATTATGTGCCTCCTGTATTATGGCATTCAAATTCCTCTTTTTCATTCTTTACAGAGCTCTGCTTTTTTCCAACTATACCCTTTCCTTTACCTCTTCAAATTCAAAATATTCTCTACACAAGAGTTCTGGTTCCAGACATATGTCCTTTAAACCAAGACATTTTTCATGGCAACATCCCACAGAGGGTGTAGCCTTTTTGGGTTTTTGGGGTTTTTTTTTTAGAGAGAAAGAAAGAGATTGTGAGAGAAAGTACATTACAGAATCAAGAAGTAACCTGGCAAAACTCCCTCCCCTTTCACACACTTCCACTTCAAACACACAGAAGTTGTTCCATGAGTGAAATAAATGAAATTTGGCTTCCTCAGAGTCGGAGACTCCAAACGTAGTAAGGAGTAGATGAGTATTAAGGATTTTGCTGAGGTCAGAGTATTCATAACACCTCCAACCAGATTCTCCTATAATCGCAAGAACTTGCATTCCAGCTTTTCCATCAGAGGAGATTCTTATCTCTATCCCTCAGCCAGCTCACATGCTCTCTCACCAAGCATCTAGGCGTGTAGTATTGGCCAGCTTCAAAGTTACCAGGTGGAGTCAGAAAGTATTACGTATGCAGGAGGCACAATCACAGTATCCTCATTTCCTAAGGAAGGTGGCCTCAAAAAAAAAAAAGGTGTTCTTGACATTGGGCAAAATTAACACTAAAACATAGCTATACAACAGCAATACAACTCACCACTTAAGAAGCAATAATTACAGCAATTCATATTTAGTGTCTTATTTTGCTTTGATTTCTTTATGACATTGATATTAATTTATCTAGCATGCATACATATAACTGAAGATTTTAAACCATGATTTAAGTGCTTAGAGAAACCACTAACAGCAGAAGGACAAGTACCAACAGCTTGAGACTGACTGACAACAATTTAGAAAGAAATCCTAACAGCAAGCAGCTAACCAAAGGAACAGGTTACCAGCCTTGCGATGAGGTTAGTCCCAACTTCAACACCAGCTGTTGTTCCAACAAATAAGCTGCAGTTCAGCCACGTTATTGATCTTGATCCCACTCATTTGAGTGAAAAAGAAAATAGTTTTAACATTATAAGACAGAATGGACAAGTCCTATAGTTCTTGTTACACTAAGAGTCCAAAGACATCAAAGCAATCCTGCATAGTTGGAAGTTATTACTCTAAACTTTGACAAACTACTGGAGCACAGATAAAATGTTCACTCAAGGGCCAAACATTTGTTTATAGACCACTCTCTGCATCTAGTGCTGCTCCTCAGAGGTGTTTATCTTGTGTCTTGGTATCCAGAGTAGATAATCAGTGCCATGCCTAAACAAATGAAATGGGTGCTTTCTGTGCCAGAACCCACTCTCAGAGAGTGAAATTTAGGTTGCTTTAAAAAGGAGGGCAACTCTTTTTTTGTTCTTCATTGGGGTTTTTTTGCAGTTTGGTCTCTTCAGAAAGCAGGTAACATTTCAGGAGACAAGGAGAAGATGCCTTACCCTCTCCCACTCAAATAAATAAACTTTGAAAACAGACAAGAACACCCTGTACCCCACTGCCAAATAATGATATTTCATGATAGAAGAAACCAATCCACAAACCATTGAAAACACTGAGAATCCTCCCGCTGATTTCAGTCGGTACTGGAGCAGGTCCATGTTCCAGTTCCCACAATGTGACCAGTAAACATTGGTACGACAACAAGGAAAAGGCTAAAGTTAAGAAAAAAAAAAGCACAGTACTACTTTTCTGCTTTGAATGAAAGACTATACAAAAAGTGGTCTGTAGCCTACTCATTTATTCACCCGAGTCTGGAAGATGTTGTAAGAACTTATGAAGGTGAATAGGCTATCATTGGTTTTAAATGGATTAATTCAAGTGTTCTCATGGACTGAAGTAAAGGCCAGCAGCATCTACAGAAAAGAGTTTTTTCATTCAAAATTTAATCAAAGCAACACAACAGCAGGTACCAAAAAGGTGACAAATCCCACCCTACTCCTTCATGCTATTGTGCTCTGAGCTTACGGGTAGGACTAAATGCACCAAAAAAATCTGTAAAACACTTCTGCAACAATTAAAAATATTTTCTGACAAGCAACTTATTCAGAGGCGTTGTTGTTCATGATTCTTTTGGTCCTAATTTACTAGAGGGATTAATTTCATAACCCACAGAAAACAATTACGTGATACACTTGCCTGTCAGGTTTGATATCTTAATTTTTAGTTGTTTCTCTTCAAGAAAGATGCTTTCCTGCAGTGCTGTACATTTCTGAACTACTGCGTGCAAGTGTAAAGTAGGCAGAGTAACATCCACTAAGCACCTCATTTCCCCCCCCCTTAATTCCTGAAGGACAAACAAGTAAGCTCCTGACGTAGCGCCTACAATATGCAGAATAATCTGACAACTAAGCTGCTGACCCAAACCTTGTGGCTTTAGAAAGGTCGTCTTCTTCTTCACCCCACTTTCCCTCCGCCCTTGGAGATTTCAGGTCCCTGCTGGCCAGCTTCTGCTACTGGTCACAACTTGAAATGCCAAAGCACAGGCCATCCCCCTCTACTGATGTCTCAGCGCAGAGTCCTTCCCTTCAAGTTCACTACCACCTGGTCAAGCTCCGCTTCACAGGCCAACCCCCCTCCAGGAGAGGGGAAACACACATTGGGAAGGGATACACGGCACCCATCAGCACCATGAAAGGAGAGAGAGTATCATTTCACTAACTGTACAGGGAGAACATACTGCTTGCTAAATGCAATTTATGTTTCAATAGTTGACTATATCATTTTTCGTAGCAGGAGACCCACAAAGTTGAAGTAAAACTGTGCTTGGACAACTACGTCCTCTCTCCCCTTCTCGTCTGATATTCCCACTTATTATCATCATAACTCTCTTCACAACTGCATCCCTGGTGTATCAATACTACGTATACTAGCCAGAAGATTAGATTGCTTTCCTTTGATATCATGGTATGGTCTTAGTGTTTTTCAGGATAGCCTTCTGAGACCAACAAATGCGCCCGCTCCTCTCCTCACAGATACCATCTCCTCTAGAAGTATGTGTCATTACAATCAGGTACACTATTGTTACTAAAGACTGGTTTATCTACTGATTTGAAGGATGTTTGAACAGAAAGGACTTAAGTGATATGCAGTACAGCCCATTCTCTGATTCACACTTTAGGCTAGATAATCACCAAGAACCATTGCATTGAGTTTGGAGAGATTAAGAAGGAGAACAAAAAATCTCAGCACACTTTTCTTTCTTCTAAGAAGCGTCACCTAAAACTATGGAACTGATTGATGCTAATGTCATATCAAGCTCTTCCCTACTGACAGGGGATGGAAGAAAATTCTTTTGTGTACCCTTCCCACTAGCCTTCTCTTCCTGCCTCTGCAATAGCTCATATCAACAGTCTGTCAGATTCCATTAAAAACATATTTGAAAGATTTTTTTCTTCCCAACCCCCCTGAATTTAAATAAAATTTTGCTCGAGTTGTCTCCTTTTCAAACAGAAAGCCAGGTTTAAAGAAAATACATACAACCTGTAGATAAACAGTCCTGGGGATGGGGAGGGGACAGAAAAATTGCCATCTTCATAAGACAGTACTTTTAACAGATCCTTTCAAATTCTGTATCAAATTTAACACTGGGTAGGTTATAGCACAGATATACCACTGGAGCCTTCACTGGACACTTCAGAAGAAAGTACTGGATAAAACCACACCAGATTTGTTTAACAAGGATTCAAAGTCTACCAACCATGTATCTGCACAGGCGTAACTTTTAGGGAGGAATCAAGTTCTACCAGTGTTAAAAGAGAAATACAATAGTTGGGACCCCCGTGTGATCCAACAAGAGTTCCTGAAAACAGAGTCCAACTCCAGGACCTTCACTCCAGACCTGAGAGGGGTTGAATCAAGTTACAGCTCTCTGCGACACGTGTCAGAAAAGCACAAAACATTCATATTGTTGTTACTGAATTTGAGCAGAGGGGTATAAAATTCAGTGAGATCTGTTTAGAGATGAAGTCTGATTTGATCCAGTGTCAAGGACATTACATCATCATTTATTTATTCTAGAATCTGGCATTACACAGCAGCTATCTCACTGTAATCAGCCAAGAATTTAATCTTACAGCATGCAATGAAGAAGAAAACAGAGAAATGCCAGAAGTGTAACATCAACACATCAAAATACTACCATTTGCTTCCAGCTCTGGTGGCAGAGGGAAGTACAAGGCAAGCACTGACTACAGTATAACAAGCCATCACACCAAGACCTACACCTCTTCCTGCATAAACTTGCTCTGCAGGACAACTCACACTGACCCGGACCTCTCAAAGCCTATCATAAGTAAAAGCGAGCACAAATCATGAGCAGCGAATTTTACAAATTAACACGCGTGTATTGCAGATAGGTCAGGACCCCAAACCGATTACACTGAATAATCAAGATTCAGTTTTACCAATACATCTGGCTGCTGGTTTTGTGGTGGTGTTTGGGTTTTGTTCTTTTTATTTCATAAGAAGCGTCTATCTCAGTTGACATGTTAGCAAGAAGCCAATGCAGCAGCACTTTACATAAGGTGTTCTCTCAAGAGTAATGCTTTTTTCACTGTCTGTTACAGTACAGGCCTACAATTATGAGAATTACTGTGGGTAAAGTTGTATAAATATTTTCTCCACATGCAACATTCCTCTGCATGGAACGCTTTTAAATGATCGCTTCTCATACAATTTTATTATATTCCAAAAAACTCCAAGAATATCATTCAGAGCCTTTGACCAACAAATTCATCTGGTAGTTATTTGGAAAATAAAAATATGTTCAAGCAATATGCATGTATTAACACATATGCACATCCTAACGCTACTACCTATGGGTTTCTTTTAGCACTACTGAGAAACACTAAGGCATACCTGGACTACATAAGGTACAAAGATATTTAACCTACCTCATCAAAGCTGCTATCTTCTTTCTTCAAGGCTTTAAAATAAAAGAAAAAAAGAAATAGTTATCTGTACTGCATTTCAATGAGCACAAAGTAACTAACACCAGAAAAGAGAAAAACAGCAGCATTTTCCTGTTATAATAGGAAAGAACAGGCTGGCATGAATAACAATTTTATAGTCAAAATGTGAATCTATAAGTGGAATGTAGGACTGCACAGTGTGTTTCCAAGAAAGCAAATTTACATATTTATGAAAAATATTATCCTCTCAGGTTAAAGAAAATAAGAGTTCGCAAGGGTTTTTTTATTTTAATTCCTAGTGAGCGTGAAAACACTTTATGGAGAGCCTGACTGAACTTCAAAAAGGCAAAGTATAATAAACACCTAACCATGTATTCAGTTTGTCAAGTACTAAACCTCTGTGAAACAGTATGCATTGTAGCATCCTTTTTTTTTGGCCTTTTTTTTTTATTTTTACAATATGACTTACACTAAAGCAGAAGAGATTTCTGTCTTTCTTACACTGTTAATTAGTCATTAATCAACAAACAAGGAAGAGAAAAACCATGCAGAAATCATGTGAACTGGTAAAGCAAGAAAATAGACATGAATAGTTCTGAGGTTGTAGCAAAGATTAAGCTGATGATTTTTTTCCTTTCTCATACTGGATATCTTTATTGAAATGTAAAGAAAATTAATTTCTCCAAATCTTTGTTGAACTGTGTCAGTCTGAAGGTACGAGACTGGTTCCTTTTCTCTGTACACCACAACCAGACCAAGCAGGGACTGGGTACCCATGCTGTGACCTGACAGTGCTCTTCGTTTACTTCTCTTGAAGAGCTAAAATAAGACAAACCATTGCATTGATGATTGCACTATTTCTTTTCGGTTTAAATCACGACGGTTTGCAATTTGAGGGAGGTCAGCTGAATGACTGTACGGTTTGTGCAGTGCTGCCCCAGCAGACTCCCTCCTCATCAATTAAGCAGCGTGCTTCTTACGCTTAAAATGCATTTATTTCTGAAAGAGATAAATACTTAAGCGCCTAGCACAGCTGAGGATCTACGCTCCTGTAGTTTCTTTGCTCTTTTAGATGCTCCTTCTGCCTTCAAATCGCTAGTGGCTCCTAAACCACCACCACTTCCAAACCCTTCAGAAGCAACAGCATTATCAGATTAAAAAAAGAACAAAAACCAAAACTGCAGAAGCATAAGAGGCAGGACACCTCTGCAAAAAATGCTGCAGCTCCACCGCCTCGGCCACAGGCAGCAAGGCACAGATCCCAGGTCTCCCTGTACAGAAAAGCAGGGATGGTCCAGCCCTCCTTTGCTTTCAAATTCCCATTTCTTTGGGACATGAAACGTGTCTTCCCTCAAATCTTTGAGGATTACTGTTTTACCATTACTCATCTAGATTTCATGCTCAGTAACAAAACAAAACAAAAAACCCAAAACAACAAACCCTGGGATTTTGCTGAGGAGATTTGAGGCACACATTGTACATTTTTACCATTAAATGCATTTTTATGGTTTTGAAGGCTGAACAAAACACTTTCAGACTGCCAGTCTTGAGTACTCAGAACTATGAGTAAAACAATTAAAAAAAAAAAAAAAAAGAAGAAGAAGAAGAAAAGATTAAAAAAGAAAGAAAGAAAGAAAAAAAACCTGTGGAGCACCTTTTAAGAAAACGCATTTAATCTCTTCATTTGCCTTTCAGGTCACAACAACATGCAAGCTATAAATTAGTATATGACATGCCTAGGTCATGCTGACAAACTTTTCTCCCTTACCAAAACACCAGATTTTCACATGACCAAAACATTCCACGAAAACCAAACAACAGATAACCAAACAAAATTCACAATGTAACAGAACAACAGGAAATGGGAATCTGTGATCTACTGCATATTTTTGGCTTGTCTTTACTTTAACTTCTACCTTTGACTGAAAGAGGTTTTTCAAGAATATTCAAAAATAAGAATATGAGAGTTCCGGCCACTCATTTAATCAGATTCTGTTTAACAATAATTTCACTCTCAACCAATTCACTACATAGCATCTTCAAAAGAAATCATCAAACCAGCATATTTTACACAGCAAATTAGAATAGATTTTTTTTTTCTCATCAATGCAATCCTTTTCTTTTTAAACCATTAAAAAAAGCTGTGTTGAACTTAAAAAAAAATAACCTGTTTACAAATGAACTTCTCATTATCTCAGGTATGTGAGCTATGTGAGTGTACATTAGAGGAGATTAGTGGAGATAACCTTTGCAATAGTGAGGAGCTAGTAACAAAGCCCAGGGATGCTCACAAGGGCCACAGACTGCTTTCAGTGCTCTGTGAGCCATCTCAGCAATGTTTTCTCTCCTTCTTTCTTCCTTTCTTCCTGCCCCATGTTAGTTTTTGACTAAAGAGATTGCATAAGAAAACAGAAGTTAAATGGCGTGAGCTGAAGAAATCTCAAATATGATTTCGGCACTATACGAACTTCAGCAAATGCATAGCCAAGAACTTTGCATAACTGAAAGAGGATGATAATTTTATAAAATTACTCATTATTATTTATAATTACATAATTATCAAAGCATGAAACTAAGAACCAAATCTAATAAAGGTTTAAATGCTAAAATAAACAGTGAGTCAACTGAATCTCTAAAAGTTGGTTAACATACAGTATGAAGTGTTCGTTTATATAGGCAACACAGTACATAAGCAAGGAAATCAGAGTTTTTAAACTAATTCAGATGTTTGTATAAAAATGGACAGGCTGCCAGAAACCTATCGATAAAAAGAATTATGTATTTTTTCAGATTCTTAGTAATGTAAGTTCTTTACGTTGAGCTGAATTTTAAGAGGGACACTCTTTGAAATACCAGAAAACTTCTGCCAGGAGAAAGGGTGCCTTAGCTGCAAAGATTGTTCATTTTTCTAGAACGTGAGCGTGTAATTTCTGCAGTTAAAACCCATCCCATCTATTTAAGAATATAAACTTCAGTTTAGCACCATAGGCCATATGCGTTTCCTCCAACACACCACAGCGCTGTGTCGTCCTTCACCAGCCTCGCACACAGGACAAGGCAAATGCTCAGGATGGAGGCTCAGAGATGGACAATTTCACATGTCACATCTTTCAGCTCAGCAAAATAAACATTCTCAATACTAGGTACTCTAACAGTTCTGGGACAGATCATGATTTTGCAGGATGAGCCAGATCTTCATCACCCTCTGCCAGTCACTGGAAAGCATCTGTGCACAGTTAAGAAAATGGGCCAAGTCTACTTGAAGCTGCCGTTGGTACCCTTTGGCCCTCCGCTGTGCCCCAGGGATAACTAAGATGGTTTTAAGGGCACCTCCTCCTCTACAGATGCTGAGGAAATAGCTTCAAACGTTACTTAACATACTGTGGCACACTGTAAAAAATAAATCACCTTATAAATTCATTGCTGATATAGCCTCTCAAATACAGAGGATTTCTTTGTGGGGAGAAGGTGATTTTGAAAGAAGTTTATTGAGTATTAACCGGCAAGCCCTGGCAAAAAAAAGAAAAAAAAAAAAAACACCAACCAAAAAACACTGACAATGACAATTAGGATACATTTCCATCACTCTTATCCAACAGGCTAACGTAAACTTTGGTCTGAAAATGAAGGGGTCTTGTAGTATTGGAAGAATTGTATTTGGCAGCTGGGATAGCGCCAACGCTGAGGGGATGCCTAGCAGGGCCTTGCCATTCCAAGGATGGCCATCAGGTGTTCCCTACGGCGGCATGTGAAAGTTTGACTCGCTAATTATTTGACTCAAACACCACGTTACTCTTGTGTCATTTATATGGTTATGCTCATGGTGCTATACTGTGTACTTAAACCTATGAAATCAGATAAATTGCAGCAGAACAGGAAAAGTTAAAAGCTCATCATTATTATTTGTAATAAATCACAACTGAACAGATGACTGACAAAATTCCAGATTAGCTACATATTAAATTAGTAATTTGCTAATCTCACCAAGGAACCAGCTCTTCCGAAAAGAACTGTAAAACCAGAGTGACAAATACCCAGAAAGACTTTTTCTACTGAGGTTTTGGTTTTCTCTCCTTCGTTTCAATATAAGAGTTAAAGTACAGCACGTATTTTAACGGAGGATTTCCTGGTATGCAAGTTAAGAGTCTTTTAAACATAGGCTTACTTTGCTTGGGCTTATCTGTGGTTCTAGGTATCAGGGAGTGGACTATGTTCAAACCTCATACTGATAAATTTGAGGTTTTCTGCTCAAAGTGCAATTAGCAGAATGACGATTGAAATATTAGAGCATCTGAAGATTGAACAGTTCTGCTGGCAGCAGCTGAGTTTTAATCACAAAACAACCACCACAAACCAACCAACCAACCAACCAGGCACTGCCCACACTCCTACACAGCTGCGCACAGGCACAAAGAACTGGAGGAGCTGGAAGACATAACAATCCATGTACCTAAAATGAGGCCAAAGCTCCCAAGGAAATTAAAAGGTTATTTGTGAAAAATAACAAAAAGATACGATCATCCAACAAAGCCAACTAAAACGCGCAGAAATTACCAGCCAGAGGAGCCTTGCTCCCTAAAAGGCATTAATGGGACTGTCACTGTTACAACAAAGCAGCATCTTCATTCAAAATATTTTCTTTGTTAATGACTTCCACCATTAGTAAAACCTTTCCACAGTTCTGTACGAGTGTCTCTCTGTGTGGGTATACGTGCACGCAAACATGTGACAGACCAAGCACCTGACTGTTTTTTTTTTTTTCCTAATCAAAAAGAGTTAAATGCATTTTAGAAGTTTAAGACTGATGATAGGTAAAAGCTATTTTCAGAAGGGGACAGAGAGATTTATAAGGGTGACTTGACATGCGCTTCACAACTGAAACTTGGCATTTACCCTTGAAACTCTTTCTCTAGTTTACAAATATGAATGAGCTCTTCTCAGTCTTTTCCATCTTGCAGTAGGACAATAAAAGTTACCTAAAAGTAATACTTTGAATGCATACAAAACATGTGAAAAATGATAATGCCCATGTACTGTAACGCACTTCGTTGGTAAGGACATGGAGGGAGAAACAAATGTGTGGCGCAGGCACTTCGCATCCTCTCACTGGGACAAAGCAGCTCTGAAAGTTGACCCATGTCCGCCAGCCAGACCGACCGTAAAGGAAAAAGCCCCGATGGGAGGACGGTCGATGGGTGAGGGCTGTGGAAAGGCCCTTACCGGGTCGGTGCTACAGCTGGTCTGCAAGGATGGGGGCTGCTGCAACCCCTCACCCATCCCGGCTGCTGCCCGGCCTTCCGGCACTACCTCCAGCTGCTCTGCCCAGCCAGCTCGGGGTACCAAACACCTCCTCCGAGTTACCTTCTCTCCCTGCTCAGCTGCATGGTGATGCTGCCAGTGGGAATTCACACTCTAAACAGCGAATTAAGCGAAGTACTGCGCCAAAGACCGAGAGAAACACCAGTCCAAGCAGACAAGAACTCTTTAGCATTGTTCTCAGTAACAAATACAACTGCAAAATAAATTGGTGTCAAAACCAAACGCGATGTGGTGATACCGGGAGATAACACGCTCGACAGCAGCGTTCAGATAACACTACCTCAGGATGCTTTATGTCAGTGAAAGAACGACAAGACTTCACAGCAGATGACAGACAGACTTCTTTTGTCTGGCCTCCTAAATCACGGGCAGCCGTTATCTGCTTCAGCATCTCACACCTCAACTTAAAATAACGCGCAGCCTGAACAAAAAATAAATTACCAGACCTGCAATAAAGCGAAAATAACCATTTGCTTTTTTTGCAAAGGTTTCTCTTTGGCAACGGAGGCACGCTGGCCAACTCTGATTTATAGTTTGTTTTTTCTACCCTATTTTGGGCTAACTCCATTACAGACCCACGCAGCACTGCCCGGGCTGCACGCTCACTGCCGGGAAAGCGCTGCTATTTTCCTCAGCTTTCTTCCCGAAGAAACGTTTTTCGGGGACGGCGGCGGCAGCGCGGGTGTTTCCAGCCTCGCAGCGCTCAACCCACCGCCCCGCCGCCGCGCAAGGGACCCAGCGGCCGCCTCACCGCCCCCGCCGGGCACCCTCGCCCCT
>VXBL01001982.1:112883-157693 GCA_013400195.1 Aramus guarauna | reverse complement strand
GGGGGGGAAGGCGGGGAGAGCTGGGGCCGTCTCCGGGCGCGTCCCGAGCGGAGACAGCGATGTGGCAGTCCCCGCCGGCAGCCGTTAGGACGGGGGCAGCACGGAAGAGGCTTGTACCTTTGGAGGGGGGACCGAATGCACCGCGTCCAACCAGGGGTGTGGGCGCCCCAAGCTATTGCAGCGCGGTCTCTTGGGGATGCGCTTGGTTATCACCCGGGCCGGTAGAAGTCACCGTCTCCGCCGGCGTGGGGCACGCCGAGGGCCGGTGAAGGTCTGCTCCCGGCCGAGGGAACCTTCTGCTCTCCCTTGGACCGCGGCTTTCAAGGGCCGTTGTGTAGCCTTTACGATGGAAGAAGATGCCCTCCCGGCCTAATTTCTGGGTGGGTGCGGGGTGGGATGGTGCCCCAGTGGCTGTGGTGAGGCTGGTAGGAAGAGGGCACCTTGCCGTAAGTACGCACCCAGTCCTTCAAGTTGAAACTTGGGCTGCTCTCCGCTTGGAACTCAAAGCACAGCCAGATTATACGCCTTCAAGTGCGTTAGCCTAAAACTTAATGAGTGTTGGGAGCTTTTGATCTTGTTAACTCAATTGAACCAACATTATTGAAAAATAAATCAGTTTAACCCATCAAGATGGATGGCCGTGTCCAATCTAAAATATAAAGTAGGTACTTTTTGAGAACAATGCATGTTAGGTAACACATTTTAAAGGCCAGATTTGCATGGCTCAAATTGTATTTTAATGCATGTTATCTGGTTAAAATGAACTTGGGTTTTAATGAGGCTACCTAACACAATTTACCGGGATTAGACGATGTCCAAGCTAAGAGTTGTTAACTCAAGTTTAGAAGCACATTTGTCTAGACAAGTGTTTAGGTGAGTTGGGTTCAAGCCATCTGCAACTCTAAGCTCTGGGATCCAACCTGTGTATTACAGTGGAGCAGGGGTGGCAAATATGTAGCATCTCGAGGTGGAAATTATCTCCTATAATCTACTATATGTGCTTATGCATCTGTCTCTTGTGGCATGCAAGATAATGGGGAATTGTCCTGCTATGCAGCAATACAGTAAGGCTGGTAAAATGTCTTATGCTCAACCCCTGAATCTACAGACAGTTTGATAAAAAGGCTTTCAGAAGCGTGAATCCTGTTGACCCTGTTAGCATCTTTGAAATAGGAGCTAAGATGTGGGCTATGTCATGTAATGGAAGGAGATTGAGAAAGGGTGGAAACTAAAATGTTGCAGAGAGCAGTGCAGGGAAAAAGAGGAGAAATAAAAATCAGGAAGAAACAGACAAGGGGGCTAGAAAGAGGAAGGGAGGGAGGACACAAGCACTTAAGGATATTTTATTCAGTCACTGCAAAAAATGACATTTAAGTCCTTAATAATATTTGATAGTTTCTTCTTTGCTTAAATCTGATGTTACTATTCATGAATATTCCTGCTCTGAGTAGAGAAGAAAATGCCGTCATCATAAATAAAATACTCTGGTCCAGGAGCTGAAACTGAGTTCAGCATCTGAGCCCTTTGCACTTTCCATGCGTGCCATTCACACCGGGCAGCCCCAGCTGAGACTTGTACCAACACCGCTATAATTCCGTCTGCGGCTTGCTTTCAGCAATTAGGGATATCATTTCTGAGCGCTTCTGAGGAACCTGTAATTAACCATGCTTAACTGATAGATGCTGCCTTACCTAGTGAATTAGCGTAGTGAATTTGGAACATCAGTCTCATTTTTCCCCCTATTTCTAGGTAAACTATGACTTCATCACTTGTGGAGGACAAGCCTCTGCCAGGCTACGGCACTGAGTTCAGCTTTCTTTGACAGAAGCACAGGCAACCTAGAATTTCTGACAAGCATCCAGCTTTGCAGCTGCTTGGGAGTGATCTACAAGAATATGTCAGGGTCTTTTAAATCAATGAAAATTTTGCCTAAATTAGACATCAGTGTGGTGCCAGTGAGAAAAACCTAGGCCTTGCCTTCTGAAAATTGCACAACCTCAGTCCACAGAGATCTTCCACAGACTTTCTCCATCAGAGGAAGGACGAGCTTGAAGCTGTGCACAGGTCCTCAAACTGCACACTGCGATTTGTTTTATTCTTCCCTTGGTAGTCTTTACTTGATAGAAATATTTCTGTTAAAGTCCTTCTTTGTTCTCTCCCCCACCCAAACCTCTTCTGTTTCCAAGGACACTAGTGTTGAAAATTCATTGTATTCAGGAATGTGGAATCACTTTTGCAGCTTTGATGAAGCTCATAAGCTGGTGGTTCTTATTTTTCTTCTCTGTATTTCCATCACTCATCTCAGGAAACCAGTAAAGCAGAAACGTGCAATTAGCAAACCACAGAGATAGCAACTATTCTAATGATGACGTTTTGCTTCCTTGTAGGGGCAGGCATTCAGCTCTGTTTTTATGTTTAAGTCTTGCAATTTGTGGTGTAAAAAAATTAACATGAAAAAAATGCTAGATGATATTGCTGTTTGCTGCCTTCTTCCACAAGCCTGTGCCAAGTTAAAGCATGTTTGCATTTAATGGGGTATCTGGATTATAAAAAGCCAGGCACTTTATTTACAGCATCCTTTTTCACATCAACTCCCCAAAGATACACCCTAAATAAAAGCCTGCCTGCAGTTACTTTACGACCCCAGCATCTCCTTGCCTGGCTTTGGTAAGAATTCACTACAAATCCTGACCTCTGCCGCTGCCACTGAGTCATGCTGAATCACTCTGCAAATGTAAGGATTATCAAGTGCAGGAAAAATATTTGCCAAGATATCGCTTGCAAGTTGGACAACAGGAAACATTTGCCTCCGTGCATCATGCGAGCCAGCGAGCCTCATCATTTAAATGTTTTGCACTGAGGTACGGATCGGGTTTGTTATTTCAGAAGAAGGGGAGACAGCAGGGCTGGCAGTTTGTTCATTATTGTGTAAAATAACATATTGTTTGAAGCTATAAGCAATGCGGTCATGGGCCTGGAGCACGGGCTATGCCAGCAGTCTCCTTGCTGCAGATGGAGCAGCCACGGTTGCCCTATTCATTACTTGCAGGGTAAGATGAGACGACAAAAAAATAAATCCGCGACGCGTGGTGCAGATGGTGGCTCAGGGTGTAATACCGAGCCGTGCACTTTCCATATCTCAGGGCATTTGCTGTTGATTTTACAGTGTGATTTTATGTGGTCTGAGCTCTTTCTAAACCCCAGTGTTTGTTCCCTCCCAGCATTTCTCCTTAGGGGCTCTTGAAAGGCAGTGTACTTCAGTTACATACCTGGGCTAAGTGTTTGAATTTCAGAAACCTTAGGAGCACATAAACAAGCAGTGTGTGTTTGCGGAAGAGGTAGTGAATGCCGCTGGTTTGGAGCGTTATGCGGGCAGAGTAAACCCTCGCCTCAAGTGGCTTGCCCAAGGAGAGCAGCAAGGCTCTCTGGGGGACAAAAGAGCCTAACTCCTCCGGGGAGAGCCGTCTTGCCAGGCCTTCTGCTGCCAGTATAAAGTAGATCTTCATAAATCTCCCTGGCTGGAGATGTTCTCCGTTAGGCCAGTCTGCTCACCTTGAAAAGATCTCTCTGCTGCAGAGTCTGGGACCCAAGCGCTAGGAGCTGTGTTGCTTGTTAACACAGCAATCCTTTCGTGACCCTCCGGTGATGAAGATGGATGTAAAGCCACACAACACACACCCCCTCCTCTCTCTGCCCCCGCAATCTCACTTTCACTTGTCCTCTAGTAATACTCAATCCAAGATGACTGTTATCCGAAGAGAAAGCCAGACTCTGCTAACACAAACGGTGCCATATCCTTAGGGACATGACCTTTAAGCTCTAGTAGCAAAATGCATTAGTGACAAAAATTAAACTTCGGCAATAGCAGAATCGTACCTGTGTAATCTACGTCCACATCATAACTTGTTCTCCCAGAAAGGTCTCACCGCTGACGTATCATGTATTGCCTTATTAGTGATTGTTATTAAATCCCGGTTTTTATTAACCTTTTATTTATTTTTTTCCCCTGTTGATATTCCGTGCATCCCTGCCAATGAATGGAGGGCAAACAGGCTCAGATGTTGTCTCTCCAGCCTGACTGCCATTGCCAAACCCTGCCCCGTGGGGTGGGAAGGGATGAGTTAGGGCTCACACACGTGGTTCCAAAGGCGTGATGGGAAGAGCGTGGTTTTCCTGGTGCCTTATGGCTGGCCGCTTGTTAGAGGTGACCAGCTTAACCATCTGTGGTTTTACATCTCCAGTACCCTCTTGTGGTCACTTTATTTCATGTACTAACATGTGGGGTCACTGTTTTCTGTTTCGTTCTTTATACCATCACATCAGGGGTGAAACGGCTGCAGGTGGAACACAGCATCTTTAACTTTGATGCATGCAGTTCCTGTCCCCGTTAGGCAGCTTCCTCTTGGCATACGTGAGTACGCTTTCATTTCTAGGGCAACGTGGGCTCTTTCTGGTTTGGCCATGACACAGAGCTGTGGGTTAACCCTGGTAGGCTGCTCAGCACTGCACAGCTGCTTGCTCATGTCCCCCACCACCAGAACAGAAGAGAAAAGGAAGAGCAAACACAAGAAAACTCATGGGTTGATAATTTTATAAGTAAATGAGAAGTGGAAGAAGAAAGAAAACAATAAACAAGTGATGCAACGGCAATCACCCATGTCTTCCCATAAGTAGATGCCTAGCCTATTCCTGAGCAAAAGATTGCTAACCTACCTAAACTCCACTCTTCTCCATTGCATTGCTGAGCATGCTGTTATATGGCATGGACTATCTCTTTGGACAGTTTGAGTCATCTGTCTGGTTGTGTCTTCTCCCAACCTCTTGAGCATCCCCAATCTATGTGACCAGCAGATCGAGGGAGGTGATTCTGTCCCTCTACTCTGCTCTGGTGAGACCCCACCTGGAGTAATGAGTCCAGCTCTGGTGACCCCATTACAAGAAAGAGATCGAGCTGTTGGAGCAAGTCTATAGGAGGGCCACAAAGCTGATCAGAGGGCTGGAGCACCTCTCCTGTGAAGACAGGCTGAGATAGTTGAGGTTGTTCAGCCTGGAGAAGAGAAGGCTCCTGGGAGACCTTATAGCAGCCTTCCAGTACCTAAAGGGGGCCTGCAGGAAATATGGAGGGGCACAGTTTACAAGGACTGTAGTGACAGGACAAGGGGTAATGGGTTTAAACTGAAGGAGGGTAGATTTAGATTAGATGTTAGAAAGAAATTCTTCACTGTTAGAGTGGTGAGGCACTGGCACAGGTTGCCCAGAGAAGCTGTGGATGCCCCCTCCCTGGAAGTGTTCAAGGCCAGGTTGGATGGGGGTTTGGGCAGCCTGGTCTAGTGGAGGGTGTCCCTGCCCATGGCAGAGGGGGCTGGGACTAGAGGTCCCTTCCAACCCAAACCATTCTAGGATTTTAGGATTCTATTCACTGATTGGGCAGCATGAGAAACAGAGGCGGCCTTGATGCTGTACAAACACTGCCCAGCAACAGCTAAAACATTAGCATGTTATCATCAGCATTGTTTTGGCCACAAATCTAAAACGCAGCACCATATGAGCTGCCGTGAAGAGAATTAACTCCATCCCAGCTAGACTTAGTGCACACAGCTGGAGGAAAAACACATTGAGGATACAGAGTGGAGAGAAAAAAAAGTCATGAATTACAATGTATTAGAAACCTACATACTTCAAACTCACAAAGTAATGTAAGTATCGATTATAAACCTAAAGCTTTTACAATATATGCTGCTGTATAAATCGTGTAATCTCAGAGATCCTGCTGGGCAAGCGTACGTACACTAGATTTGCAGGAATTTGTGAGCTGAGATGCCTTCCAGTTTAAGATTACCTGGCTACCTAGCAACATAGCATTGATGCTGAATGTTGTTCCTGTGAAATAAGTGGAAAAACCTTTTAATGAGCTCATTTTCTTGTGCTGTCTTGATAAAAGTCTAGTAAACGGGAAAATGGGATTTAAAATGTAATGGCCTCAACCATTGTGATATCAGATCCCAATGTTTTGAAGTCACTGAAATGTTCAACAAATACTCTCATGATGAAAATGATGCAAAATGAAACAGCAGGGGGGCTGAGGCTGATCCATTTAGATGCACTCAAAAAGCATGTGTGAATCATGTCATTTTATCATAAATATTGAATGAAGGGTGTTTACTGTAACATCAGGACTTTTCCTTGCAGCAAAATCCCTGGCTATCATCAGAACTGTAGCACTAGTGGTACAACTCGAAGGTCCCTTACCTCTGTGCATACAAAGCCCAGCTGACTCAAGCTGGGAGAATACAATACTTGGCATACACGGCCAGGGGAAATTTCTCATGGGCAAGGGTCCTCTCATAGGTAACCCGTGATTTTGAAAAGACAAAGGGACACAAACCCTGTTGATTATAGGTGTGATATTTAACCGCTACATGTAAAATTATAAACCAGTATGCTGATGATATCTCGTGAAAACAAGCTTGAAATATTAACCCTACTTTATTTCGAAGATATGTCCAACTTTTTGTCAGTTTGCTTTTGGATTTTTTTCCCCATTTCTTATCTAGTTTAGTCATTTGCAATGCCTATCATTTACACTAGACATATTAGAGAAGCATGTTGGAGAAGCAGCATGTTGGATGGACGCCATTTATTCAGCTCTCTCTGTTCCTTTTTGGACTGCTCAAATCTGTAGGACAGAGTGTAATGGGAATGTTACCTCCTCATGGAGACAGAAACTCTCCCTCAAAAATAATACAAAACATTTGCAAGGGTCATACGTGAAAGGCTTCTTTGTCAAAATGGAGATCTGCCCTCTTCACATGAAAATCTAGGTGGACATCAGGCACATATTCAAACATCGCTTGTTCTTTCCACTCAGCTCTACCCCAAAATCAGCACCTAAGCCAGTTAAAAACAGTTCAGCCCACATGCCACTCTCCACTGAGGGAAGATTTCAGAAACTGTATCTTACGGTTTTATTTAGTTCCTATCACTGTGGTAACGAAGGACTGCACAAAATTAAGTACCACAAAATCACAACTGAGTGCTCTCCTGCACTACTAGCTTGCAATATGTTTGGTCTTCATAGACTCGGCACAAATCAGGGCTCCACATCTCTCAATCCAGGTCTTTCTTACAATGCAGCAGCAGCATAGGCTCTGGTTGCGGTTCAGGGGCCTTATATAGTGTTAAAGGGCCTTACAGAAGTGATATCCATGCAGGTAATGCAAGATAGGGTCTCTGTCGCAAAAGTGCTGCAGTCAAAATTTACAATGGAGGACTGCCACAGTAGACGTGATAGTTGGAGAACGGTAGTACCCATCACATGCAAAATGAGTCAGAAGCACAAGGCACAGCAAATTGGCCGCTATGGAGTGTATTTCCCAGGAATGATGAGGTTTTGAGGAAGATGAAAGAGAGGC
The DNA here is from genome assembly GCA_013400195.1 of Aramus guarauna. Classification (NCBI taxonomy): domain Eukaryota; kingdom Metazoa; phylum Chordata; class Aves; order Gruiformes; family Aramidae; genus Aramus; species Aramus guarauna. Next base: position 150,281 of record VXBL01001982.1, on the reverse strand, counting down.
TTTGTGCTCATTTAAAGGCCTGCTTCCAGGAGTTAGGGAGAAAGTATAAAGACGTTCTAAGGAAAATTCGACTGAAGAGGAGCTGGTGGCACTAATTAGAGGCAAGGATTGGTGCCACAGCAGAACTTAAGAAGTGCATGGATTTATGTAATTAAGACTTTTAGAAGGAAAGAAAAGATGGGGGTGTTTAATGCAGCAGAAGACGGAGAGGCAGCAGAAAGGAACAAAGCGGGAAAGAAATACTCAGGATGATGAGCTGGAAAGATGACCTATAAAACAGGTTTTGGAAGCGGGATAAAGAACCTATGTCAAAACGGAAGCTCAGAGCTTGTGGCAGTCAACCTGTGAGATGAAGAGGGGGTTAGCTGCATGGAGGAAGAGGAGAAGCCACACTGGACAAGAAGGAGCTGCCAGATTTAAAGAGCCTGGACCTTTGTGAAAATAAGATGTGACAATTCCCTCAGTATTTTTTTAAATAATGCATGGAGAAAATGCTAAAAGGTGAGACCTCCTGCAAAATTAGGAGAAGAAAAGCCCAGGTTACTGTAGTAAATTTGTGATGGTCTCCAGGCATACCAACTAATTATGGCACTTGTGACAGTCTTGTCAGGACAGTGCTGTGAAAACTCGAGGTGGCTGACCTGTAAGTCAGGTGACAACACAAGTTATTTTAATGAAGTGTCTTTCATACAAACTAGCAAGAAACAAGTCACAGCAGAGAGCATCTGCGTTAGATTTAATGGCGTCTAAGTTCGTTTCGCTCCTGAAAGCCTGTGCTACCCGGTGTCCATTTTATCCATTGCCTGAGCACTGGATGACCAGTCCCCACTGGGATCCTGCTGCCTCTTGGAAAAAGCTCTTAAAACATAGAGCTCTCCATGGGTGATGAAAGGATAGGATCGTGAACAATATTGCGGAGACGTGCTGGGTGGAGGGAGTGCTCTCAAAGGGCTGAGCAGTCTGTTCAATACATGCATTTTTGAGGTATCAGAGCTGGACGTGAGGAGGCAAGTCAGAGAGGGGTGGGCGAGAAGATGACACGAAGAGGAAGGCAGTGGACTGGGACCATTAAACTGGACACGCAAGAGGAGTTAAGAGAGAGGCAGGTCAAGATCTGAGCAGAAGAAAGTCAGTCTGGCACAGAGAGGAAGACCTATGAGTCATCCCTGCAAAGCCGCTAGCCAGAATTCCACAGCGGCTTCAGAATTTAAGGACATTAAGAAGTCCTAGTACCTTGTTGATCGATCAAATTCATTATTGTTGTTGGTCTATATGGAAACACGGATTATTACAAGATACATCTGCTTGCATCAGTAATGAATTGATCCCAGAACACAGGCAATATTGCTTTATTCAAAGTTTGTAACTTTTGATTATTTATCTTACTGAGAATTTAAAGATCAAATTTAAAACCCACAGAGTTCAAGCCTAGTATAGATTCACATCAGCTAACTGCAAGCTTGAAATTAAGTACCTAAACTCTTTTTCTAATTGATGAAAATAAGTTGGTGATTCAGGACCAATTCCCATTTTTATTTCTGCGTTTATATAAGAAAAATTCACCAGTCACAAGGTACTCTAGCAGGACTTCATTTACTTGTATAGAATTTTCCAGAATTTGTATTTTACATTTCTCCTTTATAAAGAGACACCTATAAAATGTGATAAAATGGACAGGACTTTCAGTGTGATCCAGTTTAATATAGTGAGAGTAGAAAGTAAATAATCTCACATTACTTGCTAAAGTATTTACAATATTTCTGAAATTCCTCTTACAGTTACAATCATCCAGAACGGATGTATTTCTACGATTTATAAAAAGTTATACACAATACAAATAAGTGTGTATTCCCAGGGAAAAAGGTCCCTGAGGAGGGATTCACAAGACAAATTCCCTGCAAGGTAATTTTTTCTGGCAAAAGCATCGCTTGACAGGGTCCCTGCCAAGAAAAATGTCTTTCAGAAAAAAAGTTTGTGGGTTAATACAGTCCTAAGGAAAGCCCCTGATAATTCCAGCTTCCTGAGTTCACAAAACAAGGCTCTTATAATTGCATGTCGTGCTCCAGGCATCCCAAAGGAGGTGACACTAAGCCCTCATTCCTCCACCCCAATTAAATGAAAGAAAATCTCTATTGCCTTAGACCTACCTTTTCACCTAGTTCCTCTGGTTCATAGATAGCTACTTTGCCATAGAAGAACCTTATATTGTATGAAAATTTAACGGTCTCTTTCTCAATTGCTAGTGGGAACAAGAAGAAGAAACCTGGAAAGCCAGTAAATCACAATAACCTGTGTCCTCATGACAAGCTCCTTGGTACTAGAGCAACAGCAGAGAAAAAAGACTATCAAGCAGAAGAGAAGGGAGTATAGTCTGGACATTCTTCAGGATAAAACAGATTAGGGGGTGAGGGACGTGGTCCTTCAAGGAACAGGAAGATAGCCTCAGCTGCAAACAGCTGCATCGGTGTGAAGAAAAGAACTCCTCAGCAGTGATGTATACATCTCGGTAACGTCTCACTATTTATTTACTGCATGACAGAGATACTCCTAGTGCTGGCTCCCTAGATTGTTGATCGTTTTGGGCTCTCAAACCAGCAGCATTGTAGTGCCCAACCATCGCCACAAGCCAGACTCTTCTCCGGTGTGCTCCAAGGCACAACAACCACACAGACCACAACCATGCTGCTCTCGGAGGGCTCATCGGATTCTGCAGCTCCAGATATTGTACAGGGATGGACATTTTCTCTCATTTAACCAGGTTCAGTTTCGGGTCATGGTTTCTAAATATGCTTTTTTCATTGTTTACTAGAAACAGGATGATTCCACAGCATCACTCTAATTTTTTTTTGCCTTTTACAGGGAGGATTAAAGGTTGGCCTTGGAAAGTGATAGCCAGTGACCTAGCAGGGTTTTGTGGTGCAGTGTTGTCCAAAGATCATCTGTCTTTTCAAACAGAGAAGTCAACTGTTGTGATTCATCGTCTGTGTTTGATGTCAACAAGAACATTGGTCCCAGTAATGATAAACAGCTCAGGCTGCATCTAGCCTTCTGTCCAGCTGGGCAGCTTTCATATTAAGCAAATGAGCACAGTTTTGTATCATAGATCTTCTGAGAATAACTTGAAGAGAAGACCTCCTTTACTGCATTCAAAATGAATTAAAAAGATACCCAATACTTTGCTTCTTGCTGCAAGTCCCAATTCCCAAGTTATGCTCCTTGATGCTTCAGTATGCTCCTTCATGAAGTATATTTTTGTCTGTCTTACTTTGGCTGAAGTCATGTATCTGTATTTTAGAATAGTTCATCAGGTGATGCAACTAGGAGATAAAAGGAAAAAATGAAAATCTTTTTAATCTATTTAATGCACTGAAAAGAATGTCAGGAAGGAAATTTGCAATAAAAGACATAGGTTTGTGACTCTTTTTTTTGCTTCACTTCCTAATCTAATTATGTACTCCCTCAAATGGCAGTTCCCTTGTGATATTCATTTAAGGAAAGTAATAACCAATGCAATGATTAAAACCAACATTGTAGAACAATTCCATCATTTTCAGGATACAAGTCCATCACAGGACTGCCTGATCACCAGATGTGGTGGTGCCTAGCCTGGGGGCATTAAATACCTTCTCTTACATATACTTGTATATAGTTGCAGAGTTTATGTATTCGTGTTTTCCAAAGTTCAAAAAAATCTTTTCTTTTGAAAGAGAAATCTTTCCTCGTGAATTAAAATTAAACTGGCACCATGCTCTTCTTCAACTAGCCTAGCTCCCCAGGTAGCGAAGCCCGGCCATGTGCAGGCAGCTGCAGCTCCACCCTGCACAGCTGGATGCTCCGGTCCTCACCCCGCAAACTGGCGCTGAGGCTGCTGTGCCTGCTCAACGAGCCAGTTTGGGGAACTGATACCGCGGGAAATTAATAACACCCCCCCCCAAGTGATAATTTTCAGCCAGCTGAAGGCTCTGCACTCACGTACCGCATAGCCTTCCCCTCTTCTGCTGCTGACATAGGGAAGAGGGAGGAAGGTCCAGCCAGGACGTGCTTGTTACTAATAGGCATGCTAATAAACCTGGAATAGTTTAAGGCAAAACAATATAGAAAGTGGCAAAAGGAGAACAGTCTCAAGGCTAATATGTGGTAAAACTTACCTTGAAGTGTAAGCAAGCAAAAGGAGTTGAAGGGTTTCATTTATTTACCTTCTGTCTCCCAAATAGTTTCTAAACTCTTGATTTATTCTCTGAGAGAGAGGAATCTAGTGCTTAATTTGCCAAATCCAGCAATATAGGGTCTGAGAGTCCTAGAATGGTTTGGGTTGGAAAGGACCTCAAAGATGATCAAGTTCCAACCCCCCTGCCATGGGCAGGGACACCCTCCACTAGACCAGGTTGCCCAAAGCCCCATCCAACCTGGCCTTGAACACTTCCAGGGATGGGGCATCCACAGCCTCTCTGGGAAACCTGTTCCAGTGATCAAGTTCCAACCCCCCTGCCATGGGCAGGGCACCCTCCACTAGACCAGGCTGCCCAAAGCCCCATCCAGCCTGGCCTTGAACACTTCCAGGGATGGGGCATCCACAGCTTCTCTGGGAAACCTGTTCCAGTGTCTCACCACCCTCACAGGGAAGAATTTCTTCCTAATATCTAACATAAATGTACTCTCCTTCAACTTAAAGCCATTATCCGTTGTCCTGTCACTACTTTCGTATGTCTGAAAACATTACTGAATTCGTGTATTCTTCCAAATGAAAGCAAAAAGATTTCCATCTTCCTCTATCTAAATCTGATTTATAATACACTTTGACAAAGGATCTAGAAGTATTTTAAATGCCATGGGAATGTGAAAATTAGTGACAGCCTAAATTCTTGTACTTCTTTGTGTTCCTTTTAATTCCAGTCTGAGAACTAAACTGATAACATACTGTACAGATAACATTTTTAATTTATTCATTATATTCTGATAATTTTTCATATAAGTAATTATATTAACAAACTGGGCATAGTCCTTTGAAGTTCAATTTAGAATGTACCATGTTATCTGCATGTAATAAACCTCATGTATCTATCCTCCCTCTTCTACTATCATAGCTAGTAACTACTATTAAAAGCTTTTTTAAATATTCCTTTGCTCAGTAATAGGGATTTTTACAGTATCATTACACATTCTAATTGGGCGATTAGGGGTTTCATGCCACTTACAGAAATACAGGGTGAGTAACTGGAACTATTGCAAGTTATGTAAGAAGAAAGGAGTGAAAAGGACAGTAACATTTTTACCCACACGCACACAGAGTGATGAAATCCAGAGTTAAGGATTAGGCACGGCTGGTGCAGTGCGCTGCAGCCCAGAGCAAAGCCCCTGAAAAAAGCATAGCTGGTCAAAAATCAACCCACTGAAAAAGGGATTCTCCACATTTCTCTAGAAACAGGGGGTTGTACCATCCCTTACTCTTATGTCAATTTTGAGAGTCAAACCCCCCTTGTGCTAGAGGATTTTCTGCATCCGGCCATTTCAGTGCCAGTTTTGGAATATCATCGGCTTGGGCAGCTTTGGCTAACCATCATATTCTACATTTGATGAGGGGACTAGCTCAGCACCAGGATAGCCTTGAATACTCTCCTTCAGTTTCGTGGCCCCATGTTTGAGCCTTAAACACCCTCTTAAAATGACAGAGACGCCCATATGTAGGCATGATAGGCTGTAGGGGACAATTTATTAGCGTATTTTGGCAATGTCAAGCACGTTACGGTCTGACGAAGCTGGTACTTCTGATATTCCTAGAGCAAGGGTGTTTATTAAAGACAAAAGTGATCATGACTGAAGGGTTCTGCCTTATGCAGATCTTCCTATGTTGATCTATTTGTTTTTATAAACATGACCTTTTTATTCAGTATCATTTTCCTCACAGATGGGAATGGCAGTAACAAACCAATTCTGATAACAGGGAAATTGGAAATGAGGTTGGATCCTGACTACCTCAGCATAATTTCAGTATACGGGATATATTTCCCCCCTTGGAAGTCATAGTCCAGCTGATCCCACTGACTCAAATTCACCATATCAACGTACACCCAGTTTTGGTGTCCTGTGAGTCAACTTAATCTCAAGCACAGAGCTGAGCATTGAAATGAAGTGTGGGTTGCAGCAGAAGCAGGAGCTAATCAGATCATGCAGCTAGCCATGACTTTCGTACCCCACCATAGGTATTTAATATCTTTTTTTTTTTTTAAAAAGTATCTTCCTCAATGTTTTTATTCCATGTTACTCAAGTATAAAGCTCCCATTACCATACGTGTAACAGCACATTAAGAAGTAAGAAATGAGTTCCAATAGGGGATTTCTGAAAGTGCCTCCAATCCTATTAATGAATAAAAAGAAAAGTGCAGAGTGAAACTGAAATCTCTGAAAACAGTGAGATATTTATTTTGATGACTAGTCTGCTAGACTCCTTTGCCACCATGCTGGGAGAGCTCCTCACACACATTAGCTGTTCTGGCCCTGGTCTCCATCAGCTCAGCTCCTACGAGCTGCATGCCATGTTATATGTGACAAGAGTGCAGAAATACGCATGAGACCATGCAAACATGGCTTAGTCTGAAAAGAGGTCTCTCATCTCTGAGACATTCAGCTGTGAAACACCATGGTAAAGCAGAAGAGATGGAAGGTCACAGCTTGTAGAAATTAGTGGCATATGTATGAACAGATATTAAATTCTTGAACATACATGTCAGAAAATTCAAGTTCAGCACAACTGAAAAGATTACTGATGGCTTAGAAAGTAAAAGCTGTGAAGATATCACAGAACTTCATGACAGGAGATTTGTCAAGATCGTAAGCAAACTTTCAGAATAAATGGGAGGTAAGAGGTCCTTGCAGCAAGCAGCAAGGACTTCAAGCAAGCAAGCAAATAAATAGATGCAATAAGTGACAAACAGGGAAAGGGAAAGATGATGCAGGAAAAAAAGTAGAAGTTACAGCAGATGATGAAGTCGTCTATGTTTTGCAGAATGCTCCCTGATCTTAGGCACTGGCTTCTGCTCTCTGAAGAGTTTCTCACCAGCTAGTGTTATTCTGATATGCGTCGCTAAGATTAGCTCTGGTTGTTTGCACAGTGGAACAGATCGTCTGTAACTCTTACACAAATGGCTTCAGACAAGAGGAATGGGAAGCAGCCCTGAAAATACAAGAAATTCTCTCCTGGCTCAGATCAAAGGTCCCTTTGGCCAGTATTCCCCTAGCCTGGGGACATTCAGGAGCCTGTCACTGCCGTGACATTTGGATCTTTGCAAAAACTCCGTCGGGTAGATGATCACCCTTGAGGAAAAGCTTAAGTGACGTAACTGAGACCATGAAGTCTAACACTCAGAAGGAAGTTGTCCCTCCTAATCTACAGCACCTGATCTCTGCTGGTGAGTACTGAAGGATGGAAATACTTTCCCAGACCACAAGCTCCAGCAGGAGCCCACTCTGCACGTGGTATCGCATGGTGTGGAGACCTGAGTGAGCCATCTCTTCACCACCTTGCCCAGAAATGCAACTATGACAAAACGGTGCCATGCAGATGGCCATGTGCTTCCTCTTGCTTTGTAACTGCAATGAAAGAAGCGTTGCTGTACCAGCAACCCGCATCCCGAAAAGGAGCTGAGGCAGAGAGAAGCCTTTGTCCTGCTGGCTCTGGCCGTGTGCTGTTCAAATAAAGCATCAAAGCACTTCACTGGTCTGTTGCAACAGTGTCAGATCTGCTGCAAAACATGCTTTTTAAAATAAGCTACTCAGTGCTTGTAAAGAAAATTAATTAAAGTCAATGGCAAAAGGAATTGCTTTTTAGGGAGAAAATGCAAACTCTGCAGTCCATTGCTCTCGTACTGTCCCTGGTCCACAATTTTATTAATGATGTTATAGAGTCCACAAAGTCCTTTTAGCGGCTCTTTCACTAAAGACTACTAGCTGTCCAGGAGTTTGTATAATTGATTTTTAAACCTTCTGATACTGTCTGTCTCCATCGCCCCACAGCAGCTAGCTCCAGGAGGACTTTATCTGTTTCAAACTGATCTAGTTTCATTGAGTGTGTCCTAGTTCTGGTAATGGGGGATTACAGTTCTGTGCTCACCTTACCCACCGCCTTGATTTCTGTAAACCTCATTCATGTCTTTCTCCTCAGTCTCAAGTCTGGAGAGCTCCATCCCTTTACGCTCTCCTCATAAAGCAAAAGTTTCATGTAGCAACAAACTGTCACCCCTTTATCCCCTTCCTGACACTCAGTATTCTGTTAAGTTCTTTTTGGCCCGTTCCAAGTTCAGCATCACCTAGGGATGGTATTTTTCCTTAGCTGCATTACTTCACATTTGTCTACACTGAGGCTCATCTGCTCACCTACTGTTTGGTGAGGTCTTGCCACAGACTTCTTCGCAACTGTTCCCACATCACCATCAGGGACTTGGAGATCTCATTGCACGTCCCCATCTCTAGGTCACCACTATGCTGACTAACCTGAGTCCTAGCACCTGCTCCTTGAGCACACCATCTTTTCCATTCTGAAAAATTATTTGCTCTCTTTCCATTAACAAGCTTTCAGATAAATTTGGTTCTTCAGTAACCTCTAGTGTGCAATATTGTGAAAAGACTTTTTGAAAATTCAGCTGTATCATACTCACCATGGATTTTATCTGTGTGCTCACCGGCATCATCCTAGAACCCAGGAGGTCAGGGAGGCAGGATTTCCCTTTGCTGATGCCATGCCTACTCTTTTCCATACCAACCTCATTTGTCCAGTGCTTAACTGATCAGAATTCACTCTGTAGTGATCAAGGTTAGTGGAACTTCATGAACATACAGGAAGAAGACTGCAGCATTAAAGAAAACTTTGGTACTTCTGCAATACAATAGGCAAAACCGTCACCATGGAGATTACCACCTTCAAAAGTTGCAAACCCTGTTTTGCCAGGGCTGAGGACTTAAGAGGTCATCTGGTTATAAGAAGTGCCAAGTTCATATAAAGGGAAAAGAAGTAATGAAAAGAAGTAATGGGAGCTTGAAGGACTCTCCTTGAGGGCAAGAGTGGTGCGTGTGTGCGATTCTGGAACTGGTGCATGGGAAATAAGTAACTAGGGCTGGTCTGAGAACACCAAGTGCCTGATTCTATTTCAAGCCAGGTGACAAGTAGGGGTATAAGAAAGGTTGCCCTTGAGATGCAGGTCAGAGATGTAGTGAGCTCAGGAACTGTGACAGAAGCAGTGCTATGAAAATCCACCTCAGCTAGGGGTAATTAAACATTTCCTAATCCTTTTTGCTGTGCTGCTTGCTACTTGACAGCTCCTCACACAGACTGGACTGAAGGTCAAAGTTAAAAAAAAACAGAAAAAAATGTCTCTGGACTGACTGCAAATAACTTTATCTTCATCCTGCATCTTACTTCATCATGTTAATACACAAACAGATTCAAGCTTACATGGCTCTCAAAGTGACTTTGCTTACTCTATTACCCATTTGTCTGCCGCACAAGCACTTGACTCAAAGTGACAGCTCAGAAACTCTGCCCTCTATTACTTTTTCTTGTTTAGAAGCAATTGCTATATCAGCAAGAGAAAAGTCACTCCATTTGATTAATAATACATACTGATGGTCGAGACAGTCAGTCAGAAGACTGATAAACTTGTTAGGCTGCTGAAATCCACTGGCAGTTTTCTGTAGGTTAGACTTACCTTCTGCCCTTCCTGCTTTGTGGAAACTCACATAAGACACGCTAAATGGTTTCTTTGTGAACTGTGTAAGATAGGTCAGGAATGTTTTCAGCCAGCCTTCCTATAAACAGTAAGCCTGGTTATTGATACAGCAAGTGAATCCGCCTGGGAATGTTTGATATGGCAATATAATGTAGCTGCGTATTTTGATTTCTATTTAAGATGATAGGACGTAACAAAACACAAAAGCGAATCTCATGACAGATGCACAAAAGAAAACACCTTTTTTTGACCACTGCTCTATTGTTTCCCCACTAACTATTCCCTTTTGCCTCCCTTCACAACTTTTCCTGTTCATGGATGGTTTGGTTTATTCACTGCTCGCACATTGCCCAGCCTTCACCATTTTACCATGGCCTAAAGCAGCAACCAAGAGTCCAAGTGGAACAAAGAATTTTGTTTTCATCTCTGACATTTACTCTGTTGTAAGAACTCAGCATCAGAAAAGAAAGCAGAGATTGGTGATTTTTTTGATGACTGAAGTATGTTGTTGAGGACAAATGCGCTTGAGCTCAGACATAACCAGAGATACATGACAAAAAGACCTAAGATGGCAGGGACTTGACAAAATAGAGCTCTGGGCTTGAAAGCCAACACACACTTCTAAATGTTTAAACATTTGATCCTCTCAAGTTCAAAGCCTTAATGATGCCACAGCAAAGACTCAATGTGTTTGCTCAGCCAGAGATTAAGTATAAACCACGTGCAGCCATTAAAATAAATGAAGGATCTATAGGGTTTGGGTTTTGGTTGAAGGTATCAGAATCGTGACCCTTTTAACTTTTGGGTGGAGCCGTTCAGCAGTCAGTTGGGGACACCACAGGGTTGCAAGACACTGGCACACAGTCCAGAGCCACTGCTCAGGCACCTACTGGGTGTAACAGGAAACTGCAGTTTGGCCCACTCATTTTTGAAAGGATGGATGAAAACTATGTGTGGGAGTCAGAAACAAAGATACTGTAAGAAAAACAAAACCAAATAGAAAATTGACTGTTTTTCAAAATTATTTTCATCTGCCTACTTAATCATCAAATAACAATTAAGCAAGACATGGTGCAGACAATTTAATGGACTCGTTGTCAAATCCAAGATTTCAGAAGTGGCAAAAAGTATGTTCCTGCATTAAGGTAAGTTAAAATAGCATGCTTCAATCTACTAAAATTCTCTTTACATAAATAAATTACAGCCAGCAACATTACTCTTAAAGCTGACCCACTTGAATTTTCAGTACTTGAAGTTCTGTGGAGAGATAAACACACATTTTAACTTTAGCATTTCCAAGATTGCTCTTCTTTTCAGATAGTAAATGCCTTCACTACTAAAATTAACAAGCAAAACCCACTAAAATGTGTAGAGACAGAGGGAAGCCTGAGAAAAACAGATGATTAGCACAGATGTTATTGCTTTCGGGCTTAGGTTACGCTGTTTCCCTACTTCCATTTTGTGTGTTGCATCCCTTCTATCTCTGTTGTTGAAAAAGCGTGGAGGAGGGGAAGCTCATACTGAAAGTGATAAATGCCTTTGTTCACACACCTGAGAACCAGATACAATGCTACCTCTTTCCACAGCTGTTTTGCCAATTACTTGTGGCTACACTGAAATACAAAGACTGGCCACCTTTCTACTGATAAGCCAAAGCCAGTATTTCTGTGAAAGTAAGAAATACTGACATATACAAAAGCAAGGAAGGCTGCAATTAATATATTCAAATAAGGATATTTTCCATCCAATTCATTGCTCCAATGAACACAGGAAAAAAAAAGTTAAATAATCTGCAAAGTCTGAGGATTGTTTGGGGATTTTTGTATTTTCTATTAAGCTTTAAGGCAGCTATCCACAATAGTCTCATTAAATCAGCAGTCTTGTCTTTAACTATTTAGGCAAAATTATACAGTATTAGATGTCCAGCTTGACATTTTGTATAAATTATAGACTACACTATAAGGTTAAGGCTTAGTATATGGCAAGTTTGGTTAAGGTAAATTTGACCACAGTTGTTATCCTTTGATGCCCACAGCCATGGCTTAAGAATGACAAGCTAACATGGTGCACGAGACTGCACTGATTTCTCTCAACCTTCTCTTTCAACGTAACACAACTATTGTCCAGAAATGCAGCACCCATCCCATATTCTCTAAAAATGTTGGTTCTCCAAGTGCTTTGCTATCTTTGAAATTTTAAGAAAGGTTGTCTCCTCCTCCTCCTCCTCTTGTTAGAATATGTGACAGCCCTTCATGTACTGTAGCAGGTGCTGAAGAAAAACGCTTTTCTATTAAGTCAGGAACATCACTACTTGGGTCGTGAGACAGCAGGCAGAGCTTCATCATTTTTGCAAAAGTTATCTCCAGGGAAAACCATCAGCATGTTTTATTTCCACACTATCAACTCACTCTTATCACAGACCATCATTCTTCAAAGACAGCCATTTGAATAATACTTCAGACTTGACAATAGCTGACAGATGAAGAAACATACAAAATTAAACACACTGCCTACTAATAAAGTGCTAAATATGAGTTAAGAAAATGGAATAATGATCCAGTTTTCCTTTAAACACTAATTACAAGACAGATTCAGGAACTGGGAAACATTTTTATATAAATTCCTGAGAAACTGTATACAGAGAAATTGTTACAGAGAGAAAGAATGGAAGCGAACACTACCAAAATCAGTGATAAGCAATAGTCACTAAAGCCTAAGTAGAGGCAGGTTCTTAGGCACTGAAGAAATGACAATTTACCACATCACCCACAGACAAAATTTAACTCCCACCACACCTACGTGCTGTTAAAATTTTATTCTTCGGTCAGAAAAACAGCAAAAGCAAAAATGCATCCTTTCTTTTCTCCCAAACTCATACTTGATCACTTCTTTTAAATCAAGTTAATTTAAAATTGTATGGGACAACAGAACTAAACAGAACCAAATTAAAGATGTTAAAGTGTTTATTTTAGAAACATTGATAAAAATAACATGAACATCTTCAATACTATACATTTGTTTAATGGATAATTTACAGCAGGGGTCATTATTTGTAATTGCATTAGTGAGGGGGGAGAGCTCTTTGCTTGTTGCATCATACTGGTAAGCTAGTAAAAATGCTCAGTAAACCACCTCTAAGAAGAGAAAGTAGAAGTAAATCACATTATGAAAATATCAAAAGAACAATAAAAGGATAAAAAATACTGCTTTCTTACTGTACTGGTTTTGGCTGGGATGAAGGTACCTCTCTTCATAAGCAGCCTGTACAGCGCTTTGCTTTGGATTTGTGGCTAGAAAAGTGCTGATAACACCCCAGTGCTTTGGCTTTTGCTGAGCATTGCTTGCACAGCATCAAGGATTTAATTTTCCCCACTCTGCCTGCTCCAACAAGTAGGCTAGGGGTGGGCAAGAAGCTGGGAGGGGACATGGGACAGCTGGCCAGAATTGACCGGAGGGATATTGCAGGCCATACATCATGCTCAGCAACAAAAACTGTGGGGAAGGCAGGCAGAGGTCTGCTTCTGGGATGGGGTGATTGCCTTCACATGCCCCTACCCTCCTTTGCTTCACTTACTGAACTGTCTATCTCAAAACGAGAGTTTCCTTGCTTTTTCTGTTTCAAATATCTCCTTAATCCCACTGCATGAAGGGACAGAGCAAGCAGCTAGGTCATGCTTAGGACTGAATAGGGTCAACTGCAGAATCTTGGCAACTTACTTTGTTTGGGTTGGTTTGTTTTTGTTAATTATAGCTTAATCTTACAGAAGAAAGTGGTCACAGACTGTTGTTTCTTCTTACATTTTGACACACATAACCCATAGCTGTATTTCAAGAATGACCTTCTTCAAATGTTGCTAACTGAAGTAACTTTTTCACATCAGTGATACATACAAAGTACCTATTACCATTTCCATGAGAGATACAAGTATGCTCCCCTCTCAACCCTTAGACATTACAGTCTTGAAGATTTTTTCCAGAGGGAAAAAACATCCACTCAATTCTCACATTATGGTAGTACATAACAGCTATTTCTGCTGTGTTAAGCTGTGCTTCCATGTTACCTTTTAGTTTTATAAAAAGGATACAGTAGGAAAAAATCTTTATTTAGGAACATGGGAACAACTGTTTAAGTAGCAGTTAAGACTGAATTCAAGCACGTAATTGTGACTATTAGCCATCTACATCAAGTAATAAAATACACTTTTAAGAGAAGGAAAGATAGTATTTCACACTTCAGTATCACCATAAAAATAATCAAATGCTTCAACAACCAAAAGCATTTATAACAAATTAGTTCTATTCCAGTGGAAGACAGAAGCACATACTTCATGAAGTCTTTATCCACTCCTAGTTTTACAACCAAGAAGAAAATACCTTGGGGAAAAAAGGGCCCAAAGGACAAATGAAAACAAATTATCTTCCTGTATTCTGAAGTTACAGCTCTAGTGGAAGGTGCTCAGCTTTATTCATTCTCAAATCTGCTGTATGGATTATCAGAATCCTGGAGAAGACCTGTAAGACAAAACAGAACTGCATCTATCATTTTCTTCCCAGTATTGCATTAAAACCTTGAGTTACTGACCTCCTGCAATAGGCACTCCATATAACAATACCAAAAGAGAATTCTTGTCATGTAATAGTTGCTCTATTACCCAAATCCTCAAGTATAATAAATTGAAAGTGTTCTTAAGCACTCTATTTCTCAGACTACAATCATGAATAGGTTGTTCATGATTTAGCAGGGAGAGAACATTTCTCCATGAAAAATTCTTATGGAAAACTCACTTCTCATTTGTGAGGTATTCCCTACAAAATGCATTTGTGAGAGTCAAGTCTACAAAAATTTAAGCATAGAAATTGCTCAAGAAGAACAGATTCAGACTGGTCTGTTTATAAGTTCAAGTTATTATAAGATCACCATCCTTCTAAAAATGTAAGATGCTGCTATACTTTGACTTAGTCCTACTTCAATTATCATAGAATCATTGAAAGGCCTGCGTTGGAAGGGACCTCAAAGATCATCTAGTTCCAACCTGCCTGTGGCAGGGACAACCCTCCACTAAACCAGGTTGCCCAAAGCCCCATCCAACCTGGCCTTGAACACTTCCAGGGAGGGGGCCTCCACAGCTTCTCTGGGCAACTTGTTCCAGTGCCTCATTACCCTCAGAGAAGATTTTTCCTAATATCTAATCAGAATCTACGCTCCTTCAGCTTAAGGCCATTACCCCTCGTCCTATCACTACATGCCCTTGTAAATAGTCCCTCTCTAGATTTCCTGTAGGCCCCTTTCAGTACTGGAAGGCTGCAGTAAGGTCTCCCCAGAGCATTCTCTTCTCCAGGCTGAACCACCCCAATTCTCTCCTCACAGGAGAGGTGCTCCAGCCCTCTGACCATCTTTGTGGCCCTCCCCTGGACTTGTTCCAACAGCTCTATGCCCTTCTTTTACTGGGGACCTCACAGCTGGACCCAGTACTCCTCACTCTCACAAGACTGAGGTAGCTGCCTTGACCTGCCGGTCACACTTTTGCTGCAGCCCACATCATGGTTTCTGGGCTGCAAGTGCACATTGCCAGGTCATGCTGAGCTTCTCATCCACCAACACCCCAAAGTCTTTATCCTCAGGGCTGGTTTCAATCCTTTCTCCACCCCTTAGTTCTACTTTGATTATATACAACCATCTGTCACATTCAGCCACTTACAGTATTTGTGCAACAGGACAATAATCTGTAAGAAAAAATGAAGATCACTTCTACATGCACTGAAACCTCCAGGGACCAGAACAAGAGCATCACTTCATCCAGGTTGCAGTATGTTTCCATCATGAAAATTCTTAATGACTTCACCAGAATACCATCACAGAAAGCACTGCAAAGCCATCCAATTATGCTGAGTGTCTGGATATGCATACCAACTTTCTATAAGGGTTAGTTGAACAACTGCTGTTCTATACAGCAACTATTTCAAAAGAGCCTTTGAACCACACACCAGACTTGGGCTAGGCAGCAGTGCGTAC
This sequence comes from Aramus guarauna, assembly GCA_013400195.1. NCBI lineage: Eukaryota > Metazoa > Chordata > Aves > Gruiformes > Aramidae > Aramus > Aramus guarauna. Next base: position 134,549 of record VXBL01001982.1, on the reverse strand, counting down.
TGAAAATAACGGAATACCACAAGAGTCCAGAAGCTGACTTTTTGCTGTGAAAGAACAGGAGCACTACCACTACCTCTTCTACCAAGACTTTCATACTGCTGTCTGGCAAGTCTGGACTCCTCTAGCATACTTGCTTAAGGCATGGAGACAGACAGCTAAGCCAAACAACCCAGATTCACAAAGATCAGATTCACAACAGTGGAACAGAAAGATCACACTAGTCACTGCTGAGTCTTCCAAAAACTCCCATCAGACCTTTTCATACCATACCTCTTTTCCATGTGCACCTGCACACAGATACTGAACATTCACTGTTCTATTTGAAAGAGCTAATGGCACTGAAGTCAGACTATACTTGCCTACCTTGTTGCAGTTGTTGCACTTTTGAACTGCCAGGTTCAAGATGTCAGTCAAGAAACACAACTGCTTAGTGCTGATTATTGTATCGGTAATTGTAACTACCTGATAGGGAATAGCAAATATTAAGGAATAAGTATGAAAAATCCTGTAATTAGTCAAATTGACCTAATTAACTTTTTTACAAACTGCATCTAAACTGTATGTAAAGTCAAAACCAGCTTTCATACGTAATGGCCCTTACTTGTCAAAGATGGGGTAAGCCAGTCACATTTATAAAGCTTCAGCCAGGTAATATGAAATACAGTCCATTTACCTAATACAGTACCTTTGCAAGGTACCCCTTTCTGCAATTGCATAAAAAAAAAATCTTTTAAACATTTGTGCAATAAGAATGTGGTTAGATGACAGTATTGTCAAGAATTATCTACCTATTTGAGATATTGAAATTTTTATATTTTTAAACTTTTAGAAAGCAGTTGCTTCAAAATTTAATCTTACCTTTCATGCATTTAAACAAGGAGTTGTAATGTCTGTTAAGTCTACTCTAGCTGACAAGTGAGCTAACATATAACGAAAAAGCTCTTATCCTTGACCTACCATTCGACCTTTAGTGCCTTCAGGTAACATTCCTGCCTGAATACAACCCCAACCCAAATAGAAAGAAGAAACATTTGCTTTATTTCCAGACCTCCACCTTCCTCCAGACACAGTAATACTTTGGCAGCTAGGATCTATGGATCCTAATATATTTAGTTACCTGAAAGGCAACAAGTAGTCCAATTTTCAAAATTTTTTGCAGTACTCCTGTATTTTACCCCTTCCAAAACACATCTACACAACATTTACAGAAAGTTAGCAACACTACTAGAAATTAACATACTTTTATTACAATTGGCATTGCATAAACTCCCTGTACTCATTAAGCTCCACTTAGAAGTCAAGGCACCACACTTCAAATAAATATTCTACAAAGTGGCAAGAAGTGGTATCAGTTTCCCTGACAAAATTAACTTTGTTGCATGTTTCTTTATATATACTTCCTGGCAAGTGCTTATTATATATTTCTTATATTTCTTTCAAGATACATACTTGACACTTCATAGGTCTGAAAGTAGCACAGGAAAACACTAGAAATTGTTCTCTTACAGCTTAAACAGCTGAAATCCAATGGAAACCAAGTTCTACATCCAGTAGTGCCAATTTCAAATTAATCAGAGGACACTGTAAGACTCCTGACAAACTTTTCCTATACCATTCTGAGGGCCAGACTTTTTTCTGCTCCTGTCTCAAAACGCTCAGCCAAAAGCCATTTTAGATAACTAGTCCTCAATTTAAGTTAATGTGTCATTTTTACTCATTATTGCAAATGTCATTCCCTGTAGTACTTGCTTTAATTTTACTGAATTATGTTTTAGGAATGAATATAGTTACCACCAATAAAGCATTAGTATGCTTAAGTTAAATTCTCTGATCTGTTTTATTGTACAATACTTGAACTAAACAGGTCGTAAGAACCTGCACCAATCCAGCATGAGTATTATTAGTCATGACTTCAGAAATTCACCTCCCAGGAAAGAAGGTACTCCAAGAGAAGCAGCAGGCCCTCTTTCCAAATGAGGATAACCATAGAGGTTACAACACCTGAGAGACCTTGCTCTCAGTCTTGCTCTCAAATCTGCATCCAGCACTTAATGTAATCTTATGATGTACTTAAAGCTGAGGATAAAAGAAATTTAAGAGGAGGGAGATGGCAGCTCATCACTTGCACCAGTTCTTACTGAAGAAGTTGTATCAGGCTCCAGTAAGTGGACAAAAGCAATCCAGAGAGACAGACAAAAAAGGAGCATGACAAAAAGCTCCTGTCAGCTGCCACAGCTGCTCTTAGCCGTGACACTCAAAGTGGAGCTGCAAGCCCATGCTAATTGGATAGCATGTCTGGTTCAACTAAAGCTCATGTGCTGCGCTGAACCAGACGTGAGTTGTCTCTCTCAACTGTTTCTCATTTGACACGAGACCGTCTACCCAACTTGTAATTTACACTTACAGGCTCAGAGAAGCTACATGTTTCTAGGTTCAGGAGTCTTGTTTGCAATAGAGTCCCTTACATGTTATTGCTGAACTTGAAGTATTGACACATAGGACACTCAAGAACTTCAAACATCTTATTTCTATTTACCTTCATTTTGAAGTTAATATTTGACCTACTTCACAGTATTTAAGAAACACTAAAAAATCTGAAAGATATAGTAGTCAAGTATCTTTCATTAGCTTGTATGAAGTAATGAGGCTTCCTAATATGCATTAAATAACATGGCAATTCTTAGAAATTACCACTTCTTTCCTGTATATTCATTTATATCATATACTATGCTAACTATGCAGCTTCTCGGTCACTGAGATCTGACCTTCATCACGTATCTACACTGCTCAAAAATAGAACTAACTAGTGAAATAATTACAAGAGACTGTATAGGCTGAAAAAAGTTAACTAGTTTGTGATATGCTATGTATCTTCACCCCTTATTACACTTTCCTCTATTTTTAATCCCCAATTTAACAACTCTATTCTTAACATACAAACTAAATAGCTTTAGCTGTATAGCAATATAAGGTTTCCCTGCTTTGCATTCAGAACACAAAAGAAGGTCAAGATAAAGCATCTATCTTGAACAGAAGGAACATTTCCTGTGACAAACTACTGAATATAAAAATCAACATCTCACATAAAATAAACAAGATAGGATTACATATCATTAAATTAGCTGATCAAAACCTTTGCAGAACTGAACCAAGTGGTGTTGAAACCCAAAATCATGAAAGGCAGTAATTTTGCAAAAGTGAAGAGATAAGACTCCTTCCAGTAATACCAGGCAGAATCCTAAAATAAATAAATAACAAAGCAGCTTCTCACTAATGCTACACTGAACATACAATAGCAGCAAATGCACCAGCAATTAAATTGTAGTTCCTTTGTATACTACACAAGCTGCAAAGTACTCTGAATTCTACTTTAAAATTTTCTAGCAGTCAACATATAATTTGTGTAATCATATTGCATTCATATATGTGAGCAAATGAAAAATACTATCAAATTGTGCAACAAAGAAACAATTCAAAGTGTGTATTCCTGGTTGCTAAAGCTCTCTATTGCTTCCAATGCTCCCAAAGGACTGTGGCTAGAGTGACACCTGCAATGCATTATAAATGTGTAATTACCATTTAAATGGAGTAAGGAAAGCATGTGGATGAAATGGGAAAAGGCATTCCCTTAAAGCCAACCAAATACTGAAATTTCAGGCATGATCATCTTAATCTTAAGTCAGGTTAACAAAGTCATTGTCATTCTGCCACTCATCAATGCCTACTTAACTGAGAATCCTCTCTGCAGTGCATAGGAGTGTAGAATAATCTAGCATCTCCATAATTACTTGCAGTAATTTTTATTAGATTGTTTAATATGCTAACATATGTATTTACTACACAGTGAGAAATGAAAACAGAAGATCCAAGGCTATAGCAAAACTTACTCTATTATGTTTCAATTATTTTGACAACCATGTGTCTGTACATTATCAGAATATAAACTATATATATCAGTAATAATATTGAGGGATTTATGAATTCATACATATTTTGCCTTTCATTTTTCCTCAGTTACATACATCCTTTCAGAATGTGCCAGCTATTCATCTAAGAGTCAGCTCTTTCTTTAGAACAAATGAATTATCAGATATTTCAATTTGATTCTCATAGTATAAATTAATCTTTGACTGTGCAATAAAGCAAACTTGTCAATAAACTTCATTAGGGGTTTGCTATTGGAATTTAAGGTTTTATTTGAATTATGATCTTTCACAGATAAACTACATTGCAAAACAACTGCATGAAGTGAATATGCCTGGCTCCTTATAAGAAGGTACACCTGCCATTAGCACAATGAATGCATGAACTTGTTTCTAATTAAGTCATTGATAGACTAACATGCTTCAAGTGGAGGCAAAATGACACTAGCTCTCATACAACTGTGTGCACAGTACAGCTACAAGATTTGTTGAATTTTGTGTATGCATTCCAGAGACACAGAATTATACAGTTATATTCCTCAGGAAACTCAAGTACTCCAACAAGACACAACAAATCATCCTGCAAAGGTCTGAAGGTTAAGCTCTGAAGAGAGAATTGTCTTCACTAAAATGCAGGGCCATCCAGAGACAAGTGAACTAGTTTCACAAGCAGAATATAACCGAATGCAGCCTTTTGAAACATCACTTAACCCCAGTGCAGTGCTTCGGTACACTAACTGCCATCCTGAATTCAGGACCTTGTTCACTCCTCTTAGCTGCACTGCCTCAAGGAGATGCAAAGTTATATGTATATCTGTACAGAGTACGTGTTATTTTGGATACATAGCCATTGTCTTAAGTTCTTCACTAGATCTAGCCCAGTGATTCAAACTTGTTGAGATTGACTCTAAGGTCTCTAAGGAGAAGCCACCACAAAGTGTGTGTTAGTTTGTGGTGTTGTTTGGATTTTGTTTTTTTTTAAATCTGGACTATTGTTGTCAACCACTCAAACCTCTTGAAACTGAATTGTGGTTGGGGTACAGGGTCAATTATCCTAGAAAATACCACAGGACTGAAGTTCATGACTTATGTTTAACAAAAATTACTTCTAGTTTCTACAACATTTTTCCTCCTGCAGCTCAAGCTTCAGTGAATTTTTCCTCCATTCCAGCAAAGGAGCATACTTTCCCAATACTGTTCCCCAGGCAGAGAATTCCCTAAAGAGATTGTCTATCACTTCTGCATTAGCCAAAGGGCAGGCTGCAGATTCATGAAGGTATTCCCAGACTCTGCCAATCAGTTTAACAAGAGGATGAGAATTAACAGTTTTGAGTGACTGTTCAGACCCCTGGAATCACCTTCTCTGACATGAGTGCCATTTGCATAATAAACAGTGCAGCATAGTTTTAGCATATCTGTCTCTGCATACACAGTACCATTAACCTTATGAACAAATCAAATGAAGAGTGCAAGCACTGACAAGCCTAGATAATAAGAGCCTCCCATACTGCAAGACTGTAGGGGCTGTTGTGTTGTATGCTTCTCCTACTGGACCACAGGTCCACTTAGAAAAAAGGAAAACACACCAATTTTAATCCCTATGTTAGGCTGCATCCTCCACTTTTTTTTAAGCTTTTTTAAAAAAAAAATAAAATCAAGCCATCTGCTAATCTATCTTCCTTTAATGACCATGAGTCTACTAGCCAATTTCAACTAGATGGGTTTATCAAGTTCAAGAACACCTCGCCACCCCCCCCAAAAAAATCAGTACTCTTAGGAAGAGAGACAGAAAGAACTACTTATTTTAATCAATATATTTAAATGCCCACCCCAAGCACACACCCCATCCACCCCATTGTCTCGTGCCCCCTGGGAGAGCCAGTGCAGGAAGAACAGGAGTATAATAGCAATGAGACCAGGTGTTCAGGTGACAGAAAACAGGCATCAGTAGGAAACTGGGCTTGATTACTTCTGCTGCTCAGAGCAGCTTATTTCTGCTGTGAATTTTAGTAATAATTAGGAAAAAGGAATCAATTTAGATACTGAGTATCAAAAGAGATTATCACATACCATACTTCTTACGTATTTCATCATGCTTCAGTTTTCTTTCATGTTTCCTGCAACAAATAAAGGTATCAGAATAACATGCACTGTTTCGAGCCATAAGCAAAATATGATAATTACATCTGAAAGATGACAGTATTGTTAAATTAGTAAGCAATTACTTTTTTTAGAAAATCACTTTTATCAGTTATATACCTTATCTTTCTATATACACTTTATGTTGCTATAAGATTCCCTATAACTTCTCACTAATCAATGTCAAAATAAGATATTTTCAAGTATAAAGAAAAATACCAGGTTTTCTACATAGAAGTAATGTGTCCACATATACATACACACTTGAGGTATTTGCCTATACATAAGACGACAATATTGGAAGATTCCCTAATGCTTTCTAGTAGTGAGCATAATGGTAAAATTTATCTGTGAATACAGTGTGCTTCAGAATTGTAATTCAATATAGTAATTCTAAAGACATAAGGTGCATTACTGTTTTGTTTAATTAGTACAGCAAGTATAAGTTAAAACTACTAGTTTCTAAAATCCAGCATGGCATCTACACAGAGATTAAATTATTGTGCTATATAAAACTGGATGCCTCTAATCATAAGACAGTTTTCAAGACTGTATCTAATATATCTAATAGTTATGAGGGTAACCTGACCACAGGATTCCTGCTGTCTGTGCTACATAAGAGGAAGAGATTATATGAGGCAAGGGATCTCCGGAAGAGAATAGAGATTCTGCTTAATTATTCACACAAATCAGGTGCCTGATGAATCAGTTTCTTCTTCCCCTTCCTCCTCTCCCCTTTGTAAAAGTGAAGGGGGAAAAACACAAAGGAAGTTTAAGTGGAAATCATTCCATCATTCCTCAAATAATTTTCCTATATTCCAAAGGGAATATCTATTTTGCTTAGTTAAAAACCCAAAAAAGCTTCTACACAATTGTTTCACTAGGATGATCCAGGATTTATATATTTTGAGGAAAGGACACACAATCTGGCAAAACAATGTTCTTCTAACAAAAATACACTGTCACCCCTATCAAAATTCAACCTAGTTAGACAAGTTGCAACTTTCACCTGATACCAATTTGCACATATTCAGCTGAAAGCTGTTAAGCACTGACAGCTCAATTCACCAAAGATCCCATCTGCCCTGTGCATATTCCACCTCCAAACAATTCCTACTGCTAATCAGATCCTACATGTCCTCAGAAGCAAGTGTCTTGCTTCCTATGGAGCTGAAGGGCTGAACTGGTCTTTGCCTGCAACTGCACTTCTGGAAAGCACATAAAGCATGATTAGAAAACCAAACGAGAAAGTAGTGGAAGGTTTTGAGTCAGTCTATTTCTGAGATACTCAGCTCCCTTACATCCCTTTCCCGTATTCAGCCCAGGCAGCATAGGAAACAAAGCAACCTGGCCAAACTGCAGGAGGAGGGACTGGGGAATCAGGGTGATGAAGTGAAATTCATGTAGAAAAGGAGAGTCAGGACAGAGGTTGAAGAGAACAGAAAGAGTCAAGTTTATCTACTGAGTGTAACCTGACCACAGGATTCCTGCTGTCTGTGTTGCATAAGAGAAAGATGTTATGAGCCAAGGGATCTCAGGAAGAGAATAGAAAGATTCTGCTTAAAGCAGCCTTCTCCTGTATAAAGGCAGTCCTTATTTCTGTATAGTTTCCAAATGATACTATGATCTCAAACGAAAGCTTTACAGAAAAGACATCACCTCTGCATTAGCACTCTGCCTATTGTGCCATGACAATGGAATTGGATTAACAGGTAGAAAAAGTTCCCTTTTTTGATCCATTGCAAGTCTTCAGCATCACTTATCCGAGAAACTGTGCAATACAACTATGCATGAGCATACTTTCTGAAGTGGCCACCTATTTTTTAGCCTTCTGTGCACATTCAAGACATTCCCAGCTCCTGCTGGAGGCAGGAGCAACAGTAAGTACATCCACAAGGAAACCTTACTGGCTCCCACTTTTATGCCCAGTCAGAAACATAGTATGCTTGAGCAAACCAAGCATGTTTACCTACCTAGTCTTCTTATGCACATTTGTAATAGAGAAACTTCATCTGCAAGTATGCCTTGCTCCCTGCAGTCCCTGCTCATATTAACTATGAGCTTGACTTCAGGAGAAAACAGCAGGCAGCAGCAAGGCAGTGAAGGTGCTCACCTGTTACTTGGCAGCTGTGTACTTGCAGAACATAACCAGGAAGTGGCAAGCTTAGGATCAATTTCCTTGACAGTCTGCAGGGATTCAAACCCACACCTGACAGTTCCAAGCCTGGCACTGACAGTGGGTTAGCTTCAGCAAGACAGAGTCCTAGCCAAATGAATCTCCAAAATAAAAACTATGAAAGGAAGTACAATTCAAAAGGTACACTGGGTTTGTACCTGGTATCATGGTCCTACTTAAAGAATCTAAAGAATAATGTTTATCTAAAAATAATGTAAAAAACCATGAAGTGTCACTGAAGAACTAAGCTATAAGGAACTACATCTGAAGGAATGCTGTTCTCACTGAGCAGCACTGTATCACTGCTTACTCTTGCACTTCTTTAGACACTGTGCTACAGCTTTAACATAAAGGATGGAAACATGGGATTAAGTCTAAAGTGAAATCTAAGCCAAAGTTTTCTATTTCCTGAGCAAAATTTCTAATAAGTATCTACCAACTTGTCTACCTTTCCCACCCAGATATTAAGAAAAAAAACAGTTGCCAAATGAATCCAAAAAGTGGTTTTTGCCTTTGAATCCCAGTCTCACTTTGGCATTAACGCATGCCACAGATAGGCATCAGTCCAGGAGAGACTAGGCAAGATGACAGACACATCTCTCCTCTTTGCTGGCACAGAGCACTTGTACCTGCCACAGCAAGCATCAGCCTACTCCCTTTCTGTTCATCTACAGAAATACAGGCTCTTAATCAGGTTCACAAATCTCACAATAGGCCTCATTTTCTAAAAAACTGACATTGTCATGCCTAACTCCATAATGCCTCTTTGTTTAGTGCTCCATGTATTTCTTAAGAGCAGAATCCTGTATCACCAGGAAGTGTGTAGCTTATATCAAGCTGTCAAGACTTACCTCTGAAGAGATTGTAGTCTTCGTTCTTCTCTCTTTCTAGCTAACCGTTCTTCTTCTTCATCTGGTCTACTAAAAAAAACAAGGGAAGGAAAGCATAAGGGGAAAAAAAGCAGTTTCAGTGCTAGGCAATCACTGTTTAGTCATTTCACTTATTTTCAAAAAGGATTTATAATCTGACCTGAGATACTTCACAGCCATGTGAAACTTCATTGCTGAATAAGTATAACTGACATATTTGTAGAATTACCCTTTCATATTTTATAAAGCCCAAGCACTTCACCCACTGTAGCAGTGTGTGCTTCAGACTCCACAGGATAACTTAAAGACTTTTAGGAACAGGTTGCAGACTGTCCCACTTGTCATTTTCCCCAAGTGTCACACCCCATTTTAGAGCAAGCGTACTGCACATGCATAGTTAAGTCCATCATTGCCCCCTGGAAGAAGATTGATGGTTCATAAGTCTTTGCCAGAACAATTTATCTTTCCAACAAATATCACTATCCAATCTCAAGCTGCCCCTAGGAAAGCAGTCTGCATGAACTGTCTTGGCAGCTGCCCTCCCTGTTCTGGAATGAACAAGGATTTACCTGAGTGCATCAGCTGTGTGATTCTGGGAAACGCTACACCTACACAGTACATCTGAGCTATGGATGTGCAGATATGCTCTACTGAATGCACGCACTTAAGCTTTGTGACCTGCATTGGAGAAAGCTCAGCTTCACTTAACCATTAGATACACCATGTAAGAACTGTAAAGCAAATGCCAAACAATAGTTATTTATCTTAATTTTTTCCTGACAATTAATGACAATTCTTCAGGGTTAGTGAACGGACACCTGCCATGCTTTTCCAGGTACTAATTTTTCAGAATTGAATGCACTATCTGAAGATTTTGATATGAATATTTACAATATTAACACAACCGCTAACAGAGAAAAAAATAGTTACAGGATCATACCTCCGCAGCAACCAACATACAAGTTAAGCAAGAGTGACATCCAGTGGTTATTTATAGCATGTCATATGTTTTAACAGGTACCAGAACTTGAAATCTGAACTCAATTTTTCTACCTGCTCAATCAGTCCATACATGTCTTTGAACATCTTAGTTATTTAAATACAATCTAGTAATTGGGAATCCCTGTGATGTTTCACATACAAATTTTCTAGTTCCTCCTTTTTTGTTTCCACTTAAGGACTTAGAAAAATCTTAGGGGAATTTAGCAGCAAGAAACACATGCAACAGGTCACCTTTATTGGAAGGTTATGTTAGACTTCTTTGTAAAACTAGTTATCCATATTATCATATCCAGAAAGACCAGAAGCTCCAATTCTTGGCCATCCTTCTGTAAAACTACTTTATTAGGGACCCCAGTGTTTTATAACTATGTCATAGTCTCACTTCATACTGGTGCTGCAAACTAGAAACCCAAATCAATAAAATGCTGGTATAGTATTCAGAAAATATATTTCTTCCCTGTATTTCAAAGATGCATTAAATATTTTCTGATTTCTAGGCACTTTGAAGGAATTTAGTTTTTCTTCAAAACTCAAAGTCTGAAATTATAAAGATTAGAAATTAGTTGTTAAACTGTAGAAGTTCAAGAGAGTCTATTTAGTATTGTTACATGAAAAGTTCTTTCAAGTACATGGAACCAGACTCTAAAAGTCCAAACATAGGATAAAAAATAATGAACTAAAACAATGTACTAACAGTCCTAGGATTCCTGTGGCAGGGATGGACTCAGGTAAGCCAGCTACGTTACTGATGTGGGAATTAATGCACCCAGGTATTCTCTGGGTTCAAAGAAAAGATACATGCTGGCTTCTTAAACATTGAGACCTCACAGCTTAAAGATTCCCAGAAGGAATACTGATGCTTCTGCAAAACAAGGTTACACTTGAGACAATACAAGTAGTCAGTAAAACAGATCTAATACTACATTTCTACAAGCTTTCCTTCTTCCAATTCATTTAAAAAAGTTCCCTCTGTGGAAAAGGAGTCCCCAAACTGAGAAAGCAGACAGCAAAAGAATTCCTGCTGAGAATCAGAGAGTTTAAAGCCAGTAATATACCAGGCTCCAGTGCAATAATACATTCTGAATCCTCCTGAAATAAGCTGGACCCCACTCCGACAAGACCTTTAAATCCTCTGAGTGTCAGAAGATAAAGCTTGACACCTTTGGAGTTCTGGCATAAGATGACTCTCAACTAACCCTCTATTTTTGGAATTAGATGTTACATTACTGATTGACGACTTAGCTACTAAAACTGAAGTCTGGCACAAATCTCTCTTCACAGGAATCAAGCTTTATTTGTTGGCATGTCAGCCACTGGGCCTACTCAGTTCTTCTGCAGAGGAAGTTGGCAGATCTTACATAAAATCTAAAACAGTTGTATACATCTTCAGGGCTTATCAGCACAGAGCTAAGGAGTTATCAATTTTTGCATTAGGACAGATTTGGTAGACCAATCTACCAGCAGAACAGGTGCATGCATCTTCCTCAGGGAGAAAAGGGAATGACATGTTATTTACAATTGTTTTCTCCTTTTTTGAAAGCCACAGATGTACCATATTTCTCTGGCTTGAAGGTACAACTGCATAAACTCTTTAAAAAAACAACCACTCAAACAAGAACCATGAATTACAGGTACTTGAGCATAGAAATTATTTCAGATCAAGAAATAAAGTCCACATTTTGTTAACGTGAGTGACAATAAAAGGAACAGAGCTAGCTGGAACTATACTGCCCAGAAACATGAGCTCTAAAACCTCGGTGACACAAGGAAGTATATTGTGCTGTCCCCATAAACAAGGCTTTCCAGGTGTTTCAATAGGGAATAATTACTGATCACTTCCCACTCATCAACTATTTCCCTCCTGTTGAAGGATATTAGCCAATTAAGAAGCAAGTAGGAAAAAATTTTTACAAGCCCTCCAAGATCCAAAAACCACTTCATTTTTGCAGTATTACTTTACTTGAAAATGTCAGTCACTTAGTATTGTAGAGCAAAAAAGTATTGCTTACATATAGATTATTTTGTTGAATTGGCACAGACAGCTAATCACTTCGATACTGCCTGTCTGCTGACAGATTCTAAAGAAACCTCTGAAGCACAGATACCAAGTGCTATAGGACATTGTTGCTCACTTGTTACCACCTGGTCCATTTTTGCTGTACCATGAGCTTCCCTTGAAAGAGATTGTTCTGTTACCACAAGAAGCAAGTAGTTATTTGGCCACTGAAATATTTCTTGTCCAATCTTAAGGAAGTGTAAAATGTAGAAAGGTAAAGCAATATCTTAAGAACATGTCTGTAATGCTACCACTAGTAACATTACTTCAGTGTCATTCTAGCATAATTTCTAGTGTCTTTGTTGTCTCAAACAAATAAATTGACTAAAATTGCTTCCAAATGAAAAGATTCTTAGTATACTGGAAAGTAAAAATTGTAGGAAGGAAAGACCAGCACCCAAAGTCTGTAAAGGAAACAAATATATGTATTTACCTCCTGGAACGCCCTCTGCAGTAACAGCAGTAACAGCAACAGACCATTATGGACAGCAGAATGAATCCAGCTACTACAGCTATGGCAATAATTAAAGCCTCAAAGTTTACTGAAAAATATGAATATATTCAATTTGTTAGATTCCAGCATTAACATTTGTCTGACAAACCCTCCTCTCCCTCCCAAGTGTTTTTTTTCACTTCTGTACAAAACCAAAAATAATGAAAACCACAATTCTCCACAACTACTCCAGTTAAAACTGAGCATATCACATTAGAATTTTGCTACTATGCATATCTACACTGAACAGACATTAAGTAAAACTGCTCTCTACATATACCAAATTATTAAGTCATCCTGTAATACTTTATGATATATTCCACAGTTCTATCCTCCCAATCACAATCTTAGCCAGTGTACAGCATGAACAAAAAGAGCCATATAAATGCAGCATCAGTGTAGACACATTGCATGCAGCAGTTACAGAAAGAGTAAAATGTAGTAAGACCATGTCAGAGGATTTGAAGGAGCCAATATAAAACTCTCCATAAAACTTAAGACATCTTCTACATCAAAAGAGTGATTGACAAGTGGGGTGGTGATGGTGTATTATTTTAACTGCATACACCATAACAACTGTAGCTGAATCAGAAACCTGTTGTCCTGGAAAAGAATGAGGCCCAAGAAGAAAGCAGACAGGGATGACAGTAATGCTATAGACAACTTTGAGGAGTTTATAAGGACCTAACAAAGGACAAAATGAAATCAGTTAGGGAAGTTTTATCAGAGATAATAACCACTGAACACCTTTCCCCATACCCACCACACACTATTTTAAAGTATGATGAGGGCAGAAGGAAGCTGTCTGTTTTCTCCCACGTAAATCCCTCTGAACTCTGCCACATTCAACAGCTTCACACCGCTGCAGTAATACAAAGTAGCTGCACATGCACTTTTTATTGCTTCAGGGGACTAGTGATAAGACAGTCAAATTTAGCAAGTGAAGTTCAGAGGGTCTGTCCTCTCTGGTCACATGCACAAGCCAGAAGTCTTACTTCTCTACAGATCTCACCAACTCACATCTGGCCAAGGAATATCCTTCACAGATCTTGCCAAAGATTAGATCCCAGTAAATATTTTTGCTTGTGTTACAGGTTATAGTACAGATTAATACATAGTTTCTAGTTACAATACACAAGCAAATCCTGAACCTGTAAATTTTGAAAGTAACATATTTCACCATACCACATTTCTCATTCTGTTACTCCTTTACAAATTACAAACAACTAAATACACTTAATTCCCTGAAGTAAAACAAAAATTGGTTTTAATCTGTTTAACTTTCTTTAAAGTATCCTATTTACTTTTTTAAATGCCATTCTATTTACTTATTAAATGGCATTTAATAGAAGCAAAAAAAAACATATTTTGAAACTATTAACAAAGTGCAGAAAAAGACTGTCAGTTTTCAGTCTGCATTCCTGTCTCCACTATCTACTTCATTTGCCTATTCCTGAAAAACAATACAATTAAGCTACTTTGTATTACCTCGCTTCTATACTGTTCTTTTTTCTTCACTGCTGGTTAATAAACTGTCAACATGTCTTATTCTATAAAGATTTTAACTGGAAGGCAGTAATTTGTTTTTGACTTTGAGAGGTGCAATGTTCAGCTTCATTATGACCAACATTCATATCTTCATTTTATTTGCAAAAAAGAATAACACCACCATGCTCAGAAGGTAATTAGTTTCTCTGTCTGAAGGAGACAGTCTCAGTAAGACTATAACCCCATGGCATGTTGCTGCATATAATTTGTAAAAAAAAAAAATCTATTAAGGAAACTCATATCTGTGTTTTTCTGTTGTTGTTTTTTTCCTTTTTACACTTTTACCTTTTTCACTAAGAATATGCTCCATTCTGTTTAAGCTGCATTCAATCTAGAAACACAAATGGCCAAGCTAGAAGCGATTTCTATAGCAGGAGTAAACTGCCAAGAACACCCTTAGTATCAGCAGACACCAGCAACTGCTGCTTTGCAAAGGGACAACAGCATAAATGCATTTCTGTACTGGGTGTGGCTGGGACAGTCAACTTTCTTCACAGCAGCTGGTACAATGCCATGTTTTAGATTTCTGGCTAAAACAGGTCTGATAACACAATGTTTTGGCTGTTGCTGAATAGGCTTGAAGAACATCAGGATTTTCTTTTTCCCCCCCAACTTCATTCTCCCTAGTGAGTAGAGCTGGAGGCAAGTAAGAGATTGGAGGGGCCAGGAGGGGACACTGCCAGAACGCTTGACCCAAACTGACCGAAGGGATATTCCACACCATATAATGCCATGATCAGCAATGAAACCTGAGATAGGAAAAGTGGAGGGTGTATTTGGCTTCCAAGGTGCCTATTGTTTGGGGACTAGCTGGCCATCAGTCTGCCTGTGGGATGTGGCAAGTGATTTCCTTTGCTTGGTGGTTTGTTGGTGTTTTTGTTTCTCTCCCCATTTTTTTCTTCACCTATTAAACTGTCTTTATCTCAATTCATGAGTTTCCTGCTTTTGTTATTCCTAGTTTCTTCCCCCCATGCCAGTGGGGCCAGGGGAAGGAGGAAGCAAGCAAGCAACTGTGTGGGTACCCAGCTGTTGGCAAGTCAATCCACCACACTTCCAGAAAAAAGTTTGCTTAACAGTTCATAGTAACAGCATTTACTGTAATATTGAAAGCATAATTTCCTTAACAGTGTGCCTTATCAGTGAAATTACATACCTTCCGTAGCTCTAAAAAACTCAAGAAGTCTAAGCATAAATCCTTTCTCTCACAAAACAGAGCACCAAGCTCTTCTGCTAAGAACAAAGAATTGGTAAAGTTCTCATGTACTGTCCAATCTAGTCCCTCAGTTTTCAGGGATTATATGAAGAGGTAGTGTTCAGAAACTTGCATGCTCCACTTTAATAGCAATCTTCTACCTCTGCTACTCTAATTTAAAGAGTATTCCATAATCTCACTGCTCTAAGTGCAATAACTTTCTTCCAATTTAGAGTTAACACAGTTACTGATCGTTCATCCCCACTTGTTCTTGTCCTTTTTACCTTCTGGTGTTCATGAACAAGTACACAGAAAACAGCAAGCCTTTGCTTTGCTAGACTGAAGATGTACTCTTATTTCACATGACAAGCTTTCCAATGTCTTATTTGTTTTCTGTTCCAGTCTATTCTGAATTTAGATCTGTATTTGCAGTATTGCAAAAATAGCTCTGAAGATTTCACCCCAATGGCAGCACATGCACTGCATTGTATTTTGTAATAGAAAGCAAAAGGAAATCCAGGAACAATGAAATGATGCAGCACTACAATCTACAGTGTCACTCTGCAGCTTTCTTTTTAACCTTAACTGCATCACCTTCACTATTAAACTGCTACATTTTTCAGTTTAAGCAAAAACAGCATTCAAGAATTTTTGGTTGGCTCCATTCCTGTGGTATTGGTTCACTGCTGCCTCTGGAATATACTATAAAAAATTGTGGATCTAGGCATAGCATCCAACATTTTAAGATATTTTCAAAAGGTAAGAATGGTCACTTTGTCAACAGGGAATGACTATTTCTTTGTACCTCAAAACTACTGTTTAAAGAACAGGTGAATCCTGACTACATACATAAAATACTCAGAACATTCCAACATCACTAGTTCACAGTCTTGACTTTAGTGTCAAGAGAACCTCACTACATAGTAAATGTTTTAAAGCCATTGAATCAGCATAATTGTACTGGCTGTTCACAAAGAACCCTTATCAGTGACTGTTTTATAAGTGCAGAAGATTAAGGATCATGGTTCCAAATCATAACCACTGCCGCCTCCTCCTCCCCAAACCCCTCCACATAAATTATCAGGAAACAGCTCTAGCAAGGGGTAGTCTTACTTTAATCCAATCATGCTCTAAATAATTCTCTACAGCAAAAGTAAAATTAGTACCTACTCCAGCAAACTCCCCATCGAGCATTTGAGAGTGAACATAATGAAGATGGTGGAAGAATGCTTCTTACAGGGTAATCAAGACAAGTGTTGTTGGTGTAACACCAAAGGCACTGTGCAAAAGAAAAATAAAAACCAAATTATTGATCCTCAAAAACAGTTTACGATTTAGTACTCCTCTCCACCAACAGAATTCTTAAGTGCATACAGTACTGTACAGATATATTCAAAGTGCTCTGTTGTACAAGACCTACAGAAGTTCTGGTAAAATTCTTAAGTAAGCCTAAACCAAGTAAGTGCATTTTGTACTTATAGGTAACAAAGGTAATAAATATTTACACTAGTCTGACAGTATTTGGGAACATATTGAGGTACTCTGTATACTTGAGGATAAAATGGCTTTGGGTCTAAAATTACTGAAATTAACAAAAAAAACAAGACCAGAAAGCCAACTGTTCAGAATTTTAAGACACTTGATATACTTGATGATTAAAGATACACTTATAATCTTACTTCAGCCCCATATTTGACAATCAACAGAAAGAAAAAAAATAAAGAACCCCTACAATTCTACAGGAGGTTTTGCTACAAGATTATAAGAGAGCACCTTATCCAATCTGTGTTGCCAAATACATCAGGTACTGTAGCTGTGCACACTTACATATCTGGATTTTTTTTAAATTTACTATTTCTTACATGTATTATAGTTACAGTATCAGCACAATATTTCTGCTTTTTATGTCACCACTAAGTATCAAGCTTAAGTGTTGTTTTTCATCTGTTAAACTAGATAGTCATTCAAAATTCCTTTACCATGCAACTCAACCAGTGAAGAAGTTTTGGATGACAGTAAAAGGAATCCTTGACAGAACAGGGTGTTTTAGGGGTCATTCTAGCAAAAGCTTATTGAGGAACTATGCTTTATCTAACAGTACTATCAAGAACATTTCTGTCTTGCATTCTCAACTGCACAAAGTCTGTTATCTTGCTCTAAAGGGTTAGAAAACGTTAAATAGAAAGGAAATCCTGCTCTCTTGAAAAAAAGACAAGAAAAAATTATTCGATTTTGTAGTTGGTAGATCATATAAGTCAAATGTACTCATAAAGACACATCAACAAAAATAAGGCAGAAAAATGTTTGTAAGAAATCCTGCCCTCCTAAGTTTTAATTTTAATCATGGATGTTAGATGAGAACATCCTTATTTTTGCTGGATCAATTAATAAGAATAAACAGTTCAAAAGTAATGACTCATAGGAGGCAGACCAAAAGTCAAACCTGTTTGAATGTAATGTTGACCCTGTTTTGAGTAGGAGGCTGGACTAGATGACTCAGTCTCTTCTAGCCTGAAGAACTTTATACTGTTGGTGACAACTACAAGCACAGAAAGGTCAACTCTATCACTCTGATGGAGACTACTGCATGTAACTACTAAAAACATGTGTAGCCCAAAAGGCAATACCTGATACAGCTACTGATTACTGCAGAGGCTGAAGTAAAGAAAATATTTCAAGTGACTCATTCCCAAGGGTAAAAACTGAGCTAATTGTCAAAAATCACTCAAGGGTGAAGCATTTCCTTAACTTTGGTCCTCATCTACATAACCTAGGAATGAAGACTGAAAAGATTGTTTTATTTCGAGAAATCACACATCTTTTGCAGAGTATGCTAGGAACCACATTCACACTCTGATGGACATCACCGACTTTATTTTATAGAGTTTTGCACCGGTAATGAAGTGCAACATCATTAATTCAGCCCACATTCACTTTAAGGACATGTTCTCAGTGTTAAGAGATAAGACAGTAACTACAAACACAAAATGAATGCTTCTTCCTCTGTAATTAGAGATAAATGTATGCAACTGATTATCACCACCTTTCCTTCAAAAAAAAAACCTGGCTATATTTACTGACCATATAATTTCCTATAGCTGTTAACTCCTTTTTTAATGCCTAGCTTGCCTGAAATCCATTTGCCACAATAACTTAGATTCCATACATTTGTTATTAGGACAAAGATAAGCATGACAAAAATAAATAGCTGAGGGGAAAAGCATTTGGTAGACTACTCAGAAGTTAAAAACGAGACTTTGGAAAATTCTCTACAATGCTGAGGCTCTACACATGCACACAGATTTTAAAATGTATCTATTTAAAAACCTGTCTTTATCTAGTATTTGGGTTACGTATTTTGTCTTACACAGTCATATGGAGTTAGAAACATGGAGAGACTACTCTCAGGATGCTAATCAATAGATATTTACACACTGTCTGGTAACAGATAAAGTTCTCAAATTTTAATACCTCTGGTAATCTGCTAGTCCTAGCAGTAAGTATTTCTTTGAAGTAAATAAATTCAGTTTCAAGATTCAACCGCTCTAATGAAAACCCTTCTGTATTTTTTTTTAGTGTAAGCAGTAAGATGAAATGCAACAACATATCTATAAAATTGCCACTCAGAAGTTATTGACTAAAAGCACAAGACAATAGGTATTCATCAACTCTAAAGACCAACCAAATTATGATTATGATAAAGTTTGAGCATTTGTAATTATAATTCTATTTAACCAAACTAAATTACTACATTTAAGGGTTTGTTTGGAATTGTTTTTCTCTATTCACCAAATGTTATTTTTAATTTTTATCTGCTGCTATCTATATTATCACCAATATGAAAATCTGATTTTTTTTTCAACTGAAGCAATTAAACAAAATTGTTTCAGCAATCTTTTGGTTTTTTTGCTCACACAAAAGCTAATGGCTTTGTTCTGTAATTTTTTAATGTATGCATGAATTGTCTGAATCAAGTCTAAACTCCTTTTTTCAAAGTTAACACTGATGCTATTGAAGCTGTTGCCCTGAATCATTCATCATTCTGTCACTAGAACAAGCCTGGACAATGTCATTGGTTTGACAGATTCTGAAAATAATGTATCTATACTATAACTCTGTTAGCATCTTCAGTGCACAAACACAGCTCAAGGATTTCTTTCTCTCAAGGTGAGCACATAACGCTCAGGTTAGTAAAAGTTGTGCTCATGTATCTGCAGCAGCACTTATTTGAAGTGAGAGTTAAACCAGTGGTAGTGCTGAACATTTAATCTTTAATGATCCATATTTTCCATTTCCACTTTACACTTTTGAAGATAGAGTTCTTTACATGATGTCATGATAACATCATACAGTTCTGACAACACACAATAACCACATCGATACAAGGCAATTAATATTCTTTCCATTACAAAAGATGCTTAAGGCAAGCATAAACCAGGTAAGTTTAAATATTTCTCAATTTCCCCTACTGAAAAAGTTTTGCAGCAACTTAAACACTGAGGAAATATTTCTTTTCAGTGACACCTGAAGTTAGAATTCATAACAATCTCTCACCTTAAATATGGGAGTTTCTTCTATTTCACAGGGCCAGACACCTTTTCAGTACTTATGACCCTTTTGTGGAGCTAAAAAGGTTTTCAGCTGAGAACAATGAAACAAATTCTACTGTTTTAAGTCTTTGCCTTATTGCAATCTCATCGGAAATCTAAACACTCTGCTACCAGAATGGTGACCTAGCCTGGCAGTGTTAAGCACACATGGTCTGATGTAGTCAGTGGAGAGGCCAATAAGTCTGAACACCTACAAAGTACTGATCCAGTCTGCCTCAGTTAAATACCTGCATTTAACTTGGGGCATCTCTGGAAAAAGGCATTTCTCATTTACTTCCCAGTTGTCCCGTTCAGCATACGAGAAATGCAAGGCATTTCAGTCACAGAAGATTCAGTTTATCTAGCCCTTGTAAAAGGTGGCAATTTAAGTGCTGCTTGCAAAATGATGACCAGTTTAAACCAGCAGCAACATCAACTTGCTCAGCTGCGCTGTGAAAGCGCTGAGCCCACACTGAAACTTGAAGCCTAGATTCTACAGTGTTCATCTTCTCCAGACAAAGCACAGAAATACCCTGAGTGACCAAATCCTGGAGTAACCCTGGCAAAGTGAAAGCACACGGGCATCGAGTGTGACAGAGGGGAAGCAGCACGTCAGCTGACCATCATTTAAATAACAGACTACCTCCTACTAAGGGTAGTTTGACTAGATTCACTATTAAAAACGAAACTCCCAAACAGCCAAACCAACCCCAACAATCTGACTTCATATCAGGGGAGGAAAAAAACCCCACCAAACTTTCAGTCAAAAAGGATGTTAAAAATCTTACCGAAACATTTCTTAGACATTCTTCACAGGATCTCTGGGAAAACTCTGAACATGCTAGAAAAAAACAAAACACATACACATGATATAGTTATTTTTCCTTAGTAACAACAAGCACTTCACACAATATTTAGCTTTTTCTTTTTTCTACTTCTAGATACGAGCAACAATTTTGACTGAAGCAATGAAAACTCAGTATTTCCATTCCAGGAGAACTATGGCAAACTGAGATACAAAGCATTTAAGTTTGACCTCTGACATAGAGAAACAACTTAAGCTTACTGGTTACTTCAATTTGCTTTCAGGAGGACAACCTGGGAGAAGAAACCCAAGAGCCTCCCTGTATCTCTGCTGAAGTCCTAAGATAAGACCTAGGCGACTGCCGTCTCCCCGCAGGAAAACTCCCGATAGCCGCAGGGCCCCACCGGCCGCCCAGCAGTACAAGCCCTAGTGCCATCGCTCCTTCCTTTGGCCGGACGCCTGGAGCCAGCCCCTCGGGAGCAGCTCCTGGCCGGGCAGCGGCGAGGGAGGGCAGCCGAGCCGGAAGCCGCACAGACCGCCGCCTCCCGCCGCACGGAGCCGGCCCGCTCCGAGGCAGGGGACGGGACCGAGGCAACGCTCCGAGCTCCACCAACGCTCCGGAAGGCGCTCGGCACCTGCAGGCCTCGCAGCGAGCGGCGTCTCCGCCCGCCCCTCCCGCCATGGCCCCCGCAGCCCGGCTCAGGAGCGGGCGCGGCCCTCCGGAAACACCCGGGGAAGGCCCCACGGCCCGCACCCCCGGGGGGACCCCTCCGCGGGGAGGAGGGGAACGGCGACGCGCTGCCTCGCGGCCCCCACCTCTCCTTACCCTGCACCGGTGCTGGCGGGGCCGTGGTGGTGAGGTGCGCCAGCCCCA
>VXBL01001982.1:91051-108449 GCA_013400195.1 Aramus guarauna | reverse complement strand
TTTTGCCCCAGTTGCAGGACCTGCTTAAATGCATGTTGGCTTCATATTAAGGCTTCATTGAAGTCATACAAGAGGGTACATGTGAGGTCTAGTGCTTTGTTAAAGTGGAGTACTAATTGTGATGAAATACCTCCAGTGAGCAGATCTGCTGAGTAAGAATGTGCAACTTTATATAGTCTTCCTTAAAAGTGTATTCAAATTTTAATAAATTGGCTCTTACAACTATCTTCTGAAAATTCAAAGTATTAATAATGCCATTTTATAGAGGAGAAGGTGCAGCCATGAGTTCAGGCTATTTCTCAACGTCAAATAAAGAAAATGAGATCTTCCAGGTCAATATCCACCTTCTGTCTTATAATAACCACCCTTGGATAAATACTCTTCACAGAAACAGAACTCCTAGAGATCCTAATAATTAGAAGTGGTAAGTATCATAAACAGATTAGCTCCAGTCCTGCAAGTACACAGATAGCAAATATTTGCAGGGATTAGAGCAATGCAGAATAGAGGGTAAGTGATGTACTTTATTCAAGGTTTTGCAATTTGCTCTAAATACGATGACCCAATTTCATCTTTTGGGCAAACCCTGAGATTAAACCAGAGATTAAATTGGCTGTTAAATGGTCTTAATAAATTCAGGCATGATCAGCTTGAATACTACTGGGACAGTTAAAGTAAGTCAGTCTTCTCAATTGATGTGGGCCCTTGCTGCCATGGAAATAAGATTTGCACCCATGGTGATTTTTGGCTTGCAAAGAGAGAGCCTGGGGGAATATACAGGATCAGTTCAGTATCTCTGCTAAGGGTGGTGGTAAGTAGCAGCTGATTTTCTTTGGTTTTCATTGCACAATGCTCAAGTGACCACACACTTAATATTTAGGGAGCAAACATACTGTTCAAGGAGTATCTACATAATTACTCAATTATCTTGTGACTACACTGAGAGATAAAAATGCTAGTCTTGTCAAAAAGGTATATAGTGAAAATTTTTGCCTTCTTACTCTCACAGCTCATGTTACGTGTGAGGGGGTTTTTTAAAGGAATAGTTGTGAATAGCACTGCTATGTGCATTGTTCTGCAGAATGGTTAATAATACTGAATCACAGTCTAACTGAGTTGTAGTCTATTGTTAGATTTATTGTAATACTACTGTGACCAAAATGACAAACCAGGTGCTTCAAAACTTGTATTTTGGTAAAATGTCGCAATGTATAAACAGCTGTTAACGTTTAGTCCTCTTTAATATTTCAAACAAGGGAGAGCAATGAATTTTATAACATAACATGTACTGAAGTGATCACTTCCAGCAGGGCTAACTAATTTATTTTGAAAACCATTGGATTTATCTAGACAAAGACTAATGGTAGCAATTCTCGGATGGAAGGGCTGATTTGTTTTTAGGCTGAGCGGTGTTGCACAAAAAACGGACAGAGAATTTCCTTAAGAAAAATAAAGATTGGGATGTTGGCACATTCAGATCTCCCAAACTGTCTGGCTGGTCGCAGTCAGGTCACTGGATCAGACGAGACCCCCCCTAACTGCTTCTCTGCTCAGTTCTCAAATCCCAGCTGGCCCTGACCTTGTGCAGCTACTTCAGCACACGCATTATCCATTGCTATAGATTATTTTAAACTAAAACATCTTACTGTACTAACTATGTACAAAAAGACTTTCCTGTGTGACTGCAGCAATCACCAGGAGTCTCTGGAAAGGCCAGATTCTCCACCCAGGATGTTAAATGACACATTTAACATACATCCCAGAAACCCAACCATATCCTGGGCTGCATCAAAAGAAGTGTGACCAGCAGGTTGAGGGAGGTGATTCTGCCCCTCTACTCTACTCTGGTGAGACCCCACCTGGAGTACTGCATCCAGCTCTAGGGTCCCCAGTACAAGAAGGACATGAACCTATTGAAGCAAGTCCAGAGGAGGGCCACAAAGCTGATCAGAGGGCTGGAGCACCTCTCCTATGAGGACAGGCTGAGATAGTTGGGCTCGTTCAGCCTGGAGAAGAGAAGGCTCCAGGGAGACCTTAGAGCAGCCTTCCAGTACCTAAAGGGGGCCTGCAGGAAAGCTGGAGAGGGACTGGTTACAAGGGCATGGAGTGATAGGACAGAGTAATGGGTTTAAGCTGGAAGAGGGTAGATTTAGGTCAGGTATTAGGAAGACATTCTTCACTGTGAGGGTAGTGAGACACTGGAACAGGTTGCCCAGAGAAGCTGTGGATGCCCCATCCCTGGAAGTGCTCAAGGCCAGGTTGGATGGGGCTTTGGGCAGCCTGGTCTAGTGGAGGGGGTCCCTGCCCATGGCAGGGAGGTTGGAACTAGATGATATTCGAGGTCCCTTCCAACCCAAACCATTCTATGATTCTATTTAGGCACAGAAATTTGTGGTGGCGCAGTAGGAGCTGCCTTGGAGGAATCCTCAGGGCTGTCTGAAATCCCCACCTGAAGATCTCCTGCAAGAGTTAGTAAATCTTTTGTTGCGGAGGTGTTGAGGGGCTGGGTCTATCACCTTGCGTTTGCTCCGTTGAGTGTCTCTTCTGTGCAGGGACTAGCTGAGGAGTTCCTGGACCACCCAGGGAGTTAATGACTTTAGCACACCAAGTGTGCACACGGGGACATCTCTCAGACCTAGCTACACCACAATTAGAACTAAAGGACAACTTGACTTTCATCCATGTCTCATAAAACTTAAATTCCACAGCTCTTGCCACAGCACCTCTGTAATTGAAAACTGTGCTGAACAGCACTCATCCAGCTGTGAAATGAGATAGGCAACTCAGGATTTCCTGTGGGTTGCCGTCTGTCTTGTGGTTTAACCGGGCACAGGCTTTCCCTGGGAACATGGCTAGAACGCCACGCAGATCATGCTGGTTTGCTTTCTGCTGTTTAAAATTGCTGTTCCTCCCTAGAGGAAGCTGTTTCCAAGATTCTGCTTTTTTTCCTCAATGAATTAATGTAATGAGACTTAATTGCACGTTTTGTATTTATCATTGGCTTTGCATTATTGAATCCCTCAGTCATGGCGGGCAAGAGAGACATTGTAGAGTTACAGTCAATGGGGGGAGTCACAAAATGGAACAGCCCAACAAAAGAAGGGTCCTGTTGCATTCCAGCAGTGAATAACTCCACTTGATTGAAGCTATTGGCTTAACAAACTGACAGAAAATATCCCTTGGCTGCTATTTCCCAGGCCTTATCTAACTTCTGAAAGATTTCTTTTGTTAAAACCAATGAAGATCAGCTAACAATTTAATGCCATAGTATGGGAGAAGTATTTACCCACACAGCTGCTCTTATTTAGTCCATTTTCTGAACTGTGAGCAGACCACTTTTTCTGTTGGCATTTCACAATCTATGTCGTATGAGTTAACATACTGTTTCAGTTGGACACTCGATGTTTTTCTTGATACTGTGTATTTCCTGGCTTGTCAGCACTTCAGCTTTTCTTTCCCCTGCTGCAGACTCAGATTTGGTTCAGAATGCTATATAGCTTTGAAAAGACTGTAATACTGATATGTCACATAACTGTTCTGATTATTTTCAATATAAAGTGCTAATATAATTTGCTCCTTCAATCAACTGAAGTAATTAAAGAATCCTAATACCAAAACATCTTGCTGTAGCTTTGATCTATCTTCTCTTCTTCATCGCCTTAATTCAGGCTAATTAAGAAGAAATTGTATCTGTATCTAGTTATTTTCCAGGAGTTTTGCGCAATACCAGTTCTACACTCTCAGTTTATACATGTTGCTTCAAGGGTTTATTGGACTGCAGAACTCTGGTAGTATTGCACATTCGCTACGAGGGGAATTAATCTTGGTGGCAAGGCAGGAAGGGCTTGCCCTGCAACTTCATCACCTGTGTGTTACAGGCCAGACTTAAGTCACATAAGAAACCTTGTGTCTTCTATGATCTCTTTGCTGGTACCTAAACTCTGTGATGGTTGAGATTTTAGGAGTAAGAACTGGAGGGTGGCTAAAGACGTAACTTGAACATTGAGAATGGAGACCAGAAGAGCAAATCTTCAAGACAGGGAAGCTGGAAGGCGTGTGTGCAAGAGACAAAGACAAGTTAGTGAAGAGGACTGAGAACTGCCATGGCCTAGGGAGGAGAGGAAAGGTGACTGGAAGAGGTCAGGAAGGTTATTTCAGGCAGGTGATATAGCTGAGGAGAGAGAGCGAGATGGACAAAGGGAAAACCTGGTGAGAGATAACATCCCTGGAAGTGTTCAAGGCCAGGTTAGATGGGGCTTTGGGCAACCTGGTCCAGTGGAGGGTGTCCCTGCCCATGGCAGGGGGGTGGAACTAGATGGTCTTTGAGGTCCTTTCCAACCCAAACCATTCTGTGATTCTAGAATTCTATGATGGTGTATGGAATCATAGAATCCTTTCTGTGCTTCTTTCCTATGCAGTATAAAATTCCCATATTTAAAAATAGGAATGTATCATTCCAGCACACATCCCAAAATTACCTGACCTGGAACCCTGACTGTACCAATTACTTATATCTTGCTCCTTTGACGAAGTTAAGATACGGAGGAGTTAGTGTTGATTAGCGTGTGACTCAGTTTCACAGTATAGACTGACCTGCATTCTCCAAAGCAAAGAGCTGCTGTTTCAGAAAGCCGCAGCATTGCAAGTGTCCCGGTGGACAGACACAGCATCCTGCCCACATCTCCTTGCTTGTGGTGTGCATCTGTGGCGTTGAGAATTCATTCGGGACTTTACAGATGTCTGCCTTTACACACCGGACATTTTCAAAACAACTCTGACGAAATCCTGGTTTTGATTTACAGACCATTTCTTTCTAAACAGTGGGTGACAGGTTTGTTTACTGCTGGATCATATACCAAATGGGGATTTTCAGTTCAAACCTGATGTCCAAATTTCTGGTGTTTTCCCCCATGCACGTGCCAATGCAAAAGGAAGTCCTGCCTTCTGCTGCATCCTCCTCTCCTCTGTTCAGTCACAGTTATGCACTTATCCAGCAAGAGACACAAAACACACGGTGGTTTACACAGGCAATATTTTCAGGAAATATAATAATCACTTCAAGCCATATAGAAAAGTTTGAGAGCTCAAGAAAACAAATTAATAACTTTCAGTCATTAGGGACTCGTGTTTATTCCTGTTATGAGAAAGATGTGACAGCTGGGCACAGAAATAAAGCAAAGAAAATCTGTTAAATTGCTACAATAGGGGATTATCAATAACAAACCAAAATGCAAAGCATTGTAAAAATAACTGTGAGAAAAAATAATTTCCAGGACCAACCCAGGACACGTGATCAATTTTAGTTTGCTAATTTACAATAGTATTCAAGCAAATCCAGTCATAGGCTGGGTTATCTATGGTAGACTATACAGAAGCTTTTACGGACCCTTGTGCCATCTCTGGTGCCCTGCATAGAAAAGGTGTCACCCGAGGCATCGTCTTGCAAGAGATGCCTACTGGAGGGCTGCTGCGGAATTCTGGACCCGGAGAACTGACTTGCCCAGGCTAGGAAAGCAGGGAGAAAAGCCTGGAATTCTTTCAGGAATGCGACTGCCCATGAAACAAAGACAGGTCTAATGAATAGAAAGAGTCTTGGAAGAAAAGGACAATTTTCTAGGGACAGAAACTGTCAAAGGCAACCTTTCTTTTTAAGAAATGGTAATTTACTTAGCTGACTCGTGTGTCAAACTCAAAAGCTACAGGATTTTTTGTACTTCTGTATGCATACACAAGCAGCTCAGAGGCATATTTCATCAAATTATGTTGTTTTCATATTATCTAATAAGACCTTTTGGAGTTCTTTTCCTGTATTTTAAACCAAAAAGTCTCTGCGATGTGTTTGAATCTTACTACTACTTAGTAGTGAAATCTAGTCCAGGCAAATTCTTTTCTGCCCAGCGTTCCAGCTCTCCTACAGGAGCCCTAAGCAGATTAGTGCTGAGCGCCTGAGAGACTTATGGCTCTCAGATGACTTCTCAAGTGAGGCACATCGGCATCAGCCGCTAAGATTAGTGGTTCTCAAGGTTCTCGTAACTCCTTGGCTAATTAAGGTGCAGCCACATGGCGTGTGAAAGTGAACATGCAAACTAACTGGAACTGATGGGCCATAATGAACGATGAACTCCATAACCCAGCAGCAGCTGACAAAAGAACTGCTGAAAGTCCTGCCGGCACCTCGGTATTTGCTGAGCTGCAGTGCCAGAAACCTCGTGTGTTGAGGCTGCCCGTGTGCCACCGAGCTTGCCGAGCCAGCTCTTTCCCAGTCGTTAGGCTGACCGTCCCAGTTACTGGCGAGGGGCACGTCCTCACCTCGGCAGTTGTGGAGGTCAGCAGCACTTGGTCAGGGTTGCAGATGGCAGGTCAGATCCGAAGGTGCCTGCGCAACAAGCTGAAGAAGGAACAGAGGTGTGAATATTTTTTTTTTTAATGACTGGGCTGGTATGCTCAAGGCCTTCTCTGGGAGATGTATAATTGCATCAAGCAGAACAGGCAGCCACAGAAGGCAGCCAAATTCGTGCAATCTGATTTATCTGCAGCTGTACTTTAAAAAAAAAAAAAAAAAAAAAAGCCCTCCCACTGAGCCTGTTCTTGAGAACAGAATTCCTTGTCAGCTGCTTCCTGAGACGATACTTTTGCCAGGAAATTCAACCTGTCTATAGAACACTTTAGCACAGCAGTAGAAAGAGCCTGGGCATTTTCTTGTAGCTGACTTGATTAAAGAGTCAAAATAGTGCAATAATAGTCATCCATGATGCTAAGTCTTCCGAGACAACACTCAACCGTTCTGATCTAACCTATAAAGCTAATGCAAATGTTGATTTTTAGCACCATTCACCTATTCAAAAATTAGCTCTTTCCCCTACTAATAGAGATTGAGATTTCTTAAGACATACATAAAGCAGTGTAATCTTCAAATTCAATTAAAAAAACTTTTTTTTCTTCATTAATTTTTTCCTTGCTATACCTTCATTTTCTGAGTGAGGATGACATGAAAGAAAAGGGAACAAACTTTTCAAACATGATTTTTGCCTTGCTAATAACTGTTCAATGGTTTTCTCAAAATGCAGCATTTTTCAACAACCTCTACAATTAATAAATGCAATCTGCCTTAAAAAAAATCAGAATTAACACAGTCCTGCATATATAAAATGCTCATTAGAAAAAGAAAACAAAGGTCTCAAACTAAGGTTTCATGAAGAATCAACCTAAGGTTGCCATCTTGCCCTTCTACTTCCACTCACATATTCCTGCTGCCTCCTTTGTGTTGGCAGCAGAGCTCGTGGCAGGAGGCAGACCAGATAAGCCACCTGGGAGGCTGAAAACTAAATAAGCAGAGAAGAAGATAAATACCAAAAGGAGCAAGAAGATGGGATTTTACCTTCTGGTACCAGACTAGATTTACGTCTGCTTAAGCTCATCAAGAAATCATGGGCTGAAGCCTTTAGAATGGTAGGTCAAAAAGTGTCTCCAGTAAATTCAGATAATCCAGGACCTGGTTTAGGAAATTATTTATTTTTGACCTAACAGGTAGTATTTATGTAAACTCCAATATGAATTTGTAAATGATCTTATGCATTGTTTATTAATATATTTTGGCTTTGGGAAGAAAACTATCACAGTATCAATGGCCACAGACCCTCTAACCGGTGGAAGCGCTGTAATACCACTACAGAGAGACTGGACGGTGCCCAGCTTTGGTGCTGAACACCACACTTGGCACTGGTGGCTGCACAGAAGCTTCTGGCACGGCACATCGCTAGGAAGCGGTGCTCAGCACTTGGGTCAACATCTGTGGTTCCCAAGGACATGTACTGCTTGGGCAGTACTCGTACGCTGCGTTCTCAGAGTTTGCTTACCATATTCTGGGAGTCTTTGGTGCCAAGCGAAGCTTATTCAAACACTTGGAGCTTTAATTCCATATTTTTATCTTTGTTAGAATAGAAACTAGGACAACAACTGTGTCCTTGCAGTCCAGCTTGCTAGTCTCTCTCCTCAAAGCAGTCTTAACCACTGACACCCTCCAGCTCACCACAATTTCTACTGCCCCGTGCTCAGCCTTTACATCTCCCTGAAGCTGCTACACCCAAAGACAAACCCCCATCCCCATCAGCCCAATACCTGACCCAGAAAATTGACTGTTTGGAACACAGATAAAAAGCCATTTTGAAATCAGAAACCACGCTCTTACCCTTCCATGAGGCCTCCGTGTGTCCAGCTTGATGAATGCTGACGCAGCAGTGGAACCAAAAACGTACAAAAAATCTTACGCTGCCTCTAAGGCACGTTACCTGCCTGCTTAGCAGATACGGGAAGCCGTAAGTAATATGACACACCTGCTGAAGCACATACGTGAACTCAATTCCTGTGAAATAAAACTGGAAAATCTGCCAAGGCATTTGTTTTCAATGAGCATAAATACACATGGAAGGTTTTTTAGGAATTTTAATATGAAAAAAAAAAAAAGAGGCAGTCCCACATTCTGGGAGAAACAGATTTCTCCACATCACGTTATTTATGTCAACACCCAACAAGTCCCAAGGTTTATAGCAGCTCTTGCAGACAGGAGGCCTGTCTGAAAGTGACAGCAAAGGAGAAAATGAACCCACAAAAGCAGAGCATGTAAAATCATTTTTCCACTCCCTCAAGTGAGCTGTAGTACTGGCAACAACAGCTCTATACTGTGCCTACTCCATGAGGATTGTTCTCATATAGACACTACTACCCCAAACAGAT
Source organism: Aramus guarauna (assembly GCA_013400195.1). Classification (NCBI taxonomy): domain Eukaryota; kingdom Metazoa; phylum Chordata; class Aves; order Gruiformes; family Aramidae; genus Aramus; species Aramus guarauna. The sequence goes on along the minus strand of VXBL01001982.1, from coordinate 99,716 downwards.
AAAACCCCAATTTACTAGATTGCCAGTTTAGAATACTAGAAACCTACAAAGAAATTACCAGCGAGTCTCATTATATTCTGCATAAATAATCCAGACCGTTGTGTGAACTTGCACCATAGCACGAGCAGTTCTAACACTCAAAGAGTTTGTATTTTACCCCACAACAATGGGGTAAGGCTCAGTACTGAGTCACCACAAGCTGCCAGGAGCAGCACACAGTGGAAGCAAAGCATCACTAACCATCACTGCCGTTCCGGACTGTCACAAGTCCCTGGGATGCCCAAACAACTTTCGCACGTAAGGCAGTAGCGTGTTCTCCAGCTGACGGCACAGCCAGCAAGACACAGGGGAGAGGGAAGGAGGATGGCTGACGCCACCACCCCCTTTCTTTTTTGTGACACTAACACAATGCAGGAGAAAACCAACTAGGAGAAAAACAACCCAACACAGAAGTTTTCGGCTGGGTTAGCAAGTTGTGCTGGGTGAGCGATGGCCGAGCGAGTGGCAGAACTGACCCTGGGAACGAGACAGGGCTCTGGCTGTGGGGCGAGGAGTGCGCTCCTTTCCACATCACACCGATACTTTGGCTCTGCTGTGGGGCTGTGCCTGGCCCCCAGCCCACATCCTGGCCACAGGCAGGCAAAGGGAATCATCTACATTAAGGGAAATCACGCTCCTCCTTCTAAAGGAAAAAGAAATCCTAGCACTTCTTATCTTACAATAAAAACAAAGGAAAGTTATAAATAGTCAAGCTTTCAGAAGGTGGCAGAAGGGTTTGTTTGGGTTTTTTTGAGTTTTTTTTTGTTTAAAGCAGCAGTCCTATAAAATTAGGGGTTAAAATGCAGTACAGACAACATTTTAAGGCATCTGAAACAGTCTGGCAAGTCTGGTGATCAACATCAAAACAGGTAAGTCTTTCATATTCTCAGTTAGTGTTTTCCACAAAATTAATCACAATAAACTGCATCTGTATGAGAATGTTTTATTAAAAATACATATCTTCTGTTTCACATAAAAAGAACCAACACTGAAATTAAACACAACTTAAGAAGTTGGACAGGAATTACTTGAAAAAAATACAGATTCCCGCAACCCCAGAGCGCCCAACCTTTGACTGCATGAGCCACAAATTAAAATCTTCCTGTGTTCAAGACCCAGAGTGCCTGCCCTGCACACAGCACAGTGCCGAGGAAGGAGCAGCTGGTCAGAGGCAGGGTGCTAACTGCCCCACAGATACAGGCAGCATACATGGGTGCTTCTCCCCAAATCCAGGGAGGCCTGTCACCTCCCAGCCCCACCGCTGGGCATGGTAGTCAGCTTACCAAGAGAAATGCTAGAGCGGCACTTGGCTCAAGTGTCACAGGTTGGCCACCTCTTCTGTAAAGAAGGAGAAATACAGCACAGCACTTCCAGTTAATTTGACTTAGGATCCAGCAGAAACTCACGTTAACACAGCGCTGTTGAAAGAAACCCAGCCGTGCTTCAGTTACACAACACGATGCAACAGTCTTTCTGATAACGATGACAACCGAAACCTATGCTGGAATCCACTGACTTTTGGATCCCTGCTTTTCATAACCCTGATCCATCTCAGACTTTTGAAACGACAATTTTCAAAGCAACAAGCTTCGGCAGCAGCAAATACTGATTGAAAGTTTAGCACATAAAAATCAAAGTCAGAATACAAGGGAGCTGTCAGAGACACCTGCTATTCAAAGTATATGGAACAAAACACTGGCTGTATTTACTCTCCATAGAAAACATCAGTTTGCCAAGCTGCCTTTCTTGCTCTGGAGATGTTGAAGATTCAGCTCCTTTTGTCACTGAGAGACATATTCATCATCCCTCCAAAATTATCAAAATGCTTTGTAAATTCAGGCTCAAAAGGCATACCAGATATTGACTGTGAACTAACATTTACTGGCCAACTCGTAACTTAGGCACAAAGAAGAAAAGAGACTGGAGTGATGGGAAGCAAGCTGATGTGACATCACAAACCAGCGGTCCCTTTGCTTTGACCTGACAAAGCATCTAAGCATACGGGCAGCTGAAACAGCAACAGTATCTGAGGTTGGACAACCAGAGTAACTGTAAAGTTAAGTTCAATTTTGAAGAAAAAAAAAAAAAAAAAGCAGGCTTGCATGTTATTAAACATGTTCTAATCCCATACAAGTCATGGTCTGATTAAAAGACAAAAAAACCCAACAAAAAACCAAAAAAACCCAACTTCATCTAACATACTTTGTAAACCCAAGAGGGTATCACATTCATGGAACTTCAGAGGCCTATCTCCTTAAGTATTCTTCTTTATTATCTACAATGTTAATTCCTCAGACTGCAATTTAAAAAAGCACTCTGCTTGAAAGGCCTGTTGCTTTACTGACTATCCTGGGAATTTCTGACAGAGATCAGCTTCCTCACTCAGTCCACTAAAGTCCAAGGCCCACCAGTAAAGACAAAATGACTCCTCTTAATATACTGTTATGGCACAGATTGTAACAGAACATGATTTTTCCAGCACAGCATTTGATCCTATTTCTAATGCATGGGAAAGGAAATGACCTGATTTTCAGGACCTCGGATGCATTTGCAGAACTGGAATTAAAGAACTCCATTTGATTTTTTTAGTAAAGCAAATTTGTTCTGGGATTAATGAAATACAAATATCCACTAAGCTCCAGAACGCCATCAATCAAAATAACTTTCCTTAATGGAATGACATCTTAAATACAAGATCTCAATTTGCCAAAATTTGAGCAAATCAAATACTTGCATTAATTATAACAATCTTCAACTCACTGTCATCAAATTTCCAAGTAATTTTAAAGCCCATATTGAAAAGCTTTGATCCTTAGGGCTGAGCTGCTCTGCATTTTAGAAGGAAGGAGAAAAAAAAAAAAAAAAGATTTAAATACATCCCAGGTTGGGAATTTAATAATCCCTCCTCATCCTTGTAGAGCTGCAAGGTGAAGCTCACAAGTTATTCAAAACCTCATCTTACAGAAAATAGGAAAAGAAAACTCTCTCCAGTTGTGAGGTGGCAGCACAGGAAATAACCAGATTTTAAAATAGCTTAACTTGAAAGGTGTTGAAGAACAAGGCTTAAAAGGTTAAGTCTTAATCAGTAATTAAATAAGCTACAGCATGAAAAGTCCAACAAGCATAAAGATCAACTCTGAAAAATACACAAGCTCATTGTTACTTGTATACACATTTAAAAAAACAACTAAATTTAAAAATCTCTCCCCAGGGTTATAATCCCCTTCCTAGAGAGATGTTGTTACAGCTTGTTTACAGTTCCAAAAGAATCTTTCATAGCCTTCAGAATTCTTCATGGTCGTCTTAATCCATTTTGGACTGAGTGACATTTCCCTCCAGAACTGAATAATACTTTAAAGCTCACTTGAAAATCCATCTTTAAGATGTCCTTCAAATAAAATATTCAAGCTTCTAAACAGAATTTTTAAATACTAGTGTTTTTGTTTTAATCACAAAATAAATCTAGAGAATTTGCTAACTTATTAAAAAACAGACTAGAAATAAAATTCACAAAAAAAGTTTCTAGCCTCCAGTAATTAAAAAATGCTATTACAGTACAGAAGAACGTTATTAGTTAAATCAGTTTTATTTCTTCTGCTAGCTACTTTGAAAATAAAGGGTAATTTGACACTAATTCTATTGCAGAAGTTCATAAGCAGGTAGCTTTTTGTGTGTGCAGTGGAGAAAAAGAAAGCAGCACTACAGAACTGAATTAGTCTGTCAAATACCCTTTTCAGAAATCACATCTTAAAATACACGTGTCTAGACAAACAAGAAACTCAGTGAGCTCCCTGCACCCAGTTCCACTGCCTGCATTTGGGTAACACACAGGTGCAAGGGTCCACCTATGTAGCTCTTGCAATGGGATCAGAATTTAGTAACAGAGGTTCAAACTGCTTTGATCTCAATAAGCAGGAGGATGAACAGATACTACTAATTAGCGTACTGTCCCAGCATTAGCAGCAATTTTGTCTGTAGTGAGCTCAGAGTTAAAAAAAAAAAAAGTCGGTCAGAAAGTAACACATGAGAACAGTAACGGACTTGCTGAACTCAGGTCTCCATCGCTTTGCACCTTGGGAAACTTGAACTTACAAATGATTACGTTCAGTGCAAGGCAGCAGAGAGAATTGAGACCACAATTTTCACGGTTTTAACGAGCGCGAGAACTTGGCTTCCATGATTTTGTCTTCTTAAGATGCATGTGTCACAACAGGAATGTCAATTTCTATGGCAGAGAGGCGAGAGCGTGCAGAATACGGCTGAGAGGCATAGCTGTGCATGCTAGGGGCGTGGGAATAGAGGGGCTGCCAGAAAGGAGAAGGTAGGCTTTTACACGCGCAGTACCACAGAAACAGCAGAACGGAAGTGAAAAACAGACCGCCAGCACTTGCGATGGCAATAAATACAGAGATGTCAAAGCTAAAGACAGGCTCATATTTTCTGTTCAGATAATTGTTATAGAAAATGACCCAGATTGACGGAGTGAGACAAATGGCACATGCAAGCAGGAACAAGAGGCCAGCCACGAGATGGCAGCCCGCGCTGTTTACAAGGCATTTGGCCAATTTGATGTTTGGCACGCTGGATACAAAGGCTGTGTTACACATGCCAATCAAGCACAGAAACAGAGCCGAGACAGCAGTTAACATACTCAGTGGAAGGGCAAACTGAAGAACACGCAAATCCAGTTGATCAACAGCAGTGTACCACTGTGGGTCATATATTACACAGTCTCTGCTTCCGTCAAAGCGAGCACACTTAATCCAGAGTCCAGTGTAAACGGTCACATTCCTCTCATTCTTGTTGAATGTGTAGAGTCTCATTTGCCTCCAGTTTGGAAGCAGAACTGCTGCAAGGAGTCCGGCTACGGAGGCTGTTCCACTGAGGAAGGCCAGTACTGTTGCTGCATGAACATCCCGACAGCCCATTCTTGCCCACAGAAGTTGTTTCCTGCAATTAAAAAAGAAATATTAAAAATCAGTAGGTGCCAGTTAGACACAGGACTAACTACAGTTGAATTGTGCCAGGTTAATAAACTTGTGCAGTAGCTGGTAGGCAGTAACTCTCTGGCACTGTCCTGGTTTTGGCTGGGATAGAGTTAATTTTTTTCCCAGTAGTGGGTATAGTTCCATGTTTTGGATTTAGGATGAGAATAATGTTGACAACACGCTGATGTTTTGGTTGTTGCTAGGCAATGTTTACACCAAGTCAGGGACTTTTCAGCTTCTCACACTGTCCTGCCAGTGAGGAGGCTGAGGGTGCACAAGAAGCCTGGGAGGGGACATGGCCAGGACAGCTGACCCCAACTGACCAAAGAGATATTCCATACCATATGATGTAATGCTCAGTATATAACCTAGGGGGAAGCTGGCCAGGGGTTTAGACTGCAGCTCGGGAACTAGCTGGGCATCAGTGGTCTGTGGGTAGTGATCAATTGTGCTGTGCATCATTTGTCTTGTGTATTTTTTATCATTATTATTACTCTCTTCCTTATCTGTCTTATTAAACTGTCTTTACCTCAACCCACGAGGTTTTTTGGGGAGGCACTACTGAAAAGGAATAATGACAACCACATCTATGCTAAAAATGCACCTTATCAAAAAGATGGCATTATATTTTTGCTAAGAATAGCTGAGTGTGGGCAAGCTACTGTTCTCACAGCAGTAAACTTTTCAGACAGTGGGTCATTAATAGGATACCTCCCAAGTAGGGGGACCCAAGACCTATTTCTACCATAGTTGATTTAATATTATGCTTAATCTCTGCTTCAGTAAGGTCAACGCAACCAACTTGCAAGGAAAAAGAACAAATGAATTTGAGGGGTAAATCTAATATAGCATCAAATTTTGTTCTCCTCAAGCTTGGAACTTTTGCTCTTCCATAAGGAGCTTGCCTTTGCCTGGATAAAGCTTCCACGCAGGCAGGGCATACTCTGAGCCAGAGCTCTACCAGGAGCTGCTGGAATAAGCACAAGACTGACCCACAGAAACCCACATTTGTCTCTGCAAATTCATTTGCAATAGTAGATGATGAAAATCTGGGCAGAGTTAATGCAGGGTGGGCAAGAAGCAATGTGAGGTTCACCCATATTCTCTAATACAAGAGGATGGAAGAAAAAAAAAGGGGGCGGGGGGGGAGAGTATTTTGTTTCTTTCTTTTTACATTACCAAACTATAGTTATGGCAAGGATTACGCAGCCAGGACTTAGGACAACATGCAAAAACCTGTATTTTTGTATTACCTCTGCTGTACCAGTTACATGGACAGAAGACTTCAATCTCCAGTTCATCCTATGGTTGCCAGGTGTGTTTAGGCTACCCTGGTAGATGCACCAAGGGTGGGGGTTTGTTGTTGTTGGTATTTGGTTTTTGGAAGGTTTGTTTGTTTGCCTTTTTTATTTTTAAAAAATAAAAATAGAAAGAGTCCTTAGTGCTTCTCGTGGGGCAAGAATGGTAAGACATAGAAAATAGCTCATTTTCCCATTAGAGGGTATCAAGAAAAAGTGAATTTGTTGTAGGTCAGTTATCCATGATCCGCCCCCCATCAGTGGAAACATCCCATCTTGCAAATACTGCTAGTTTTATAGGTGTAATTACAGCTTCAGTTACAAATCCCTGATTAAGACAGCAACAAAACAGATGTTGTCTTAACTAACATGGATCCAGTGTACTCACCAGTGGTGCGTTCAAATCAAGAGAAACCTTAGCAACTTTCAGAAGTAGGAAAAAAAATGGATCTAGGAAACAGAGCAAAGAGAGAGTCAACATCACATTTATTTCATGCAATTCCAGCAACAGCGTTTACATTCTAATTCAGAAATAAGGAATCTCAGATATGTTTACATCAGACCAACTCCATCAGCCTTCTACAGTTTCTTCTTATTTAAAAAAAACAAAACTCAAACTACTTTTCTTCCACCAGGATTTTTCCCCAAAAGCACGTTCTCTTGCTACCTACTCATCTCTGTCTTCACGCAACAGATAAGAAGGGTGCAAAAACCTCCTTTTCTTATGGGTGCTCCAAGACATAGAGATGTTCACATCCTGTATTTTATGTTTCTAGGAAAAAAAAAAGTCCATATGAAGTCATATAAAACTATTATTTCAGATGTTAAGTTCCTGGCCAGGCTGCACTTAAACAGCAGGGAGGAGCGCAGTGATTTTTTTTTTTTTTTTTTTTATGTCAGAGAACAAGACACAGACTCTGAACTGTTTATATACTTGTGGCTCTCTATTCCTTCCTGGCTTCTACACAACAGTTTGAAGGAAAAGGGAGAAAGGCAGGAAGTACTGGTGATGCCTTTTCAATGGCTGTCCAGCTTTTCCAGAGGAAGAGAAAGGATCCTCGTGTGGGCTGTCTTCACACACACATCCAGGATCCACACCCCAGAGTCTCAAGAGCAGTTCTGCAGATCATAATAGGAAAATTGCTTTTCTACTGGACAGTATCAGACCTAAACCATGTCACTATCTGACTGTAAGAGCTACAACCTAAAGGTGAGTTTGCTGTACTCACATGTACAAGGACAAAGAGTTTAAATGACCTATATCAAAACTTGAAACACAGTAACATATACACGTAGTCTCCTGGGGTGCCACATCAACGAAAATTTTTCTATCTAACCATCTAGGCAAGAGAGACACCTTACAGCACACACTCATGCAACCCAAATTTTTCACTCATGAGAAAGTGAATTTCCAAGTCTGGAGTCGTCCAACATGAAAGCTATTGCAGATAAGACACAGAAATGCAAACGCAGTTGAATCAAGCATCCCACTGGATTTCCACTGTCACGTTAATCAACCAAGATTGCTATGAGTGAATGCACCAATTTGGGCAAACTTAGTACAGGGCTACAGAGGTCAGTATCAACATATTCAATTGCATTTGGAGAAGTCGCAGCAGGTTTTGGGGTTTTCTTTGACTTTGGATCTCAAAAAAAAAAAAAAAAAAAGTATTGCACAGCTCAGAGCAGCTGGTTTTATTTGCTAATATTTCAGAGCAATTTTCAAGCTTTCTGTGCGTTTAGCAGTAACTCAAGCCAAGATAAACATACAGATCTCCCTCTGCAGGTTCACACTCCAAAATACCAGCCAGTACTCAGTAACAACCATAATTAAGTAGAAAATTAGTACCAGCAAACAAACCTGTCAGAAAGGAAGCTGTGCCCAGCCCAACAGTCACTCCCATTAAATGATGAAAACCTGTGGCCACCAGCTATTGTAACACACAGATACAGAGCAGGTATGAAATATTCCACAACATCCAACTTGGAAAGACCTCCATTTCTGCAGATGTGGAGTTTCTTTTCCCTTCCTCTAGCCATTTAGTCCATCTGATTTTACTCTCCGTCACTGGTGGTGTTGAATAACTAAGGACCTCAGCCAATTCTTCACTAGCTGTCCAAGGGAAGAAAGCACACTTTGGCCAGCATAGGTGAAACCCTCTCTTGCCTTAGATCCTAGACTAACTTCTCACACCCCAAGCATTTTACAGCTGTAATACTCAAGGCCCTTATATCTGATCCACAAAAATTACCAGTCCCAATAGCACTTCAGGGACAGATTTTACCACAGCTCCTATTCTAAAGATCTGCATTGCTGTAACAAGAGATGCTGGCTGAAGC
>VXBL01001982.1:59365-90869 GCA_013400195.1 Aramus guarauna | reverse complement strand
GCTGGGATAGAGTTAATTTTCTTCACAGTAGCAGGTATAGTGCTGTTCTTTGGATTCAGGATGAAAACAATGTTGATAACACACTAATATTTTAGTCATCGCCAAGCAGTCAGGGACTTCTCAGGTTCTCATACTGCCCTGCCAACAAGGTGTGGGGCGCCCAGGAAGCTGGAGGGGACATGGCCAAGACAACTGACCCATCTGGCCAAATGGACACTCCATACCACACGGCATCACGCTCCATATATAACCGGGGCAGATGGCTGGGAGGTGGTGCCACTCAGGAACTAGCTGCACATTGGTTCCAGGTGGTGATGAACTGTGCTGTGCATCACTGGCTTTGTATATTCTTTTATCATTATTATTATTCTCTTACTTTTTGGTCCTATTAAATTCTCAACCCATGAGTTTTACCTTATGTCCCTCATCCCACTGGTGGAAGGGGGAAGTGAGCAAACAGCCGTGTGGTTGTTTTACCTGCTGCGGGATTAAACCACAACAAAGGCATTTAACCCAGAAACACGATTCAGGGATGAGTAAAGCCAGCTCTGTTCTCTCACACAGCCTTGAGAAGACCATTGTCTGGAAACCACTGCTGTTCTTTAAAGCTCTACAGGAGGGAGGTCGCGGTAAACACAAGTGATAAACAAACGCACTCTGAAACTATCCGCAACAGCATGATGAGCTTAAAAAAATGTTGTGAGTTTTGGAGAACTGACCACCAGGAAGAGGAGACCCCACCTGTGCTGTCTCCAGATAACCACCAGTAACTGCTACAGAACCAGTGCCACCAGTCATTTTATTTCTTCCAGAAATCAAGCTCAGTTCCAAGTTCTACAAAACTTCTATTAAAAATTAAATCCAGACATAAAGGATTAGCAACATCATTCGTAGCTAAGACATTAGGAGCTCAAGTAAAAACTTGCACCACGGGTAATTATTTTACCAACCGATTTGGAAAACCCAGACGACGCACAGCGGAGGCCGAGGCGGAAGACACACGCTCCGCCCTGAGGTGCTGGGCAGCCGCCGAGGGGGCCCGGGCAGCCGCCAAGCACCGCCGGAACCCGCTCACAGGGCGCGTACTCCCACCCGAAGCGCACGAAAGCCGCCGCACTGCCAAGCCAGGCTGGCGGGGAGCAGGGGGAAGCCGGGAAGGGCCGCAGGAACCATCCACCCCCCCTCCCCGGTCTGACGGCAGCGGGCGGAGCGCGGGCGGGCAGCCTCCGCACGCAGAGCCCCCTCACCAGGGCCGCGGGCAGCTCCCGCCAGCACCTCAGCTACCTCCACCCGCGCTCTCGCCGCTCACCTTCCTGTCAGGGCGCGGGGAAAACGCACCATCGCCGCTGCACTCCCCGGCCTCCGCCTGCCTACCCGGCTTCTCTCCTCTCAGGCTCTCGGGAGGTCGCGGGACGCCCGGAGGGTTGTGGGGTTGTAGTCCGGCGCCGTAGCAAGTGCCAGCGCCGAGCGCCCCGCCCGCACTACAACTCCCGGCGTTCCCCGCAGGGCGATCGTAAGGCGGGGCCGGGCCGGGCCGGCTCTTCACGGGCCTCTCTCCAGCCCCTCCCGCGGGGAGAAACCGGCCGGTCCGTGTGTGTGTGTAAGGACTGCGTGTGTAAGGAGACAACGGTGCTTTAAAATACATTCCTCGCATACGTCCGTAAAGTTAGAGGAACCGGTACTCTCACCAGCACATCGTGAAGCATCGAACGAAACTTACTGTTTACAATCCTGCGCGAGCTTGTGATGGGCCTCGGGAGCAGCTCAGTTACAGGCCCTGAAGCACCACACAGCCCCTTGCTCCGTTTAACTCGCCTCAGGAGGGCCCGTTTCCCCCACGCTTTGCCTCGCTGCTCTCACCTAAACTCAGCACTCGGCTTGGCTGCTGACTGGGGTAGCAATCTGATTGCTTTTGCATTAATTCATTCCTTTGTTTAACCTGCAAGCTACCTTGCATTTTCTTACTGGGTCCTCCTGTTGCGGTGAGCGAGCACCCATGTGGGTGCCTTGCTGCTGGCCTAGGCCAGCCCTGTAAGAGGGGCAAAGGCCTGTGCTCATCCTGCAAGCTACAGCTCTTAAGACTGGCTCAGTGTTACACTTACTTCTTACCTGTTCATTGCTGAAGCTCGTGTAACTCCTTATACGCAGCTGAAAGCAAGCCAAGCTGGCTCTTCTTTCAAACTATTTTCCCCCTCATCTGTGTGTGAGGTTAAGACCGGCATTCAACAAGTATAACAAAAAAATGTTATTTTCAACTATGAAATAAATGGAGTATAAAAAAAAAAATTGCTGACAGCCCATACTTATCACAGAATGGTTTGGGTTGGAAGGGACCTCAAAGACCATCTAGTTCCACCCCCCTGCCATGGGGAGGGACACCCTCGACTAGACCAGTTTGCCCAAAGCCCCATCCAACCTGGCCTTGAGCACTTCCATGGCTTTGGTGAAAACATTTTAGCCACAAACACAATAAAATTAGAAGAAAATCAGAATCAGTACTAATGATAAAGTAATTGGATGGTGAGAAATCATACCTTTCTTCCCAGTGACTACTTTAACAAACTTCAGAGAAGCAGGGTTTGGTAAGTATATTTACAAAACAAGATCAAGTTGAGAAGCCTTTGATGTATTCGGTCTTATTTTATTTTGCAGTCAATTTAATAGCTTTGAAGTAGAAAACACTCTGTACAACAAAGGATTTCTAGGGTTTGGGTTTTTTGTTTGGTTGTTTTTTTTTTAAGTAAAATGTAAGTGTGCCTGCTTGTAATACAAAAAATGGAACATTAACTATTCCCCAAAATGTATAGCTCCATTGAAAAGCAGTCATCATTTTATTCACCGAGAAGAAACATGTATCTCCCACTCCATAAAAAGAGGGACTCCCAAACTAAGTCTGGGAATTTGGAATCACGATTTATATGACCAAGAGGACTACAGTAGGCACCAGCAGGTGTGAAAAAAAACCCCACACAACAGTACATGTCAGCCTTACTTTTTCATGCTTCTATAAGTCACTTCCTTGCAGCCATTTATTTTTTAAGATCTAAGGGAAAACACAAATAACACCCCCCCCCAAATCGGTGCCTGTCAAAATGGCAGAAGTGGTTCATCTTAGAAGTATTAGACCCTGGAAAATTGCTCCATCAGAAATTTCCCTGGGTACTTCTGATGTCCATAGCTAAAGATGTAGGAGTGGTTGAATTTGCTCCTTTGCTACCTCTGCAGGTTACATTCCTTCTATTCATCCCATCCAGCAAAAAATACTCCAGGGATCATCAGCTGTTAAGCAGTGCTCTGAGTTGCACATACTTTGGTCTTTACTCTGTTGAGTCAGTAGCCAATGTAAATCAGAAAAAAACCTCTTCCCCACTGTGCCAAAAGAAATTGAGGCAATGGGGGGAGCAGAGAACTGAGCAGTGGTGGTAGAGGGAACAAAAACTAAATGGAAGTCTGCATAGCAATGGGTTTATGCACGTACTAAGACTATTGAAATGTGTTGAATCCAGCCAAGAATGCTAGCTTCTAGTCATTTGTTCTTCTGAAGTTTGTAAAAGTAGTAGTTTCTTTTTCCGATATTCTTCATTCTCCCGCTCTGCTTCCTCATCTATGGATTTTCTTATACATGCCTTCAGTTCCTCAATTCCTTCTCCAGTACATGTAGATATAGGAATTAAATCTTTGAATTCAAGTGTATTTTCAGGAATCATTTCTTCCTGTAATAAGTGTAAGAAGTCTGAAAAATCATATTGAAAGAGTTAGTACAACCCTCAAATAGCGTATCACTACAAAGCCCACAAAATCCCATTACATTTAGAAAATAAACTTTAATAAATTACAGTAATAGACATAGTACTTCTATATTAATTGCAGTTATTTGCTTAATTAATCTTAAAAAAAAAAAGTCTCAGAAGACAAGCACTAACACAGCAGTTGTATCATACCTAAACCCTCTTGAGAAGATTCTACACCCTTCCTTCGAGTACAAAGAAAGCCCAAGTTGTAGAACATGAGATGGATGGATTTAAGCCTTCCTGGTTCTTACACATGCCAAGAAATAGGAAGAAATTCACTCCAATGTAATCACTCAACTAAAGCAAACCCCTACATAGACTTGTCCAGAATTTTCATGTGTTTTGGCCAAAGTCACACAATAAATTGTATATACATCAGTGTCTGTAAGGGGACCTTCAACGGAGCTTACTGTTCTCCGAGATACTTAGACTGGAAATTTACCCTCCCATATCATAGTTGGAAAGATCTTCTAGGATATCTTTATTTTATTAACATACCTCCCCAACAGTGAAGCCAGCACTACAAATGCATATAAACAGATCTCTAAATGCAGGAAGTGGTTTTAAAATGTATGTTCAAATAATAAATTTAATAGCTGACTTCAGTTTCAAACAACTCCTTGCCAATGCAGTTACCCTGATGAAATCTTACTACTATTTTTGTCAAAGGTATTTGTTGAAAGTTCATTTACCTTGAGGATTCTGCAGTTGTTTCATAAGTTCATTCAAATTATCCTTTGCACAAGGCAGATCCATTTTATTAATGGCAAGAACTGCAGGCTTTGTTAGAAGTTCCTCTTTGTACAGCTCCAGTTCCTTAAAAGACAAGTAAATTTGCCTTAGTAAGTATTTGTACTTTAACAAGCACTACTTCAATTTTACATCTCCTCTCTTGTTTGTTTAATTGGCTAAATAGTCCTTCATGCCTAGGCAGCTGTGAGATTTACTCAGGTGCTTGAGGTTGATGTATTAAAGCAGTGTGACAGAAGGAAATAATGTTCAGTGATTTTTTGCTCAAACACAGATATTTCAGGTGAACAGCCTGGTTGATTCTGAAACAGCCTCCTATAAAAAGAACGACAGGTTTGGGTTTGTTTTTCTGATATCCACAAATACAAAAGCAATTTCAGAAAAAGTTCAAGATCTATAAAACACAGAAGAATATTCTTTGGAGAGTTTTCTGATTCTTAAGCATTTTAATGGATTATGGTTAATATCAGAATTAAAATCACAACCATGAATAAGCTAAAAATAAACAGCAATAGCTGAAATTCAGAAGATTCATCATCTTAAGTCATATAGCTAGAGAGAGAGCAGCTGCTAAACTTGAAATTACATACAATGTATTATTTTAATCAGAAACAATGAAAAGAGATGGAAACACTGCATGTCTGCAAAGCTGGGGCCTGATGTCTCATTGCCATTAGGCTATGCAGCAAGGGCATCAAGGCAGGGATTTAACTATACCCATGTATTTCTACTCCCTAAAATGCTACCAGTCTGGGGAACTGAAAACAATGTCTTTTCGCCTTTACTTGACTCTTAGAAATACACCATATGCTGCACAGATTAATGAAGGAACAGTTGTGCCCAACATAAAAATAGAGCAGTCTTACCTGGACAGTTAAAAATGGATTTCATCATTTCAGAGAATCCTAAGCTTGTTAGCTGGCCTTGTATTATAAATTCAGAAGACACACAAACATTTGAAAGTTCTTGATCAAAACTGAGCCTATTTCTTGGCTCAACACAGAAATACGAGTGTCAATTAGGAAGATGACAACTTACCTTTGTTAGAAGCAATATTGTTTCAAAGGCTGTTCTGAACTGAGTCTTAACAGACAGCTGAAACCCAGAAATATCAACCTGAAAAAGTTACACATAACCAAGCTTTGTGGTATTAAATTATGTTACAGTATCAAGGTACTCTCAGTTAACTACTTTGCAGTAAAATGTCCACATACATGCCCTCATTCCTATGCAAGTAACAGGGGGCAACTATACACCAAAGTAATACCATAGACGCTGGAAGCATAAACTGGTTGGTTCTGATACAGCATTTCTCCAAAGTCTGGTTTTAAACCCCTCTTTTAAGGGGATCTTACAGAAAAATGAAAGAAAAAAAAAATCATCACTCCCTGCTTTAATTATGCTTGGAACACTTCACCGCTCTAAATTAATTGGCAAATTTTAATGATAAATTCTACTTAGGGATTTATCATCAGTCATTTGAACATTCCTTTCTGAAAACAGTGTTACAGCTCTATTTATCATAAAACATGCAAATTACAAATTATTTCCTAAATTCCAACTACACTGCAATTAAGACATGTTTTATTTACTGCATTGCCTTTGATTTCAATAAGTTGTAAATTTCATTTAACTTACAACTAAGAGAAGCTGTTTGGTTCTTTCTACATGTTTGAGAAATTTGTGTCCCATCCCTTTGTTTGCGTGTGCACCTTCAATCAGTCCTGGGAGATCAGCTACTGAAATCTAGGAAAACAAAAATTCCAAACAAAACATTTCCAGCAATCAAAAATAATTATTTTGAACTATATCATTTTATAAAAACAATAATAGGTTCAACTATTTTGAACCTATTATCATTTTATAAAAACAATAGAACCCAGACAAAAGGAATCTCAGGCATATCTACTTTGAGAGATTCCTTTTACAACTGTGTATTCCTTGGAATTGTGCCAGGCTTCAGCTCTCTGGCAGTATGCACTGGCTGTTTCAATGCATTTAGAATTTATCATCAGAAGTAGATTTAAACAAAATGCTACTATTACACAGACAGTCTGCTCCTCATGTTTCCCTGTCTATTTATTTATAGCTGTCTGCAAAGTAGAAAATAGAGGGTAATAATACCTCAGCAGAGATCTTGCAAAATTTACCTATTACCTGAGAATAAAACAGACTCTGAAAAGCAAGAAGATTAAGCTATCACAGTTGTATAGAATTCAAATTGTCACTGGAAAAGAAAATAAAGTCTGTTCCTTGTGGCTACAGAGGATCATTATTCCAAATGCAAACCCACTTAACATTGTTCCCCTGAGTGTGAGGAGCTCCAAGAGTTTGTCTTCTGCTCTTCAACTGAAATGAGATTTTGATTAGTGTATCAGCTTCCAACAAGAGCCCAGCAAAGGCTGCCACAACAGACAGGGATCTCATCATTTTCTCTGCTGGTTGAGAGGGTTGTACACAGTTGTAAAGGAGAGCTGAGACAGACCAAAAAAGAGCAGAATACTAAAACCCCCAAACGTCTACTCATTAATTCATAGAAAACTAAGATAGTGAAGCAAAGAACAAAAGCAGGGTCTTCAAATCTATCTAATAACCCTTTAGAGAGCAACTGGATTCAATTAAACAATGCCCAAAGCCAGCACACAACAAAATTTCCAGTGTGCTACCTAATGCCGAATGGGGCTTTCTGCTCCGAGTGAGTTACACTCCCACTCGTGTCACACTAACTTTTAACTATTATGCATCTTCTAAATATTTGAAGCCTTGCTTCAGAATTTTCCATCTAGAGACATGAGATACAGCTGGATAAGCCACAGACTTGTAACTAGAAACAGGAAGAGAAAAACTAGAGCTAGAACATAAACATCCACTTCCTGGTGTGATGTGTTTGGGTGCTGTAGTACCATCCTCCCCACCTTTTTCAGTAACTTTAGTTCTCTTTGAAAGAGTATTTTTTATGGAGTTCATAAAGAAACTCATATTCCCTCCAAACACCCCTTGGTTCAAATATTCTAGTAGAAAATGTAAATGCTTCTGCTAGTTTCCATGATTTGGTACTAAGACCTGCACCCAGACTCATACTCAGATCCTCTACTTCTGTGTCTTTTCCAAGTAGTAATGACAGATGGCACCCAGTAACTTGCATATTTTTCTTCTTCTTTAAAATGTACCAAGATAAAATAAGCAAATTGCTACGTACTTCCTTAAGAACGTCAGTGTTCTGTAGAAAAAAGATATAATGAGCCAGACTGTCTTGAATGATACAGGACAGACATCTCAATTATTGCTCTTAATTGCTTATGGGTTTTTTTTTGTTTCAGCAGTTGCAACACTGAGAGCTGAAGTACTTCCTCTTACTCACACATGCTCCCTGTGATCACAATCATGCCTTGATTTTAGAAAAGAGCTATTTTGTCCACACAGTGCCTATATAGCATCCAACACTGTAGCATAAAAACCATGAACTGCAGAAACAGCCAACAAGAAGGGTCATTGGCTATGATGTGAAACAGAGTGTGGAAAAGAGAGCCAGGAGCACAAGTAGTTCTCCTGCTGGAGAAAGATACACCAGTAGGAGCAAGTCATCCTGATTCATGGTAGGTCTTTTTTTTTTTTTTTTAAAGGTTATAAACAATCCTGTTATTTGCAGCACGGTTTTCTAGGATAAGTTACCCTAAACTAACAGATCAAATGAATATACAAAAAAGTCCCCTTAGATGTATGCTCCTCTAGAGGGAATCTGACAAACTAGACTTACTTCCTTTAATACAGTTTTGTTAAAGGTTGTTAAATGAAGGTTTCAAGCATCAGCTACTGAATCCTCCTAAGATTATTCCTTCTCAAAGTGAAAAAAGAGAAGTTTTCTGTCTTTCCACATCTGAGAGGTATGCTTTTCTGATTAACTCATCTGAAATCCTTTTATGCATTTGCCTTTTATCTTGGAACAGATGAGTCCAGTACTGCATGTATCGTACACTTAAAAAGCAAAATAAAAGCACATCAAAGAAGATTCAAGCTTGAGGAATCAAAATGTTTGCTGTAACCTTACATGAACTTGGGGTCCAAAATCTATTAGTAAGAGTCTCATTTAGTGTTGGCTTCCCCTCCGGTGGATAATGTAGAAAGGATCCCAGGCACCACACAATTACCTGACAACTCTACCTGAAGAGGCTGGGTGGAATTGTGTTCACAAAAATTAAAGTGGTGGGGCAATAGCTCTGTCAGTCCTCCAGAGCTACAGCCTAGCACAAAAAGAACTGGGGCCAGGTATCTCGCCTCTCAGGTAGTGCACTAGCTGGGTTGTTTAGGCAATCACTATCACTTCATACTATTTTAGTTTTTTATTAAAAAAACAAAACCGCAAAAACCAAACCACAAAAGGAAGTTAGAGCAGCCAAGCTAGGAAGCCAGAACAGTAAGATATGGTAAGTGGGTTATATTCACTAAATTCCCTGTCATTCCCTACTGCAGATCTGCAGCTATTAAGACAAA
Source organism: Aramus guarauna (assembly GCA_013400195.1). Classification (NCBI taxonomy): domain Eukaryota; kingdom Metazoa; phylum Chordata; class Aves; order Gruiformes; family Aramidae; genus Aramus; species Aramus guarauna. The sequence continues at coordinate 81,837 of VXBL01001982.1, read as the reverse complement.
TTTGCCACTGTTTAAAAATCCATTCTGAAAATGACTCATTCATTCCAGACCTCTCTGTATAGGCAACTTGCAGAAAATTTGCCTCTTCTAAATAAAAATAACAGGTTAGTCTCTGAAACAATGATTCTTTAAAGTTCTAAACTTAACAAGAGTACACTATGACACAGCAATCTCAATTCGGTATACAAGCTCACAACTCTCAGGTTATAAAGCAGGATTAGAACCACAGAAAGGAGACCAAGGAAAATAAGAAGCCATTTATTAAAGTGACTTGAAATCACCTCAATGTCATATTACTGCATTTGGCTATAGAGCTCTCTTCTTATTACTTCATAAAAATAGTACTTTCTCTACTACTCTCATTAAGTCTATGTAATTGCGTTTTTTATGTATACATTATACAAACATACAAAAAAGCCTACAAGTTTCTGTTTTCTTTCTGAAATTGCATTAAGCAACATAACTAATCATTATATACCACTTTAATGAACAACTAGAAGGAACTTTCATACCAACCTGCTTATAATCTGCATACATGATCTTTCCTAGTACAGGCTGTATTGTTGTAACTATGACAAGGGAAAAAAAGAGGAGGGGAAGAAAACAAAACTGGTTTTAACATTTAAGAAGACTGTTAATGTTACAACACATTTAAATGTTGTAGGACTTTCTCTCTTCATATTTAAATGAAACAAATGTTCAGTAGCAGAAAAGAATAACACAAATGGGATGTTCATAATTACTGGAAAAGGAGTAAAGAAAAAAGCAAAACAACAGAGAACAAAATTAGACCACCCAAAAACCCCCTGTGTTTCACCAAATCTTGGCACTGTCTGAAATTCTGTTCTCGTCATCCCAAAAAGGAAATAGAGGAGCTAGAGAAGTCTCAGAAATAAAAATAATTATCCAAACTATGGAATAGCTTCCAAATAGGGAAAAAATAACGAAAGGTAAAGTGAGATAGGACTCTTCAAACTGAGGAAAAATATAAAAATACTGTAGAGAATCAGGAGTGGCGCAAGAAGGTCAGTAGGAATTATCAGTACTTGCACTCTTGCTTTTTAAAGAATGATCATATAACTAATCCTAATTTACTGATAGAAAAATTATAAAAAAATTTTCTGTCCATTTTTCAGTGGACAGATTAAAAACCAAAATCTTACTCTGTTGCAAGAACAGGTTGTAGCTATTTCCAAAGTATATAAGATGTTTGTGCAAAGGAACTTGATGGTGCATATTCAGTAGGCCGAGGATATTACACACCACAGAGAGCCTCAGATGCAATGAAACGGGCTGAGACTAAAATAAACGTTAAATAGACCCTGAACCAAAAGGTTGAAGAACTATGAGGATGTACACATGAAAAACTGGGTGGTTAAAGGAACTGGACACTGAAACAAGTGTCTCTGAAGTATTTCTTACAATTAAAAATCTGTATAGCATATTTAGCCGCAATATGGTTCTCCTCTATTCTTTATTATAAACCTGCAAACCAAGTCACAGAATGACTTCTTGCTCTCATGAAATACTACTGCTCTAAAAAATAAGAGTATGAACTTACATGCATAATTTGCAATCTCAGGTTTGGCATGAGAAATCTTGCTTAACAAGGATGATTTTCCTGCATTTGGAAACCTAGAAGGAAAGTCAGGATTTATGCACTGAATAAACACATATGTGATTCCCATATATTTTATTACCAAATACACTACATTAGTCAAACTCAATGCACTCAACTAATTTTTGCAGACTCATTTGCTCAGACTTTTTTAAAAAAAAAACAAAACCCATATCACTATGATTTTTTTTTTTTTTTTAAATCTGAGTAATTTTTCTAAATCCAACAATGCTTCCCAAGGATGTGAGCAGGGGAGGTATGTAAATGTATGTAAATACATGCATAAGAGGTTTAAAGGAAATCTTTCAAAGTCACTCAGATGGAAATACAGCATAAGCATCCAGGTCTACTTGAATTCAGTCCTCACATACTCTACATAATTTTGTAAATTATGTTTATATTCTAAACACCTGTCATGCAATGCATCTTACCAGTTGGATTTGCAGTCTTTTGACATACAAATCATGGTTAATGAAACATTCTACCATTTAAGTACCAATAATATCTATGCTACCGTTTAGCTAATGTAGCAAAGCATATGTAACTCTGTAAGAATACCTATATGGGAGGAGGAGGGAAGAGTGAGAGACTTTGTGTATATATGCACGCACATGCACAGTTTGTGGATGTTCTTAAGGCACACAGCGTATGTTCTATGAGGGATCCTGAAAATAGGACTAACCTCTTTTGTTACTGTGCTGGTTTTGGCTGGGGTAGAGTTAATTTTCTTCATAGTAGCTGGTATGGGACTATGTTTTGGATTTATGCTGAAAACAGTGCTGATAACACAGGGATGTATTCATTGCTGCTGAGCAGTGCTTACACAGAGCCAAGGCCTTTTCTGCTTCTCACACCACCCCACCAGCCAGTGGGCTGGGGGTGCACATGGAGTTGCGAGGGGACATAGCCAGGACAGCTGACCTCAACTGACCAAGGGGATATTCCATACCATACAACATCACGCTCAGCGTACAAAGCTGAAGGAAGAGGAAGGAAGGGGAAGATGTTGGGAGCAATGGCATTTGTCTTCCAAGTAACTGTTACGCGTGACTGAGCCCTGCTTTCCTGGAGCTGGCTGAACACCCACCTGCCCATGGGAAGTGGTGAATGAATTCCTTGTTTCACTTTGCCTGTGTGCGCGGCTTTTGCTTTACCTATTAAACTGCCTTTAACTCAACCCACAAGTTCTCTCTTTTACCCTTCTAATTCTGTCCCCCATCCCACCATGGGGGGAGTGAGTGAGCAGCTGCACAGTGCTCAGTTGCTGACTGGGGTTAAATCACAGCAGTTACCAAGTAAACCAAGAATACCAGTGAAGCCCTAGGAGCTGGTCTGTGCAGACGTGACTGTTGTAAATTTTTCCCTTTGCAAGGGATAGCTATACCCGCATACTACAACAAAAACGTTCCTTAAGGGATATGGTAGCTTGTATAAAAGCTTCTTCACAGAATACATCTAACCGTTGAAGTGGAAACGTAAGTTAAAACTGAGACTGTAACACATACTTATTTTAAAGATTAATCTGAGCTGAAAGAGACACAATTGCCTTGATCCATGTCAAACTTGAAGCTAATGCGGACATCAGAGGATAGACTATAGTCCTTATTCATAGCACCTGCTCCATACAGGAGAGCACACAAGACTTGTATTCCAGTTAAATTCAAAGTTATTCAGCACAACATTTCAGTGCAACAGTGATCAAGAAAACTGTGTCTACAGGCAACTGAACACTGGTCACAAGATACAAAGGCATGTGTCACAGAGAAAACCATATACTCTCCTTTTGAATACATGCAGACTCATAACCTGTTAACAGGGACAACTAGTAAGAACATGAGCTAATATAAAACAAGTATTACATTAAGAGGCTTTATAAAGGAGGAGTATACAGGAGTATTCTTTTCTTAAAAAAGAAACAGATATAATGACTCTTGTTGTAAGAGAAAAACTATTGAGGGTAGTTTTAATGCACTCTGATGTTGAAGGGTGCCTTAAAGACGTTCTGGAAGGTAACTTTGGTCATCTCCTCCAGTGAGTGTTTTGTTTCCACTGAGGTACAATATTCTCTTTGAAATTTAAATTGCAACTTACACTACACATCACAACCTGTACCCAAACCTGATGGGCCTTTCTCAAGTCTGTATATTTTTTACCTGATCTAATAGCAAACCACTTGTGCATCTACTGAAGTAAAAATAACAAAGAGATCAAAGTACAACCATGAACTATCAGAGGCTGATTCATACTCTCAACAAGAAAATACTATGCTCCTCTAATTAATTGATAATGATTCTTTTTATCCATTTTAAAGGCAAACTGCCAGCTAAAATACAAGCCAAAATGCAAGATTAAAGAAGTACTGGTGCCCTAAAACTATATTTTCACACACTCTAAAACAAGAAAAAAAAATACTGAAGACCACTTGAAAATTATGTAACTTTAGATAAATCTATTATTATTTCTAATAAGCAAAAAAAAAAAAAGAAAAACGTAGGTAGAAAACCATGCTGTCTTCAAGTTTCCATTCTTTAATGGTATATACCAATTAGACTATTTCCATCTCAAACTCCTCGCCATTTTACGTTTCCAATGTTTTTTATTAATAAGGACCAAGGGGGTAGTAGATGCTGAGTAGACCAATACTTTTACAACTGCAGTTTGTTGAAAGCTTTTTCCAAATAAATATATTTTTATCTGCATTGTTGTAAAGCAGCAACATTGAAATGCAAGTGCTACTGTTCTAGTTTGTAATTTCTTCCTTCCAGTGTTCCAAGTTGGTTTTTTTTTGGAGAGTAGGCTACATACCCTTTGAAACTCTGTTTAAAACTACTGAAGGATCTACCTGTGCCAGTACCATAAAGTTGAAGATGCACTATGGATAGAGTTCTTCACTGTTTTGCACTTCCTACTTACTTCATAAATATTAGGTAATAGTATTTTTATAATCACTGCAATAGCTAAATTAAATTATATTAATAATTATATATTACCCTGATTATGAAACCCTTCACCCATAAAAGCAGAATCTGTATTTTCCAAATTTTAAAATGAATTTTAATATGTTTAAACGCTATCTGATTTTTGCAAACTGCAAGTAATTTAAGTGGCAATGCAAATGTACAGTAATACTCATCCTCCGAACTCTCAAATTTCTTTGAAATCCCGTATGGAATTTACTACTTTGTTTTCTAGTATCAGTTCTCAAACTACAGTACTTACCCAACTAAGCCAACATCCGCTATAAGTTTCAAATCAAGATGAACAATTCGCCTCTGACCTTTGCAAGGCACGAAGTTTGTGGCCAAAGAGCCTCCAAGACCTCCGCGAGCGGCTAGGAATCTCTCTCCTGCTGCATTAAGCTCTCCTGAAAATAAATTCGCTAGTGAAAAAAGCACAATTCCCTGCAGTAGCTGTGTTTTTCCACTTAAATCTGTCTTCAATGAAGAGACAATTTTCTGTATGGTTCCTTGCAAGAGCTGTACACTCAGGGTCATGGTGTTTTTTCTTCTTTGGAAACAAATGAAAGCAATCACACCTCACCATTCCCCTCTGTCATGTAGTTAGTCACTTCAAGAAAAGCGCTAAGTACAGGCAGGCAAAGTATGGCCAAGATGGCTGTTCTAAAGCCTCCAATACTTGAATTCAAGAACGCAAGGAAAAATCTGCACTGATAAGAGATGTGGCTACAGCAAACTCTTCAGATGTTCCATATTTTTTCATTAAGATGTAGGCTACAATATCTCCCTTAGGGGTAGAATAATTAAAAAACCCAACAATGCAACATCTCAGTATATAATCCAAGAATACCTTTGGGGGCTGACATGCCTGTATCATATACAGTTCTTGCCATACATCCAGTTTTGTTAAACATCCAATTCAGAGTCATTTGTGAATTTAGTTTGAACTCTGAACAGTATGAGAAGAAAAACTCTGAAGAACTGCAAAGAAACAACTGAAAGCTATTCCAAGAGCACTGCATTAAAAGAGATCTTCCTGGTTACTACCAAATACCACTCTTTAAATGTTGACATTCGGCAAGGATCTTGATCTTTTAAGCAATGTCATAATTGAGTAAAGTTATAGTGACAGTTACCTGAGTTTATGGACACATAATTTATGTAAGGTCATTAACGATTCTGTGGAGGATCAGTAGGGCTTCCAGCCTTTAACACTTATTTGCAAGGGCAATTTTCTTTCTGTTGCATATAGTGATACAAACTAACTACTGCTAATTTCTGGAAGGGGTCCTTGCTTTTCCAACAATTTGTACAGTTTATTTTTTGTCAGCTCTTTGTCCAAACAAAGGAAAACACACATATTTAGGGAGATGTGTATATGTAAAACATCCTAATGTTAGAAGTCTGCTAGAGGCTATCAATTAATATGAGAGTATCTCCCAGATACATTAAAACAAAGCAAAAGTTCTTACCAATCTGCTTGCCATCATCACAAAGAACTGAAATTCCCGGAGGCACGTGAACTTCACAATCTTTTCCTTTTTCACCTTTTAGTGCTTTAACACTGGGAGAAAGTAAATCAGGCTTAGTAACTTAAGCTGACAATTTGCTTTCTGGAAAAGATGTATGTAACAACTTTCATCAGACTCTTACCTGCTGTTTGCTCCTGGTCCAGCTACAAATCGCTTCTGCGGATATCTGTCCTTAATGCTCTTTAAGGTAGTTCTTTCTCGGGCGACGAACCAGACATCACCACCTCTTCCTCCTTCCCCACCTAGACGAGGATAACCCATTCCACCAGTTCCTCCTCTGACATAAAGCCGTAAATCATCTATGAAGTTGCCATACTAACAAAACAACAGTTTCATATCAGTATTACGTTCTGTTTGTATTTCGTTTTGCAGAAATGTGAGTCAAGCAGCGTGGATAGAACTTTCCTCTGATGGCAACAATGAAAGGTCAACAGACCTGTAACCCTCCAAAAGATGTTTTAATAAGGGAGATGTTTGACGTATCTTCCCCGGCAGCGACACCTCACGCCACGCACTCCCGGCCTGCAGAGCCCCGGACAGGGACGGAGCGCGGCCCTGCCTCTGCCCGGGACCCGCCGCCCGGAGACACGCGTCCCACGCCCTCTGTCATGTAGTGCGCCCCACCGCGCCCCACCGCGCCCCCTGCCCGGCGCCGTGCCCCCTCCTGCCGGGAGGCCGCTTAGCGCGGGGGTGGGGGGGAACGTGCCTGCAAACCGCCGGCGGCCGCGGGTCGGCCCAGAGAAAGGGAAGCGGCCGTTCGCCTGGGACGTGCCCGCGGAGCGACCCGCCAGCCCGCCCCTTGCCGCCGCCCGAGCCCTGCCTGCGGGGGGCTGCACGCACGCAGGGCCCGTCCCCACCGCACCCAGGCCGGGCGCACTCACCTGCCGCAGCACCGCCTTGCCGCACCGCACCATGCCGGCAGCCTCCGCCCGGGCCCGGCCTGCGGCGGCGGGCAGGGAGGGGAGGGGCGGGGCGAAGCGGCAGCAGCAGCGGTGGCCCCTGAGGCGCGGGGTGGACGGGCCCGGCCCCCGGGGGGAGGACAGCCCAAGAGGGCGGTCGCGCTCAGCGCGCAGGCCTCAAGGGTCTGCCTGCCGGCCGGGGGAACGCAAAGGGAAGCAAGCCACCACCCCGACTCCGGTCCTGCCGGCGGCCGCCATCACAGCGGCGGCTCCAGCCGGAACCGTGCCCCGCGCAGGGGCGCATGTGCGGCCCTTCCCGCCCTCGGCCGCGCGGGGCTCTGGCGGCCCCTCAGCGCCGTCCCGCTGCGGCCTGGTGAGGCCGTCCCCGCTGGGCCCGTTCCCCCGGAGCCGCCGGCACGGCAAGGGACAGCCCTGGTGTGCTGCACCGCGTCAGCTCCTCGCTCCAGTCCTCCCCGCCCCGCAAAGCACCGAGACGTGCAGGGGCGTTTCGGGCCGAGGTGCTGGCGGGGAAGCCTGAGGGGAGAGCGAAGCCCGGTCTGCCGGAGCTGCGAGGTGTCAGGCAAGATCTGCCATCTCCGGCAGCGGCTTCTCCCTGGGGCTGTATGCCGATTAGATACAGCATGGACCGGTGCCTTGGCCCGTGCAGTTGGACCCCGTAAGGCCTCTTGATCATAGTACTCATGTGCTCTCACTCAAGAAATGGGGACCTGGCCTTTCTGCGAGGCTGATTTTCAGTATAGGGATGACCATGTTGAAAGCATATGGCTTTAATAAGGTTTACAGTGCTTTGTGTTTCTTAAATGGTCACAAATGAGATTTTTGTTTTTATAAATCCTGAGATTGCTAAGGTCAGAAGGGTAAAATTGGTGAAAAAAATGCCCCCAAGTTAGTTCTTTCATATGTCTTTATTTTGTAGAGAAGTATTTTTCAGATAGTATGAGCGTATTTTCAGTGGGTTTTAGTTAAAGCACAAATCTTCATGAAAAATTAAATATTACTCTGTTCCTTCTTACAGCCTTTCCACACAATCATACTGCAGCAAAAAAGATAGGCCCGTAATGAAGGCCTGCTTACATGTGATAAGAAACTATTCATTATTACTTTAGGTAGAAGGCTAACAATTCTTAGAGTGAGCACCTGCTACGCATCATGATAAAAAGGAGGAGCTACAAGATGCTTCAAGGCCCTTACGTACATACTTTGCAGAAAGGGAGGACACTAACTGCCTCCAGCAGCATCCTTATCTTCCTGAGGCATGCCTCAGGAACAATTATAGTGAACAATTACAGCAAACAATTATAGCGAAAAATTACCAACACCAAAGTACTGAGAAACTAGGGGAAAGGTAATTTGGGCCAGGGTCCCCACGACCACCAACCCCGAAGCCCCCCACCCAAATTATTACCACCTACGCAAAAGATAGAGGCAGAGAAAGGAACTGAGCATACCTTCTAGTTTGCATACTAGGCGAAGAAATATGAACCAATTTCTGTAACGGGAAGTGTACCGCTTTGTAGTCTTTGTACCAGTTGTGTATAAATATGACAAGAGAACCAGCATTAGGTGTGCCTGATGAGAGGAACCATCCTCCTGACACCCAGCACTGCAATAAAAGGAAATGCCTGCTTCTTAATGCTGAATTGGTGTTAAGGAGTTTTCTTCATTCCCAAATTTCGGTGACAACACATTCTCAGTTGCAGTTGTTAACTACCTGAGGAGAATCATTACCATTTACAGTAATTTAATACTAAAAATTAGTTCAACAAGGGATTTTATCTTTTAAGTGATAATAAACCAATTTAGAAAACAGTGTTGTGCTAAATGGCCCAACAGAACATTTAAGCAGTATCCAGGATTTATCACAACATGTGAGTGTTGTCCAGTGCTATTTTAAGAATGTAAATTTGCTTTTGTTAGTTGTTGGTTAGTTTTGTTTTTAGTTGCTTCATGGCCTAGGACACCAGATTTGGAAACTGTATTTACAAAATATATGCAAAATAATAGTTACATAGTTAGATTCTTCTACATATTATTGTTTGGTCTTTATGTTTGCTGTAATTTTGCTTTGTTTTGTACACTATAAAAGTTAGGCCAATACCTATGTTTAAAAAACCTACCTATATATAGTTCTAAATAGTCATTGGTTAATTATGGTAAAGGAACCTTCAATTTGCTAAATTTTTAGACGTAAATGAGGAAATTAAAAAAAAAAAATCAGGTAAGACTGAATGAAAAATCCAGATTCCTAATCCTGTGCTTTTCAGCTGACCCACACTTCTCTCGCTTACTTAAAAAAGCAAACTGTTTATTTTGCAGCTGGGTTATTCAGAACGGGTACAGAAGCAGCGTGGCTGTCATTCAGAATCATTATTCCTGATGGCTTTTGATGATGAATTAATAACAACATAATTCAACTGAATGCAATTTTGCAAGATACTACGGTACAAAATGTTTTTGTTTTTTTTTGTCTTGAAGTGACATATTCCATGGGAGTTTTTAGTAGTATTTTTAGAAGGCTTTAGTCCCTTCTGTAAGCCTTTTCTTTCCACCGACGTGCATGGAAACAGTACGTTAAAAAGCTCACCCTGTTGACTACTACTGACCTGTTTTTCTGCTGTTCTGTGTTAATTTTACCCATCAACTATGTATTCTGTTTCAGCTAAAAATACTTAAAATTTCTACCAACTGGACATGCTTGTGTCATACTGTGATATAATTTTTAGAGTAGAAGATTTTTCAGTGATATAAATGGGAGAGCACAGGAAGATGTGACCGTCATCTAGTGAGCTTAAGTTAAATTCTCCAAATTCAAAGTATGCATTTCCTCAGTGCCAACCTGGTCTGTAATTACTTATCTTTGAAAAGAAGAAAAGTGCCCTGGCCAACTACAGACCCTGAAGCCTGGTGTCAGTCTCATGCAAAGCTTTGGAAAAATTCAAATTTGCCACAATAATGCCCCATTGATAAAACATTTGATATGGTATCAGTGGGGAAGGAATGAGAATATGGGAGTTAGGAGAGAAATTATGAAGGGAGGTAGCCACAACTAAGGTTGAAAAGGAAGATGTTGGGCTTGAAGGGTTGGTTTTAGGGAGGTCTGATATTTTTTGTAGTAGCCCTGATAAAATCATGAAGAGCATACCAATGAAATCTGGTAATGATATATACTTAAAAATCATCATAAGTACGGAGAGTATCTCAGGAGATGTATTAACTTTTAAAGTAGGGAGGTATTAATGTCGTTGCTGAAGGCCCTTGTGAAATCTCATTTGGGGTACTGTGAAAACTTCTAATCAATTGTTCTATACCTGAGCTAAGGTTGAACTGAAAGAGGGGTAGAAGGTTAGGAGCATCACCAGAGAGCTTGAGATCCTTTTGTACAAACAGATTTTAGGATGGCTCAGCTTGTTTACTTCAATAAAACAAAATCAGAGAGGAGATATGAGTGCTGTCTATAAATATATCAGGAAAGTACACATGAAGGATGAAAACCATTTAATTTGCAGGGCAGTGTTGACACAAGGACAGATATGTACTATTCGTTAATAATTATATCAGGAAATTAGAAGAATGTTTCTAGTCATTACAGCAATCAAATTCTGAAACAGCTTTTCCGTGGAATTAGTGGGAACAAAAATATACCAGTTTTTAATATGGTGCTTGATAAATTTATGAGGTGATTATACAACAGAGCTTTCTGTAGTGGCAGGGAACTAGGCCCTATCATTCAGGAGGATCTTTCTGTGCTGTGTTACCATGCGAATTCGTAGTACAAATAGCAGAACATTTTGTCCAGATTTATGGTTCATAGTATGGGAAAGACTTGTCAGTCCGATCTGAGTAATAGGCGAGGTTCAGAAGTCCTTACTGACGCAAAGGTTAGATTGTGTTACTGTCACTTCAGTAAAGCATGCAATGCTGGCATTGTATAGAAAATAATAGAAGAAAGGAGATAAGCAAAAGAGCTTTCAAGTGAGGTGAAGAAAGTGCGGGGAAGTTGCAGATGGCAAGAAGGTTATCAGTGAAGGTCTTCAAGGATCAATCATGGGCCCTGAGCCCTCCTTAGATACCAGTACAATATATATCAAATTACCCCATGTTTTCATGCTTTGCTCTGCTTTTGCAGTGCATACTGTTTGAATTTAGTACTGTTGAGAGCAGCAGGGTCTGTAGCTTGTCGGCTTAGCAGAGCCTTATGTTCAGTGTGCTGAACTTCCTTAACACACAGCAGGAGGTCAAATCCAGCAACAGGTTAATGTGTAGAATGGTCCAGAGATGCCAGAGGAGCTACTAAGTGATGTTAATTCAATTCATGCAATCAATCCACAGCTCAACCTCAAAAAGGAGAAATAAAGAAAAACTGCTCTCCTGTGTGTGTTGGGAGTTGAAGGTGGTAAGTCCGTTGATGTAACACCAGATTTATTTCAGCACTGAGCAAGTTGATGCCACCAAGCTCATACCAGCAGGGAATTAAGTAACATTTAATTTGAAATGTGCCATTGTGCATTTTCTGGAACCTTTTGTCCCTGTGAGTACATGATCACATATACATGATGCTAAAAAATACTGAAATGGAACCATTTAAAACTCAAAAGTTTGAGGATGTTTAGATGGTTTATTTTCTAAATACTTTGCTTCAAAAATGTGTCTGGTCGCCTGAAGAGACATGCCATTTTGCCAGGCAGCACTTATTCTGTCATCTGTTTCTTTTGATTTGCGTTGGCTGTCTGATAACTAGTGGGTGTGCCGTACTTGAGCTTAAGTAACAGGGCTGTGAGCACTTCGCTGTCAAGCCTGGTCATAGAACAGCACTCTGTTATTTCTTTACTTCAGACGCTGCTAATCAGTGATGCAGAGGGTGACTCAATTCTTTATCTTCTGTGAATCCTGTTTACGTAAGAGCATGCAGATGTGCAGTCACAGAGATAGCTATAATTCAGTCATACAAAACGCTGATAGTGTTTTAAAGCTCTCCAAACTGATTTATACGTAGTCAATGCATATTCTGAGATTCATGCTAAATAATGCTTCAGTTCCTGCTCTTCCTGTTCTTATTTCATACCTCACATACTTGTATGTGATTGCTTGAAAATCACAAGGGTGCTGCTACACCAAATCATGGGTTTACCACTCTGTTTCTTTTCTCTCATGATATAAATCACTAGGTAGTATTGCTGTCATCAGCTCTAAGAACAAGCAGCCATAAAAATCTCTTTCCACAACAATTTTAAAGCTTCGGGCAGCAATTTTTTGAAATTTGTACTTTGAAGTAACTTCGATGGAAATATTTAAAAATTAAGCTGAACTATTTCAGCAACATAGCTTTATTTTAAAGTAAGTTGAAATAATTAAAAAATGCAAGTCAATTTTCTTTCCTTGCCTTTCTGAACATGCACACAAGGGTTCATTGCAATACTGGGAAGCTGGCATAAAGGTCTTTGTAGTTGAAAGGAATAACTACACCAACATATTCGAGATCCAGATGTTCTAAAAATTTGATGTATTACTTTTACAGTTTTATTAAAAAAATAATAAGAGATTTAACCAATGCCAAGGACATGCTCTTCAGTACAATAAAGTACCACTAGATGGAGGCACCTCAACTGCAATAATGAATAAGCTGAAGTACAACAGTTCAAAACTCATGCTATAGAAAACCTATCGATGTTGGAAGAATTTTGAGGGAAACATTTTCTTTTGCCTAAGTTTTGATATCAATTAAAAACTGCAAAATCATGGAAATAGCCACTTTTGTCTTTAATCCCATCTCATAAAACTTACTGTGAAATGGATGTGCTGGAGTCTGTGGGTTTACGCGTGGCATAGGCTGCATCTTTAGATGCCTGAACGCCTGCAGAGTGGAGAACACAACACAGTTTTTCTCCAAATCCCATTTATATTTAGTCACTAGCTGAAAAAAATCTGTTTTCCCAAGTACATGGACAGGGTCTCTGGTTTTAAGGGCTTTCACCTACAACCCAAGCTTTCATGTAGAATCACAGAATCATCAAATGGTTTGGGTTGGAAGGGACCTCAAAGATGATCAAGTTCCAAGCGCCCTGCTATGGGCAGGGACACCCTCCACTAGACCAGGTTACCCAAAGCCCCATCCAACCTGGCCTTGGACACTTCCAGGGATGGGGCATCCGCAGCTTCTCTGGGCAACCTGTTCCAGTGTCTCACCACCCTCACAGGAAACACGTAGCTTTCAGGCACATTGGATTTTATGAAGAGGGTATCAGATTGACTTTCCTTGACCTTGCCCGTTGTGAAATAGAAATTGTAATGCTACCAAATAAACATGCTCAGTGTCTTTCTTCATGGTCCTTCCATCCTACAAACTTCATATAACATCCTGCAGAATTATTACTTGTCAATAATTTTGATCTCTGTCAATTTGAATTCATGGGTTCATCCTTGTTGCAGGTGGCATTCTCCCATAGCTGATGATCCCTCACTACTTGACTGACAAATATGCATAATGCCATAAAGGAAAATGAAATATGAAAGTTAGCCTTCAGAACCTTTTTTAGCTTGGGGAGGTGAATTTTTAGATATTATTGAAGAATTTTCACATAAATAGATTTTTAAGAGAATTTTTTTGATGAGGTGGCACTTTAAAAAGAGAAAATTTTATTTGAAAGGATTTTCTGAGAAAAATCCATTGCTTGGCATTTTGATTGCTATAGTTGTGTTCTGGGAATACCTCATTTTAAGGTTAAACATGGTCAATTTATTAACTAGATTAGGAAAAGCAAGAGGAGCGTGATAAAAATCATCTGTAGGATGAAGAACAGGGACTGAGGGCTGCCCTCAGTGGCTGTTGGAATAAGAAGGGTATCGCTGTGTTTGCACCGGTGTCCTGTGCTACTGCACCAAGATGTTTTAAGCAGGGATGAAATGACAAGAAGGAGTTGATGCAGCGGCCAAGCAGCTGTGCAACTGCCCACTTGGTTATGTGCCTGTAAATGCCTTTGAAATTTTGGCTGTTCCACTGTGAGATTAATTACGCTAATAAATTTGATAGTGCATAAAGCAAACAAAAAGAGGAGAAGCTTTTCTTAACTTGGAAACTTCCTGAAAGCTGTTTTGGTTAATGATATGAAGGAGCTTTCTTAAAGGTAAGCTCCGTGTCCAGCCTTCCTAACGCTTCCATCTCCTTGGTCATGAATGCTGCTTTAGAATTTCAAGGGGTAATTACATCTAATACAGCTTCAGCTCCTTTCAGTGATACAAGGAGTTCAGAGATAAGCTAACTATCTCTGTTATCTATCCCGTCTTCCAGATGTTTTCCTTTATATAGCTGTGTAGGTTCAAACATGGCTTATTTTTTTGAAACAAGATTTTGAAACAGTGTTTACATTGCTTAGCTGGAAAGGCTTCCAGAAGATAGCTTGGTTATTCTGAATGTTGCCATTACAGAATGGGTTTTGTATTTGCCTTTAAGTACTGTATATATTGTTTTCATGACAGAAATTATTACATTTCTACTTGAAAGAACAGGCTGTTCCTGTCATGTTGTGCTCCACCAAAGCATGTTGTGAAACCCCAGCACACCCAATTTTGCTGTGCATTTGTCCAACGTTCTCATCAGCCATGCCTTCCTTTAGAGAGGGGAGGATCTCTGGAACAGGGACTGTTACTGGTTTTACACGCTTAAGCGCCTCAGACGTCACGATTCTGAGTACGTTACTTTTCATACGTGGTAACATACTGCACAGAAAAACAAAGTTCAAATTACAGTCCTGAGCTGTTGGGTGACACTTGAATTCACGAAAGGAGCAGCTCCAATTTAGTTCCATCAGCCCTCTCCTGCTGTAGAGCAGACTGTTCCTTCAGGCAACGTCTCACACAGAAGAGTTACTGATGTCAAACTACACACACAACCTTGAAGGTTGGTTTTCCACATAGGTTCAGCGGGGTTTGATTTCTACATGGACCCAGAGTTGCAGAGTAAAGTGATTTTCTGCTTTGTGCCACCTGCAGCATTTTAATTACACTTTGATCAGTGGCCTTTTGAAATTTCATGTCTTTTCTTTAAAGAGAAGGAGCGAAGCTGTGGGGGGAGCTAACCTGTGCCAGTGCCTCAGGTACCCGACATGCGCTCTGAAAACTTCAAGCAGCCTTTACAAAGTTGTAATTTCTGTGAGGCAGTCACCAGACCAATGGCAGCACCTAAGTATAGGTACCACTGTGGTACCGCTGGCATTGGGCTGCAGGGACTTCCAGCCCTTTTCTCTTGGCAAGAGCCATTTCCAGCCTTCAGTGGGTAAGGAGAGAGTAAAACAGCCTCCTTCCATTCTATGCAATAGGAAAAGGGCTGGGACATCCCTGAAGCAGTAGTTCTTAGGTTACAAACTGCTCTTCCCTTGCACAGTGATGAGCTCTACTGAGACACCCATGACGTAGGGAGCTTCAGTGTTTCAGATCCAGAAGTGGGTGCAGGAATTCCGAAATATTTCTGAGGCGTGATCAATAGCATTGCCATTGTTCATAACAGATTTTGTTGCATAACCCCAGCTGTAGGCATTTGTGATATAAAGAGAGGCAGCTACACATGGAGTTGGAATGGCATCGAACCGCAGCAGGCTAGAAAGCAGCACGGAAATTCAGTGTATTTTCAAAAATGCTTCAAGTTTAATGATGTTGGCTGCTGATGGTTTTACTTTGACAGACTTTGAATACACTCTTGTGCCTTTGAAGGTAAGAGACCAATGACCTTCCTTGAAAGCCAAAGTCTGCTTGGAGAGTTTAAAAAGCATGTATGCAATGTATGAGGAGTTCTCTCAAAAATACTCTGCATTTCAGAGTATGATCCAATCCATTTTCCTCAGTGATCTAAGAGGTGATTTGAGTGTACATGTTGAGAAATCTAAGCTTTATTGTTTAATTATGTGAGACAAGATAGCTGTAATAACCTTCAGCCTTGTAGAATTCAATCTGGGCAGCCTGTCCAGAATTAGGCACAATATATACCTAGAACAGGGTCCAGAAATCCAGCTCAATGAGCGTGGAGTTGCGAGGGCTGAGGGCGAAATGAAATTGCAAATTTATGGAAAGAAGTTTGCACTTTGCAGACTTTGCACTCATAGATCATCTTCCATCAAAGGATTTCAAGGCTTTTCACAAATTTTAATTCTCTGGGCTCCCTGACACCCTTGTCAATTAAAACTGTTTTTAACTTCATTTTACTAGCAGGATATAGAAGTTATTTTGTATAGTGTACTGGGTCTGGTTTCATTAACCCACAACACATAGACGCACGGAAAATCCACAGCAGCTGGAACAAGAATATCTCTCTCTCTAATTTTGGTCTTACACTTCAGTATCTGTTGAGACATCACAACTGGTGGATCATAAGGACACCTATGGAAGAAATAACTAGAACTCTAAGTAAGAGTCAGAGATCTTCTAAACGCGAGCCTAGTTCCTTAGCACAGAAAATAGCTGGCCAGAAACAAAACACCAGAAAAAAGAAGTCTTTAGCCACTGGCACAGCTGGGCTGGTGCTGGCAGGAGGAGGTGGGGTGTGAAGTCCAGTGCTCAGTGCCGGTGCCAGCCTCTGGAGGGGATGTGGTCGAGTACAAATAAAATGGCATTGAAAACGTCCCTGGCAACTAAGTTATGGGAGATTTTAAAAAGTAGTGTAACATCAAGCTCAAGTCAGGGAGTTTCTACAAAAAGGGAACTGGAATATTGGATGCACGTTGTGCCTATAAATCCTGGGCTGTATGTCCAGTTTCCATTATTTTGAACTATTGTCTTCCATGGGTGCATGTTCCGGTGGGCAGACAGGACTGCGGATGGAAACGTGGATTTATAAAAAGGGGAGAGCATTCATGTTACTGATTTGGAGAAACATGTGCTATCCGCTGTACTCCTGTCCCTCTGAGAGCCCTCTGCCTCTCCCCTCGCCAGACGCACCCGCCCGCCCGTACAAAGGCAGTCTCTCCAGGTGAGACCCCAGCCTGGGCTGGGCTGAGGGTGCCTGCTGCAGAAAGAGGTGGTGCTGCCACAGCCTCAGCTCCCTCCGCCCTTCCCACCCACCCGAGTTCACGCTGCTGCTGCTGCTGCTGCTTTGCCAGTGGCAGAGTCGTCCCTGTGCAGTGTAATCCCGGCATCCTCGGAGCATCCCGCAGCTGCCGGGCACTTGCAACCCTCTCAGGAATTTCTTTCTTTTTCTCTAAGGGGCTGATTACTGTTGTTTCCAGGCTACTGTCTTCCATCTCATCACAGAAACACTGTAAGTATAACTTCTGCTGTGGCTTTTTAGTTACTGCCTTTGTGAAACTCATCTGTCTTGTACTGAATAGTAGGGATTACTGGTTCAAAGTCTCCGTGAGGCTTGTTGTGGTCTCCGCTCCTGTTTGAGGTGTTCAAATGGACCCTTAGCATTTTCGGTTTTAGCTGGATTAAAACATGAAATCAAAACAACTCAAAATGTTGGTGGCTTCCTGGCTGCTGTTTTCTTGCTTTGTAGCTAAATTGCTAGCATGTCCTTCCTCTAAGTGCTGGTGCCTAGTGCAGTGGAAGTGAGAAGAGAAGCATTTCCATCCCTGCTTGTTTGCTGGAGCCAGTTTTCTAACAGCCCGTGGAAGAGAAACTGTAATACATATTCAGAAGCTCTTGGGATGCTGAGGCAGGTAATTCTGCTGCCTGCTGAAATGCAGCTAGCAAGGGGAGCTTTAGAAAGGATTGAGGTTGGGGGGTATCTGTCTGTCTCAACCCTTCGGTCCTGAAGGTGAGGTAAGGAATACATGAGTTTAGGAACCTCAGGTGGCTGCAGCAATGTAATGGTGCATCCAAACTAGAAATCATCCCAGAACCCTGAGGCCACAGCTAAAGGGCCTGTTTCAAGCTGTCCTGTGTACTGACCCAGCTTGGTGTGAACTCCACCGGGTCACCTCAACTCTGTCTTCTTATAGACAGTTCATATATATATGTTGTATTATCTGTGGATTATCCTCTCTTTAATTGCATCACTAGATGTTAACAATTTGCAGACATCATAGAAGAACTTTTCATATTGCCAGTGCCCAAAGATATTCTGAGTGGGAGAGCACACCTGCAATTCTGGCCAAGTTCCCAGTAAAATTTGCAGTTACCCAAAACCTTGCCTTGTATCTGCACAAAGCCTCACATTGTTTTGTAATTTTATTTTACATTCTGAATTGGCAAGGGGATTGGAAGCAGTGGGAATGAGCATGGCACCAACTATTTGACACAGAATTGATTTAGGACACCAAAATAAGGGGCACTATCTGAGTCTTGACTGTCTTTTTCTTCAGACATGAGTCTTGACATCTTTTTCTTCAGACTTCATCCTGTGTTAACTTGTCTGGGGTTTTTTGGTTAGTTTTCCCTTCATGTTTTCTCTCGACTGTGTACTTTATCTTGATAGAAAGGACTGAGAAAAAAAAAATTATCAGGTGTTTTAGTCATGTTCTGTCTAAACCTGCTTCAAGTATAAGGAATATGCATCACAGGAAAACTGCAGCTTTCCCGGAAGTAATAGATGCATAATAATGACTTCATATTCTGTAGCATTTGAAGTTCTTGTTATGCCTCCAGTGTTATCACTCTTTCCATCTCCAGTTGTCCAGGTAGTTTCTGTTTTGCATATATGCTAGAAATAATTGTGCCAAAAGTTTGGTTACTTGTCTAACATAAGCCAGAAAGGAATATGCCTTTTTCTGGTCTTGCAACAGCTACTGAATGAGTTCATAACCTGCCTACGCTCACCCAATACAGTGTAATGGTTTGGTTTACTGTTCCATCCTTACCACCTCTCTGAGTTGGACTGTTGCAAAAAAGACTGGCTATTTATAACTCCGCTACTTGTTTCCAATCATTTAAAATAGAATACCACTAGGATTCTTTCAGCATCTGCTATTAATCTGATTTTACTGATGATGTAAGAGCAGGAATTTAAAGGAGCTCAAGGAGCAGTTCTGACATAGGCTACGATCACATCAAACTTTCTGCTTCAGATTTTCATGTTCTAAGCAGCATTAACAATTTGTAGGTGCAAACCTAGCTCCAGCATTAGGATTTATTGACTGGTATTCATTCCATGGTTTGATAAGAAATATTGTTCTGTAAGAATAAAGTATTATGCAGAACCACAAAGCATAAATCATCTCTTGAGGTATCCTTGAAAGTTATGTGAGAATGAGCTACATAATGGCAGAATGACTGTGATTTTTTATATATACTTTCTTTCAGGTATCTTCCTGGATTATGGAATTTGTATGGAAAAGAAGGTGGTATCTTCAGCTGGGCTGTATTTTGACACTGAATGTGGTTTATGCCAATCTAGACTATCCAAAAGAAGCTCCTCCAAGCCTGGGTCAGATTGACCACCAGTGCTGGGAGGTGTCATCCCATGGGCTGGTGGAAATGAAGAAACTCAAGGTAGCAGATACGGTTATTGCTCTCTGGGACTTCATGATGTTCCTAAAGGAATCCCCTAAGCCCAAGCACAATGAACTCTTCAATGATTTAGCCCAGAACTTCTGGGATATGTATGTAGACTGTGTGCTCTCAAGATCCCATGGAATGGGCAGAAGACAATTAATGTCTCCCAAATACTTTTCCACATACTCACATAGAACTTTAGAAGGTAACTACAGCATACGGTGTTGGTCTGTTATATACTAACATTAAACTGAACCACTGTTCCATCCTCATCCCCGATTGTTTAGACAACTCAATATAGTAATTTCCAGTTTTCTGTCTCTACTTGTCAAAAGTATTTGCATCTTTGAACGGTAGCTGCTTTCACAACACAAGTCAACAGTAGGAAGGGTACTACATTTCTGTACGTAACAAAATGTAAAAAAAAGTCCAGTATGCATATGGGCATGTGTGGAAAAGGATGCTGCATTCTCTGTTTATCACTGTGTGCATATAAATGCACATTTTATGCTACTAAAAGTTTGTACTTCAAACTAGTATTTGGACTTCAGTCTCAACTTTGGGGAATCGACCCTCTGTGAGAAGGGAAGCTCAAATCCCTGACCACTTGAACCCTGTTCTTCCCATTAAAACTACTGACACATAATGTGATCTCATGGCCACCGCAAATCATTGAACAGTGACAAATTCTGGTCATAGTGGTCTGGGATGAGTCTGAATTGAGATCATATAGGTGACTGGCTTTGTATCTTACCAACAAATCCTAGATCTGTGTGCTTCTTTCCTCCTCAGCAACAGACTTTTTTTCTGATGTACCCAGTCAGATGTTTTAGGTTTCCATACTGAACATGGAGATCATTTCATCCTAGCATTCCTGACCACATTGCTTGGAAAATAACTATCTTTCTTTCATAATCTTGCAGGGTCTGCTTTCACCAACCCATTTTAGGCCACAAGGGGAGAAAATGAAGATACCTCAGCAAGGCGACATCAAAATGAAGGAGCACAAAAGCACAGCAGATATATACTGGAGATGCTTAGACAAATCCATTGCCATGGTTCAATGGGGTTTTTTTCCCTCTGTATAAAGTAGTTAATCACTGCTAAACTCAGAAGTACATGAGCTCCCACATTGTCACTTTTGCTTTCCTGTCTTGCAATCTACCGAGGTCACCTTTTTCCCATTGCATGTGTGAATGCTTTTGTGTTTTGAGTCAGCACTTTTGTTCTCTCAGGTAAGCTTGTAAGTCTGAACCAGTGTCGTATTTTTGTAGAGGCTCATCTTTTCCAATAATTATCTTTTTTAAAAGTTAGTTTTGATGGAAACCCAATATATTTTTATACGTTAAGCAATGGAGAAAATGTCAACAAACATTTTATACAGTGTCTTGCACATACAATCAACTTTAAGAATTGCAAAAAAGTGTGACATCAAGCTAAAGGGAAGGATTATGCTTATTGTAATGTCCTGTGCAGTCTAAACTTTGTATTTTATCACTGCTTAGTCTAGGCTATGGATTAATTAAAGTATTTTTCTATGCAGCAAGGTCTGTCTAGTAGTTATTTTCTTGCCTATTGATGTTATTTGCAAAACCACTACCACATTACATTAAGAACAGTAGTTTACACAAGACTGCTCTTTATTTACACAATCATACAGGTAAATAAGGTGATACAATCCATCCCTGTCATAGCAGGTAACATCACAGTTGAGAAGAGACCCATGCATCAAGTGGTTTGAAAGAGTGAGAGACTGGCTTGAGTACTGCTCCCATTATAAGAAACCATCCAGCATGGGTAAGCTAGTTCAGGGAGTTTAACTGTCTAGTTAATCCATTTCTCCTGAGCACAGAGTGCCTCAAAACAAATGGGAATACTCGGAGATGCTGACTAGTTCTCTGCTTTACTCCTCAGGCAATGCAGCTTGTTCAGTCCCTATTGTGTTCTAGCCTTTTATGAGATCCCAACTGGGTTTAATTATGGTAGGAAACAGTACTTACACAGTAACAGGATCTAAACCTTCATCAGCAACAAGAAATCCATCCCACATAATGCCTAGCTCATATATAGTTCATAAAATATCCAACAATTCTCATAGATTTGCAAATGTTCATTTAGATAAATACAATATTGAACTGCATCTTGTAAAATATTTCTCCTGCAGTATTCTGGAGAGGGTACAAAAGCAGTGGGAAATTTCTCTTACCTGTGAATATCACTGTAAGGTCCCGATACAAAAAGTATTTTAAATACACCTTTTCTTTTGAGCAAATAGAGTCATGACACACCCAAAGTCAGCATTTTCAGGAATTGGTACATCATGGTGAGCAGCTATTTGAGAACCATCAGCTGATCTGTTCCAGCAATAGCCAGTTTGTAAAGCTGTGTATTGTATTGCATTGGAATAGGCTCCCCAGAGAGGTGGTGGAGTCACCGTCCCTGGAGACGTTCAAAAAGCATGTAGACATGGCACTTTGGGACATGGGTGGTGTTGGGTTGACGGTTGGACTTGATGATTGTAGAGGTGTTTTCCAATCTTAAAGATTCTATGATTCTATGATTTGCAACAAATAAAGTGTTTTAACTGTCATAAACTGTCATAAATAAATTCCCCTTGTTCACACCTACAAATAAATTTATTCATCACCTACAGAAGTGTAAAACTGTAATAACATTTTAAAGGTCATGTTTCCTGTATTAGTGATCTTTTAATTGAATGCCAGAGCAAGGTATTTTGATCTTAAGGACAACAAGAAAAGTTTCTATAGGTATGTTAGTGATAAAAGGAGGACGTGGGAAAATGTGGGTCCCCTCTGAAATGAAACAGGCAACCTGGTTACCCAGGATATGGAGAAGGCTGAGGTACTCAATGACTTTGCCTTAGTCTTCACTGGCAAGTGCTTGAGCCACGCTGCCCAGGTCACAGAAGGCAAAGGCAGGGACTGGGAGAATGCAGAACCACCCACTGCAGGAGAAGATCAGGTTCAAGAATATCTAAGGAACCTGAAGGTGCACAAGTCCATGGGAC